>JACBWW010000001.1:34685759-34763776 GCA_020086605.1 Lanius collurio
TCCTCACTGCAAGCAGAAACCTCCCGGGCGGCTGTTTTGCTGTGATATTGAACCCATAAGAGAGTTGTCTCTAGTGGGAATGTCTCCATAAGGTCAGCAAGAAAGACTCAGAGACTCCTCTCTCTTTTTGTGAACTGAAAAGATTATAAAGGTGGTAAACTGACTGAAATCTTAAGGGTTGTTTCTACATTATTCAGTATGGAGAAAGTGTGGGGAGGAAAAGTGTTCTAAAGGTTTAATCTGATTCTAACTTTTGTTTCCTTCTTTTAGGTCTGCTAATAAACTTCTTAGAGTCTTTTAAGTTTGAGCCTGTTTTGTTTTCTCCTAATTCTTATGTCACAGAGGTAAAATAAGTAAGTAAGAGATGATCTGATCCAAACCACTACACCCCTCCACCTCCTTATTACCTTATATGTCCCATGCCTTGGGAGGTTCTCCCCTCCCTGTTCCACCCATTGGCCCTTGCCCCTTGCCGCTCCCCCAGAGCTGCCCCAAGGGTCCCCATTCCCTGGTCCCGCCGTTGTACCGCCCCCACGCCCTCGCACCATTGATTCCCGGTTCTAGCGCAACTCCCGTACTTAAGCCTGAGTTTTCCATTATTCTGGGTCTTACCCCTAGAACCCTTCACAGTGTAGAAGCAATAAACTGCTCCTGTGGAAATCTATGGAAGATTCTTCCTGCCCCTTTGCTGCTGACCTGTATTACTGGAGCTCTCCATGTGTGTGTGCGTGCACACCTGTGTGAGTGTGTGTGCCTGATCTGCTGAGCGGCTTCACTTTGGAGATGCCTTTTAGAGATCGCTGCACCCCGCGCTCCGGCACAGAAGCTGCAGAGTCAGAGAGAGCGATAGCCAGTTACCTGTCTTCTCTGGAAATGGGTCACCACAGAATAATCAAACAGAGAGAGAAAAATCAGGCATAGAAATCAAATTAATTTTGTTTTCTTCTCATGACAATAGCTGGTTTTTTGCTTGCAATTCCCTATAATATTCTATAAAATACTTTTTGTACTAAGTAAAGAAAATCTCTTGCAAAAAAAAAAAGTTCAATTAAAAAATGGATTCACTAGATTTTCTAATTCACATGTCACAGGTCCCTAAAGTTCATCCATCTGTAATTAAATTAAATCCTAGAAGTTCTATCTGACTACAGCATAACCCATCATTTTGAGCCATGAATTCCTGAAGGGCATTTTATATTGGGCTGTTTTGCTTATTCTGTATAAATACTGCCATCAGTATCTCTAATATTAAAACATTTATTAAAATGTCATCTATCATTCAACTGAACTTTTTTTTAAAGGCACTTGGGTATTTTGTCTAGTATATTTGATTTAAAGATGTTTATTCCTATGAGCCATTAGCATAAGTCTTGGTTACTAATGGGCTGGAAACTCTACTTCATCATCTTCTGCTTTACAAGAATATCAACCAGAATCTCTTTAAGTACATGCTAGGAACATTTATTAGCATCTTCTTGTCTCTGCATAATTTTAAATTTTTTAAAAATTATTATTTAATTTTATAACACTAGTCTTAAATTGGTAAGTTATGGGCTTTTTATCCTTAATAGTCTTTAAAAATCTGTGGATTTACTGACCCAAAAAACAATTGCCTGGAGCTTTTAACTTCATATATCCATTTCCTATTTTTCACAATATTTTAATAATTAATAAAAAGTATAAAATAGATATAAAACGATTAATAAAAAATAGTCTAATAATCTTTCAAGTGGGAAAAATTTGCTTTCTGTATGAATCATAACAGTTTTATTCAATGTGATGTCTTCATGGGACTGTACTTTTTTAAACTTTCTACCTTGTACTTCATAAAGATCTGCTTGTTTTCAATCAAACTTTTTAGTTTCTTGTTTATTCTTATTTTTCCAACCCTAACTACTTCACTTCAGTCCTGGGAAATTATTCTCTGTGGGCAACAACAAGTATTTTGGTTGAGGATTTCCTCTGTTTAACTGTATATATTACACAAAATACCAATTCTGAATGCAGTGATTCATTTAATATTTACTAGTAACAGGAAATCCCAGGAACACTTCCTAACTTTTGGCTACAAATTGTACAACAAAAACTTTTATTCAAAAAATCATTATTTACAATTTTTAGTTACTCCAGTGTTTTATTACTGGCCTGTGTAGCAGTTTCTTAATATCTGTTACATAATTCCCCCCTAAGACCTTTTCTTGTTTCCTGCTTCCAAGAGTGCTGCTCCAAATACAACACTAGGAATTCCTTCTTTTTTTTTTTTCACTTTATAGCAAGCTTTGACTAAGCAACCTCCTGAATCTTCTGGTCCTTTTGCCCTTTTAGTCATTATGCCATTCTTAAAATTGTAATAGAAGATTTCAATCATCTAACAATGTAAAATATTCCACTGCTTTTCAGTTATGGCAGTGATAGCAATCTTTTCATAATTAATTGAGGTTTCTGTTGCTTGCACATTTCCTTGGCTCTAAGCACGAATGAAAATTTCAACTAGGGTTAATTTTTTAACTTCCTGCCTCTGTCTCATTTATTATTGCAGCTAAACTCCAGCTATGAATATTGGCTCTTGTAACTCAAGCCATTTCTTTCATATGATCCTCTCAGGAACCTGGACCCATTTTCAAAAAACTCAAAATCTTCAGCTTCACAGCATTGACACAATGATGTAACAGGACAGCCAGGCTCTTTAGAGTGCAGTTCATCCCATCACAGATGTGATGCATAAAACAAGGAGATAAGTCCCACTTTAGAAATGTCTGTATTTCTATTAGGTGGAGAGATATTAGAAACCATGAAGCATACATTTGTTATCTCCTTTCTAAATCACTAAATTTGGCCATCTTGAATCTCATATTTGAAGATGAACTTTGCCCTTTTTTCCATTTTACTCCTGTAAATTTTGCATGAACAGCAGAGGTATCAAAAGTTATGAACTTTTGAGGCATTACAAGTTGTGATTTAAGTCTTTAGAATATAAACATTTTTCAATTTATATTTTCAAGGATGATTTTTTTTTGTTTGAAATAGACATAAATTTCCAGGAGAACAGAATATCTTTTCTCAGCAGAGCTTAATTTTAAATGAGCAAAATAATTAGATGATCTAATCTTTTTAATTTTTTATAATTGCATTCTTTAATAGCCAACAGTATTCATAACAAAACAACAGATATGATGAAAATCTATTTATTTCTTCTGTAACTCTTAGAACAAAATATTTGCATATTTTTTATGTTGCAAATACAGTTCCAATTTAGGTAAGGAATGAAACACAGAAAATATTAAAATTATGCTATTAAAACCTATTTAAGAGTTTTCTGAAGAACAGGAATGAAAAGTTAAGTTTAGAGGTCACATAAATACCTCCTGGAAATTGCATCCCAGCAGGGGCTTATTTTTAACAGCTTTTCCCTACAATTTTCAGCTTTCAACATGGGATATGGGTATGTTCCTGAACTCAGAGCATTATATTCTCATAAGAATCAGAATGTTCAGTTTTAGATAATTGGTTGTATAATAAATATATATGTACATAAATTTATAATATTACATTTTATCCCATTGATTACTGGCAGCTTTGCCCAAGTTATTATAACCAATATGAGCTTGTAGAATTGAAAACTCTATCTAGCCTAAAACATGCATTGAGACTCAAAGGTTAAAAGTGTAGTGTTAAATCCAAGGTAGTTATCAAGTAATCCTGCTGGGAATTTGACACAAAGTAGTAATGAATCTAGCAGCAATTGTCACAGTATCTTGCACTTAAGGACTGAGTATATTGTATTTCTATACCATCTGTATATTCTTTCAGGTATCAACTAATCTGGCTTCACAAAGGCACTTTTATACATGCAACACAATTTGATATGCATATTTTCAGTCAGGAGTGCTAGGCTCAACAGTAACCAAAATTCCAGTCTCTGTTTCTGTTCGTTGTTCATGTCATTAGCCACTCCTTATATTCACCAGAAGAACAACTTGTGTGGATCTACACTAGAATGGGGAACCAATCCTGCTGGAAAAAATTGTTTTTAATTTTAATGTTCTACTTTTTAAATGCACCAGTTACACATTTTGATCATCACAAATAAAAGCCTAGTATTAAGACAAAAAAGGAGTGTCAGTGCAGAATAGGAAATTGATAATGAATTGTTGAACTTAGTTTCAACTATGTTGAATTATGGAATACCTAATATGGCCAGAGTGGTTTATTAGGCCTATTGAAAAGCAAACAAGATATTGTGATAGATTATAGAACAAATGGGAGTGGAAGAGAGATGCTGGAAGAACAGATGGAGAAAGAAAAGGATGAGGAAAGAAATGCATGCAAATGGTTGACTTGAGAAGCTGAACATGACCCAACAATGTGTGCTTGCAGCCCAGGAAGCCAACCGTATCCTGGGATACATAATAAGGAAGCTGCCAGTTGGTTGAGGGAGGTGATTCTCTGTTTCTGCTCTGGTGAGGACCCACCTGGAATACCATGTCAAGCTCTAGATTCTTCAGCACAGGGTAATTATGGACCTGTTAGAGCAGGTCCACAGAAGGGCTGGAGCACCGATCCTATGGCAAAAGGCTGAGAGAGTTGAGGTTGCTCATCCTGGAGAATAGGAGGCACTGAGGAGATCCTATAGAGACCTTCCAGTAAATAGATGGGAGCCTACAAGAGGGATGGGAAATAATTTTTAGTAGGGCTTGTTGTGACAGGACAAGTGTTAAAGGTTTTTAATTAAAGGAGAGAAGATTCAGACTAGATAGACAGAAGAATTTATTTTTTACAATGAGAATGGTGAAACACTGGAACGGGACACTCAGAGAAATGGCAGATGCCTCATCCCTGGAAGTGTTCAAGGTCAGGTTGGATGAAGCTCTGAGAGACCTGATCTATTGGAAGATATCTCTGCTTATTGCAGGGGGTTTGACTAGATGACCTTTAAATGTCTCCATCAACCCAAACCAAGATTCTAGTATCCTAAGATTCTCAGTCAGTAATGCTTAAATGTTTTGCACAGCTCAAATATTTCTGCATGATTTCCTCCCTTCTTTCCTATTGACAGAAGTTCTAGATGGAGAAACCATGAAGATATGTGTCTGAAGCCCCCTGAATAAAAAAAAAAAAACTGGTTCCTGCATTCCTATATGCAAACTTAAAATACTAGGCATTATACAGGTGAGGAATGATAGCCCTGTTCCTTGCTTCCCCAAGCAGATTTTAAAATAAATTAAAAGTTAAAAAAACAAATCCTTTTTCTTGAGAGTCACTACAAGTTATATTATCTGTGATTTCAGGAAGAACTTTTGCCAAAAACCTATAAACCCAAAAGGAAAACTGATTTTGAAAGTAGAAATATTTGACATCTGCTTCATTGTTGGAGTGTTTGTTTTGAACAATACTGTGAGCATGTGTACATATGCATTTATGTGTAGGAGACAAACTTTTCCTTGTGTACTGGAACGTAAAGTATTGCTAAAGCTTTGTGTGCTTCATAACTCAGTGTTCAGAGTACACAATTTATACACGAGATACTCATTCTGTCCTTGCTCCTTGCATTTCATTTCCTAAGGCTTCAATGAATGTAAAAACAAGAAAACTTCTTCACAGCCAGGGGCTGTAATCATGTCAGTTTTTATAAGCAACGTAAGGTTGGGGCTTTTCAGTGGTGGCTGGAAGAATTTGAGGGAGAAAAAAGGGCAGTAGAGCATATCCATTATCGTACCTAAAGCTGCCAGCACTATTTAATTTTCTAGATATTTCTACCATATCTCACATTTATAACCTTAGAATTATAATTTTTATAAAATTAAAGTCCAGCACTATCCAGGCAAGAATAATTTTTGGGATTTATTCATATAAGGTCCATTGCCAGATAAACATTGCTTTCTTTCTTTTATATGTCACATGTAATATTATACATGAGATTAGTGATTAAACTATATATGAAGCAGTATTAAATGTGTGTGTGTTTGAGATTCAACTTAAATTTTTAGTGCAGTATTTCAATTTTGTACTAATTTATGTACAGCTATAATTTCTAACCTAACTATTGAGCATTTTTGGTGGGATATATTTGGATATATTATCCATTTCACATAAAGGGAAATCAAATTTGGGAGAAGTCACTTCATACAGTCATTTTGCTAGTGCTAGTCAGAGGTAGCAGGTAGGCATGAAATGCCCTGGAAACCCTTTTTCAGGACCAAAAGAAGTGTAATCCTGCAGCCCATTGACCTTTCAGATGCATGCATGGCAGAGGCTTGTGAAGGCAAGTGCGAAATGGTATGTGGATTAGTATGTCCTGGACACTGCTCAAGGGATCCAAGGCAGCATAAAACCTGCAGAAGGCTGCCTTTTTTTTTTTAATTTTTTTTTTTCTTTCCAGTATTTTCCAGGGGACCACAGTATTTTAAAAATAACAATATTACAGCACTAATTAGGACCGGGAAGGCATGAATGATCCTAATGCCTGTATGTATGGTCACCAGCTGTCTTTGATACCCATCATGGACAGATGTTTTAGTAGGGCCTCTAACAGTAGGACAAGGTGTAATGATTTCAAACTGAAAAAAAGGGTAGATTTACACAAGACAGAAGGAAGACACTTTTTACAATGAGGGTGTCAAAACGCTGGAACAGGTTTCTCAGAGATGTGGCAGATGGCACATCTGCCAGAAAAATCCCAAATGCCTGGAAACACTTGAGATCATTTTGGATTAGGTTCTGAGCCACCTGATGTAGTTGAGGATGTCCTTGCTCATTGCAGAGGTCTTGGAGTAGATGATTCTTTCAAGGTCCCCTCCAATCCAAACTGTTCTATGAATCTATTAGGAAGCTAAATGAGCTCTCACCTGGGTGCACCAGGACTGTTTCTCTGGTCAGACACCTGGACCTGCCGGACACCACATGCCTCCAGCCTTTCTGAGTAATCATGCTGGAATTCCTGAGAAGGGGTGTGAAGTGCCCAATGCAGTGTGCAGAACGAACGATGATGCTGTGTTCTTAAAGCAATGTAATCCCATGGCATTGTGTGCCCTTCTTTTACTTGCTAAATAGAGCTGCATGCTAGACAGATTTGCATGATGTTGTAATGATAGGCCTTTTGATTCTGAACTTATGCAAAAGAGCAAGCTGCAGCTTAGCTCCACGTGATTTGAATTTCACAATTCAGATGTACATTACTTTCATACAATTTGTGCTTTCAGTTGGTAAAGGAGAGCACTGAGACAATACAACATCTTTACACTACCATATTGGCAATTATCATTTAATCATGTTAATGATTGATTTCTCTTAAAGATTGAGTCCGTTTGTTTTAAGGTGTCCTACTTCAAATTGTCTTCTATTGGTGTCTGCTGGAGTTGTGTAATGTGTTGATTAACTTAGGTGATTTGAGGAAAACAGGATAATTTGGCTGGAAAACAATAAAATTTTAGATGAACTAATAAATTTTGCAAACCAACTGACCAGATGGACTAATCTGAAACTGCCAAAACATTAAAGAGGAAATAGTAAATTTCATTTAAACTACAGTTCACCCAAGGGATTCTAACAATAATATTTAATGCTTATGAAAATCACAGTCACAAGGTACATTCAAACTTGGTGGCAAAGCAGGCCATAGTTAACTCAGTTCCTCTGTGGAGGTCTTTTCTCAATGTTTTGGAGAACTGTGTGTGTCTCATTTGAAACACTTGCAAAAAAGAGTTGCAGGTCAGCAGACTGGGCAAACTTGGCAGAGCCTCAGCCTAACAAGCTTGGTGACCTTTCTGTGCTTGAACATATCAAACTACATACTCAAATGCCTCCAGAAGGTCATATCTGCCAGGGAGTGAGTCAAGCCCCCTATCAAAAATGACCCACTCTACGTGGGTACTAGAGGGCAAGCAGGGCCCAAGTCTGTAGCCTAGGGGATAGATGACTGAACTGAAAACAGCCTTGTTCCTTTCTAGATCTTGCTCCAGAGTCCTACTTCTTCTGCTTTTGGCATCTGTTATGGAAGTACTTGCATCATGCTTTGTATTTGTTTTTTTTAGCTAGCAAACTTGTAGAATATATTTTAAAAAAAGGCAAAATTGAATTCTTCAATATTTTAAATGATCTCAAATTATACCACTACACAGCATGCATAGGAAAACCTATTGGTTTGCAATGGGAATTTTTGGGCTTGTGGTTGGGCTTTTTGCTTTTTGTGAGTTTCTTGGTTTTGGTTTTGATGGGTTTTTTTCCTCCTTCAGAACTGTAAGACCATTTTTACATTTCCTTTTTGATTTTTTTGCCAAGCCTTGTGCTACTAATCCACTCAGAACAAGTAGTACAAGGGTTTATTGAAAAATAAAATCTGCAGAAAGTGAGAACACCACATTCCATTGCTCTAGTCCCTTAATATGCTATCCAGTTAAACTTTCTTATGGAGAACAACCAAAGTAGCCAGATTCAACAACTGGTGTAGTTACAGTGTGTCTCAGATTGCATGGGATCTTCTCTTATTTTTTTGGCTATGTGGAGAGAATGGGTGAAATGCAATCCAGTTAATATCAGAAATATCTCTGCCTACAACAGTTTATCAATTTACAAAGGAGCTTATTTACGCTTCAATATGAGACAGAAATCTGTTTCAACTCTTAGCAGTTACTGATCTTTGTTCGAATACATGAAAAAAAAAAATCACAGTCTAAAAATAGCCTCAAGGAAATAGCAACGAGGAAGCCTTTAATATGGCATGTCTTCGGTGATTATTAAATACAGTGTGCTAAATTTTAGTTTTGATATAATTCCATTGACTTCAATAGACATACCAGGGCCTAAGACTAGAATTATCATGGCTACTGCTTAAGTATTCATTCACTTAGTTTTTACATACAACTTTTTTTTATTAAAAGAAAATCAAAATTTTAAACTCGCATCAAGAAAGTATTTCAACTGGAAACACTGTATAAAAAAATAAGCAATTTACTTTACCAGGCAGATATACACTGCTATGTCTAAATAGTAGATGAAAAAATATGGTCTGAAATACTGACATCAGCTCACACAACATTTTTGTGCAATCCGGGTATAAACTCTGAATCTCAAACGCAAACTTCTGCTCATAAATCACATATCACACTTGCAGTTTATTTTTTTGGTGCTTCAGTATTTTTCTTATTTATAAATGCTCCTGTATTTCAAGGGTCTGTGACTGCATGATTTAAACATATGTAAAATATAGTTTGGAATGTGCAATACGATCTTACATTTCTTAGCACATGCTGGTGATTGAGTGATTTATATTCCTACTGCTTCAAGAATACTGTGATAACACGTTGGCATATAATGTTGAACTAAGATGAAATTAAAGCCTACATCTATACTCATAAATCAAGTAGTGCCCAGGAATTTTCAGAAGCATCAGGACAAGACTGTCTGTATTAAAAAAGAATTGTTGCTAACCCTTTGCATGTGCCATTTAGCAAACTGTTGGACAATTCCCAATCATAGGTCAAGATGCAAAACATGTTAGAAACTGTTCCTGCTATGCAGTTTTCAAGCTCCATAATGTTCATGGACACCTTTTAATTTGTTCTATAGAAAGCTGCTTTTCTTGACCCAAAATTGTGATCCAGAGTATGCACAGCATCTATACTCTGGAGTTTGGATTTCAAAAAATTTCTATCACTGAGGACATTTCAGGTTTCAGGACATCTACTTCTACTTAGAAATCATTTTGTTCATGGTGTGGAGATGACTCAGAGAGTCCTGAAGAGACAAATGCTTTACAATTATTTTACTTGTTTTTCTTTATTCTCAAGTAATTTTAAATGTTGAGACAATGGGTAATAAATTTATCTTCCCTTTCTTTCTTCCATAAACACTTTTTATGTGTGTGTTGTCTTAATTGTGAGTGAAAAGAGAGTCTTGAATACTTCATAAAAGCTACATTTGGAAACCAAATTATTGAGTACTCACTTGCATAAACACTCCCATGACAGGTCAAAGAAATCAACTTAAGTTAGTTAGTCAAGTACTGCATGTTAAATGACTACAAGGAGACTTCACTATATGATTAAATGGTCCTTTATAAACCTAATTTTGTTAAGGGAATGAGAATAATATCTTAATGAATTAAGGAATGATATCTAGTAGTTAACCTACCAGAGAAATTAAAAAAATTAGTTAGCATTTATCTTTCCTCTGTAAAGAAAATACACCAGAAATTATCTTTACTGTAACAGTTGTTAAAGTCACATCAACTGGGGAAGGCAGTGGAAGCTGGCTTTAAGTAGAATTCCAATCAAATCATCAGCATGTGTATTGTTTCCAGGTACTTTTAGTAAGAAATGAAATTTTGTTTGTGTTAACCTTCCTGGTAGACACCAGGAATAAATATGTTAAGTGCCATGTAAAATGCTTGTATACTTCTTCAATCCCATTTTCTCCAGAGAAAGCACAAGAGAAGGCAGTATTTTTGCTTGTTGAAGAAAACTGACTATTTATGTGTAAGAGAAATGAAAACTGACTTTAATTTCTGACACCAGGATGTTATGTGATAATTCTGAGGAATCAAATTTTTCAAGTGAAAAGAGACACCTTTTTTGTGTAGTTAGTTGTCAGGTTATGTAGTTCTACACTGAAAATGAATTGTCTGACACAACATTTAAAAGCATACTAGTGATTTCTAGGAATTTGAAGTTAACAGAGTGTTTGTGGATAGATTTTTCCTTTAAAATCTCAATACTTATGTTGGCACACAGGTTATGGAAATTATGGACCATCCATCATTAAAAATATTTTTTTCTTTGATCCTGATTCCACTTAGAGAGAAGCACTACATGACTTCTTCAAGTCCCTCAAAATATTACAATTATTTAACTCTCTATTTCAGCGATCTAAACAGTATAAGTTAACCTTGGTATTACCACGGGTTCTGTTTAGTAGATTGACTATTCTAAAAGATATTACATAGATCTGCATGTATATCTATAAACTAGCTAAAAGAAAACAGTGTTTTTGAAGGGTACTAAAAATCTTAACCTTGATTCAGCATTACAGAAACCAGGTTTAAAAGTGTGGTTTGCCTTTTCCTCCTATTATGCACTAATCTGTCAGTTCTGCTCAGCAGAATCTTGACATGGCACTGTGTGAAAATACATATTTCTCACTTTTTTGTGGCACCAGCATTGAAGTAAGTTTAGCTTTTTTATATTTTTGCATGTAAAACTCTTCACACAGATCCATGGGGAGCTGTGCAGGCATAACCAGACATAATCCATGATACTTTAGGAAAATAAACAATATTAGCAAAGTTAATAAACAAAACTGTTCCACATCCTAGTCTTTTACAGTGGCTATTCAGTGATGTTTTATTATATATTCACTAGCTATCCTACTGATTAGAGACAGGTAGGATACTCAAGAAAAAACCAGCATATAATTTTGGTCCTTGCAGCCACTGGTGAATAAGGATTTACAGTATGCATTTTTCTGAAGTAAAGAAATGTTTGTAAATTCTGCAATTTTTGCCTTATCTGCAGAAAGACAGTATTTTTTAGCTTAAATGAAAAAAAAATCTTACTGATACTTTTTTTTTTTTTTGTCAGTCTATTCTTTTTTTAAAATTTCATTTCATATCTTGGCCAGAAAATAGGAACTAAAAGCAATGCCTATAACAGATGAAGGCCAGCAATTTTCCAGCTCTTGGAAAGGCAATTATGCCTTGTGCTGGGCCTGTTTTTCTCTAGCAGTGATAGTTCAACTCAGATCATCACAAGTAACCAAAGATTTATTTTCTAACATTACTGTTCTTCCCTTTGTTTGCCTTCATTTTGGTTTGTCCTGAGGACCCAGGCTCAAACTTCAGTAACAGCTACAGCACCCACCACTGTTCATCTCTTTCTCAGCTGCTTTCTCATACAAGAATGATGAAATCTTAAATATTGAATACTATTTAAAAACTGTTAACAGAAATTGTCCTTAGAAACAGAAAGGACACAGAAAGGATCTTGGGATAAAGGATGACATCATAGATCTAGACCTGAAAATCACTCCCCTTCCACTGTTTGGTGTAGCACAATAGCAAAATCCTGCCAACTGCACTGACTGAACTCCATCCAAATGGCTACTCTTCATACAGATATAACTTTTAGGTTTATGCGTTCTAAAACTATTTTTTAAAATGTCTTTTTTCTAAATATTTAAAAAGCCATAAGTATCATAAACTAAACCTGAAAGGTTTATGTCGTACCTTTGAGGTCACTCTCCTTGTCTTTGCCCACATAATACATGCCTATGTCTATGAATGCATCTGTGTAATATGTCATGTGCAATATGTGTAATGTTGCCTCCCAGTATGTGAGATTGAAGCAGGAATGACAGCTATGTCTTCTACTGGAAATTAACCTACAGCAAGAGATACAGAATCACTAATACTGTATAATAACAGTTATGTTCCCCTAGCTCAAGCTGCTGAGGTGAGTCTTCTTGGATAACATGGTCATGCCATCTGTTCTCAATGGTATCAGCAGCAGTTTAGAGAAATAAGTTTGTGTATGTTAGAATTGGCCTTAAAGTGTTATAAACTGTTGGTGGTGTATTTTGACTGGTATATATTCCCTAGTGGCATGATGTTGGTAATATATGGCTTTGTGTTCTCAAGAACTGGATTGTAACCGCAGAAACAGAAGAGAAGAATTCAGTCAGAAGAGACCTAATGAAAATTGATTGTAGAGACTGGGGGATAGAGATATAGTATATCTGTTCAGCAGGAAACCTAGCTGTAGTCATTTTTTCCTGCTTTTTCATACAACTTATAGTCCAGAAACAAAGATAAACCCAGATCACTGGATTCAGAGGAAGACTAATACTCTATTTAGTGTGCCAAATTTTCTGCTGGTGTATCTTGATATATCTCAATTGACTTTAATAGAGCTCAGACATTTTTCACCAGCCAGGAATTTGGTCTATTGTAGCAGGAAATGTCCTCACTGAATTTGCTGTATGCTTTAATTTATATTCTTTTCTATTACTGGAATCAACATATACTTTCATGAAAATCTAGGGAATGTTTTGAAGTAAAAGGATGTCAGTTTTCTGATTAGTTGCATGAAAGAGAGAGATTTCCTTTAAAATATTTTTTTAATATGTTTTAAATCCACGTTAAAAGAAAATTGCAAGGTGGGCAGTGTTTTTAAAGAGTTTTAAGTGATGTAGCTCTAAATGCTCTTGAATTCTGCTCTTTCCTTTGAAATCAATGACAAAGTTTATTTACTTGTCTCAAGTGGAAGCATGGCAATGTCTTTAATGTCTAGATATATTGCTTGTGATTATTTAGGTGATGTTGCACTAGGTTCTTCTGTAATAAAGCCACACAATAGTAAATCCCTGACCAGATAAAAAACAAAGAAGTACAGAGTACACTATACCACCGTTAAGATTACAGAACTATCTTTTAGAAATAGACTCCTTAGTATATATAAATTCTGTGTAATGTGCAAAAGCCATTAAGGAGGTTGAATTGACTTGAATTGTTATAAAGTTATGCCTTTTTAATACCTACATGGAATTGTCTACTTTTTTTGACTTTCATAAATTTTAAAGAGAAGAAATACTTGAATATCCTGGTAGGCAGAAGAACATATTCCTGAGTAGGCAGGCAGTACATGTATAAGAAAGACCTCTAGGAGTGCAGTGCTGATAGGAAGCCAAATATACTCCTGTAGGTGTGGTGGGCTGAATCAATAGAACAAGAGAAGACAATTGGAGTGAGGGCGTCCAGAGTTTTGAAAATATGAAAAAAAGCAATTTTGCATTTTATTTCCAGAAGGAAATGTACCCATCCACTAAATTTTGTTTATTTATTTGTGGAAAATAGATTGTTTCTGGCTCTTGATTTAGCTGATAAAATCCTCAATAGATGAACTTTTTTTCCTATGTTCATCACTGAGTTTTGACTTAAGGTAGGAGTATTTACAGAGTTTCTGAATCCTGTCAAGTCTGGATTGCATTTTATGCTGAAGAATGGTGTGAAACTTCCAAAGATTTTTGAAGTAAACAGTCAAATGAAAAAAACCCCAATTCATTAGGGTATCTACACAGTTTAGGCAATTATCAGTCAGCAGCTGAAAGTAAGGTTTCAAGATCATTGCACAAATGCTCTTCAATTACAATTTGTTTGTTTCTGCTGATGGAAGATCTTTTCCAGGTTTTCAGCTGGAAATAGCGGGGAATTGTTGCATAACTAGAAAGGAAGACCTTCTTGGATGACTAGCTTTCCTCAGATGTTAAAAGACCTCCCTCAGATGTAAAAAAAAAGAAGTACTTTCATCTCATTTGTAATTGGATGTCCAAAAAGTTTAATCTGAAAGTGTGAATGCCTTTAAAATTTAAAAGACAAAGCACAAAAGTAACTCTCAAACCCTGTTACTGCGAGCAAAAGGAGGTAAAATTATTGAAATTGAAGGGAGCATGAGTTACAGATATTTTGTTATTCAGAAACTAGATAATGGTGATTACCTTCTACTGCTATATGGCAAAGTCAAGTTTGCTGTGGAGGACAATAAAGGAAGTAGAAAAGACTTGGAGAAGTGTAAAAGACAAGTCCAGAAGGAGAATTTGTGCTGACATGATCAAGACTAAAATAATGACACCTCTGTAGCATCAAATTGTATAGTAGAAAATAAAAAGAATTATTAGTGATTGAGCAGTAGATTTTGTCTTACCAGGAAATAATTACTAATAGGAGGGAAGAGATTAGAGGTTGTTTACTGTCAGATTGTCTGGCTTTTTTTTTTCATGTAAACAGAGTCAACTTTAGCATCTGAATCGAATTTTAAAAAGAACCTTGTTTTGCAGAGCTAAATTTATTGAAAATATTGGTTAAATTCAGGGTTGTTTTGTAAATGTATAGAAGCTAAGTATGGTTTTCTGTAGACATGTTGTAATACTTAATGACAGCTAAGCATCATGGTGAGTGGCACATCAGAAAAGTTGGAGATAAATGGATTGCTGCAGGGATGCACAAACTATTAGCTGAGCACAAGAACACTGACAGAGTGCATCCAGATTAATGTTCAAGCAGACATCTTTCTTCTATCCCCTTTTCCTCAAGGTCTAATATCTAACATCCTCTCTTCACAGAATCACAGAATCAATTTGGCTGCAAAAGACCTCCAAGACCATGGAGTCCAGCTTATGACTGAACACCACTGTGTCAACTACACACACTGAGTGCAGTGGGCAGTCTATCCTTGCACACTTCTGGGGACAGTGACTCTGCCACCTCCTTCAGCAGCTGATTCTGGTGTCTTATCGCCCTTTCTGAGAAGAATTTCTTTCTAATGCCCAACCAGAACCTCCCCCAGTACAACTAAAGACTATGCCTTCTTGTCCTATTGCTAGTTGCCTCCTCACATGACTTGTGCTCCAGACCCTTCACCAGCTTCTTTGCCCTTCTCTGGATATGCTCCAGTGACTCAAAGTCCCTTCTGAATTGAGGGGCCCAGAACTGGACACAGCACTTAAACCTTACCCTCAGCAGTGTCAAGTAAAGGGGAAGAATTAGGGAAGTGATGGCCACAGTAATTCTGGTACAAGACAGGGGCTTATTGGTGTCCTCAGCCACCTGGGCACACTGCTGGCTGTGTTCAGCTGGCTGCCAACCAGTAGTCCCAGGCCCTTATCCACTGGGACACTTTTCAGACACTCTTTCCCCAGCCTGTAGATGTTCATGAGGTTATTGTGGCCAAAGTGCAGGACCCGGCACTTGGTCTTGATGAATCTCATACTTTTGGTCTCAGTCCATCAATCCAGCTTGCCCAGGTCCCTCTGCAGAACCTTCCTGCACTCCAGCAGATGGACACTCCAACCCAATTTGGTACTGTCCGCAAACTGACTGATGTTAGACTCGATCTCCTCATCCAAATCATCAATAAAGGTACTGAACAGCTCCTTCTCCCTTGACTCATACTGTGGAAGGGTCTCAAAGCTCATGAACAAGATTGGTCTTCTAGGCGCTTAAATCAGAAGATGTACTCCAGGACTATGTGTAATATCATCCAACTGCTAATTGACTGCCCACACCCCAGATCAAACTAAAGCTATGCCAAAGTAACTCCTCCTCATTATCAGCTGTTTCAGTCCACAGATTCACTCCTGTTTGGCTGTACTACTTGTTAATATAGACCACACTCAACCATCAGCTTAGTAATGTGCCATATGCTTCTCTTTCACCACCCAGAAATGGATGAAACATGATTTATACAGATCAGAAGGAGAAGAGAGTAAATCAGGATGAAGTCATTCAGTTGAATGTTTCATGCTAACAAAAATATTTACGCCAAGCGAATCCTTGTATTAATATTAATATCAAAACAATTTTAAACATGGTCTTGTATCTGAGGATCTTTTCTTCATGCAGCAGAAGCAGATATTTTATACATCCTAACAAGCGTCTATAGGCCTACAAACACATAAGTTTATACAAATACAAGAAAATATTCAAGATTTTGTAATATAGTACAAATGCCAAATTACAACAAAATTTAAAGTTAATTAGATAGTTAGTATAGTGCACTGAAGGATCTTTTTTCTTTTCAGCACAGCAGAAATACCGGCTGTGCAGTGCTGTGTATGATTTATTTATAGGCTGCTAATGAAGACATATCTAATCATCATAATTAATTGGTATTTTAGTGCTTTGGGGCCTAATCACAGAAAATTTCATATGTTGGCTCAAACAGATCTTAGCTGCGAGGCAAAATTTCAGAAGAAAACTTGATTTTTCTTTGTTCAAGTTTGCTTTTCCATTGAGCTTAACTACTGTGTGGTGATTACAATTTAACCCTCAAAACACAGAATATGTTATAAGGCTGTGAAAATGAGCTAGGAGAGGGTGATTTGCAGGGATAGTGTTACATGACAACCGTTTCCTATTTGCTGTGGGAATTTGCTTTAGTCAGGTCTGATATTAACTCTGTTTTATCAGCATTGAATCAGTAAAGCACTCCACTATTTTTTGTAACTATCCACTCAATTTCCTGATTTTTCTTATTATTTTGTATGGTAAACTCACATATATAAAAAAACCCCATAAAATGTCATATAGTTCAGTAAACTTGCTGTTCACTTGTACATTTGTGCCTACATTCCCAATCACTCTATTAATGGTCAATAGATATGTATTATGAGTTAATTGTCTGGTTTTATCTTAACTGCTGAAAATAAAGTACTTTTTATTTCATATGAGAACAATTCTTCACACATATCATAGAATTAATTCATGTTCTAGGTTTTAAATAAGTGTGTACATATAAATACATATAGTGCAATATGGAAATATATATATATATATATATACACATATACTCTTTGGTTCCATGAATATAACTCCTTGTTCAATTTCTTAGGTATGACTGATGAATATACCATTTCATACCCATGAAATGAATACTCCCACCTTCCTGTGTTGTCAATGATGTGGGTATGATAGGCCTTCATTATAGCAGCAATAGCACTTTCATTTTTGGCTAAAATAGCTGTTCCAAAAAGTAACTGCAATAATCATCTTCCATCTTGCCAGATATTGACTACTGGGCTAGAGGAACTGTAAGCTCTTTGTGAATGCACATTATAATATAGAAAGTAATAGATTGTATTGCTTTATTCTTTTTATTTTTAAAAATAATTTAAACTGCTACATCTTTTGCTAAATATACTAATCTGTACTGGTACTACAAGTGGTAGGTAACAAAATAATTTTGCTAGATTCTTCCTTTGATGTTTATCCCTCAACCTCTGACAGTTTTTTTCTCCACCTTCCAGAAGCAGCAATTTTATTTAACAGTTTCTCAGTATATATCTCATGTCTCTACTACATTTCATGAATCTGAATTTTCAAGGATGACATTTTCCCAAGTATTTTTGATTGGCATAGGTTGTCTGTTTTCAAATGCTACGAGGCAATCTTGATAGCTGTAAAACACTTTGTCCTGTTTTGAATGTTCATGAATATATTATCCAAAGTGGCACACAGTGTAAGGAGTGTGGTAGAAACCCCTGTGTAAGAAATCCTGGAATCTGAGCTCAACACCCTTTCCTCCCAAAGCACTGATATTATGAATTGTATGAAAGAAGAATGTCCATTAGTTGTTAATTCTACTAGCAGCAATTCTTATGAACCATTTCTAGGCTTTCAGATGAGGCAAAGGTCATTAAATACTTCCCTTACTTCCAGTAAAGTGCTTGAACTCAAACAAACCCATACAAAGATGTTCCAGTGCAGTGCTTAAATGGCATGCATACCATTCAAGCTAGTGCACTTTAAGGGTATCATATGAAGCTAATTAGGTGCCCCTATGAGTAATCTATCTCTGCTTGGACTTAAACAACTGGTTTCCTATTACAAAAGAAATAACTTTATTTCTCCTGTTCAAGGAGAAACAATTTTAGCTATTTTTAAGTGTCCCATCTAAGTTCCAAGATAAAACTATTTAAACCATAAGTACCAGTGCTACCCATTCTTCAAGAGGAGGAATGGGTAAAGACTTCATGATTTAGCTGAGCCTACTAGGAAATCCCCAAAAAACCCCACACCAAAACAAAAAAATGAAAGAAACAAACAAAAAAAGAAACAAAACCCAAAGCATGAAAAAAACCACAAAAAACAAACACACCACAACCACAGGGACACAGTTAAAAGTAGCAACACTTATATCATCCTTTCAGGTTCCAGACATGAGCTGGTAAGGCCATTAATACTACAGTTTATAACAGATGGCCGTTCTTGCTTGGACATGCACATACATCATCAAATTTCCCTTTGAGTTTCACCCTCTTTAATTCCCACTGAAGTCAATAGGAGTTTCATCTGTGTAAAGAAGAAAAGAAATGGATCTGCAGGGATATTTTTCCTTTGTCTTAAGTGATGTATTGTTAAATGTAGGGATTAACACAGAAAGGAAAAATGTCATTGGGACCAGCTCACAAAGAATTTTGTTTAAATCCTTGTAAGATAAAAGTCAATTGATATTTTACTTCTGAAGGTTAAAACCTTCAAGAAGTTCTCTAATGAAACCAGCAGTAAGAAAATTGTCAATATATATTCTATATCTACATTCCTTTGTCTAACATTATATTCTTTGAGGATCCACAAACAACCAGGCTCCATTATCTATTTTCCTGCCCTTCATCATGCAAGGACAGTTAAAGTGTATCTGGCCAGGAATCTGAGAAAATTATAAACTTTGAGAGTAAGTCTTTTAATAATTTCTTTTGTTGTTTAAATCAAATCACCACCAACCAAAAATGACAAACAAAACCTCACAAAACCATGAAAGAACTAAAAGTCTTTTCAAGAGGACATAACTTTAGCTTTAGATGACCCTATAGAATCCTTTTGATTTTTAACTAGCTTAGAGACGCAGGAAGAAATCTTTTATTTCATGCATAGTTTACTTACCAACATCATAAAGGCAGAAATATTCCCCTATGGAATTTGATATACAATGATCTGGGTTGTAAACCTATTCTGACTAATCATGTTTATTCTGATTGATTGAGCTAATTGAAAAAACAGCAGAGATATTCCCTGTAGGTGCATTTTTCTCTTATTATATTTGTATGATAATAAAAAAAGGATGTTTTCAATTCTCAAAAAAATAATTATCTTGATTCTTCTTAGCCTACCAGAACAGATTGCATGTCTGAATGTTATTAGTCTAACAGGTAAGCAATCTGTTTTCAGAGTTTGACCATACTAAATTTATCCATTAAAGGCTTAAATATATATCTGGAATGAGGAGTTCAGCACATCATTCTTAATGCCAATAAATGATTTTTTTCTTTGTTCCCCTGAGTGATGCTATCTGTATCTACTTTGACAATATTTCCTGACTGCAAAAATTGTTCTCAGCCTTCTCATTGGGACCACCACTCACCTCATACATTTAGTGACATTACCTAGTCTATTTCCTCGACTCTCAGAGATGCTGAAAGGCATCTGTTATAGTGACCATCATGCTTAATAGCAGCTATGCATCTATGCCAGAGAAATGAAGAAAAAGCTTGAAATAACCTTTCATGAAGAGTCAAAAAAATACCGGCTGAAATATTAGGCTTAACTCCAAAACTGGTGCAATGACTTCCGCAGAAACAGCACAGCATTGCCTTCTTGTTTATAAGATACTGCAAGACTGAGATCTATTCTTATACAGAGGAAAAAGAAAAAAATAAAAGAAAAAATGAGGCAGAGATCAGTTTTTCCTAGGTTCCCTTAGGTGTTCAATACAGAGGTGAATTAACTTACAAGTTTTAAAGGCCAGCGAAAATGAGCATCAGAACTTTTGGATGATTATCTAGCATGTACCTGACTGCAGTTTAGATTTCAGGTTTAAGATGTTTTATAAGCAGTTTGCCTCATAGAATTTTAAGTACTGGGTCTTCTTATTTTGATAAAATAGAGGGTATAGAAAGATGTTTAAAATGTTGAAAAAAAGTAAAAATACTCAAAGTGTTAAATCTTACACTCAGAAACTACAGTAACTTAAAGGGAAGATAACTTTAAGTTATCTCATATCATAAGGCTAGTAAACTAGTTAATGGAAAGTAAATGTATTTTTCTCCAAGGAGCAATGAAGGTGAGTAATATCTACTGTAAAACTCCTATATAATAATTGGAAGGAAGGAGTCTGTATCTCTGCATTGCTAGACTTTCCATGATGATATACCTTTCCATGCATTAAAATTGTGTCATGCTCAGTGGCTTAGTTTATAAAGATATCAGAGGAAGCCAAAAGAACAGTCAAAATATATGAAGATTTTCTGAGATCAACATTTACTTTACAGCCTTGTAGAACTCTTTATTCAGCAACTCTTTCTATAATTTAGTTCAACTGAACCCCTGAATTGCCTTTTAAATTTTGGTTCCAGTCAAATACATTGAAAGTGAAACCATAGATTGGAGATTTAATTCAGCTCTGAATTTCTTTCACATAATTGGCCACAACAAATATTCTGAGGAAACATAAGAACTAATGTTGACATTTGTACTAACTGAGGAGGACAAACATATACACACAAACAGAATTCTTATTTGTAACAAAAGATAAAGCAATTATTTTTCAAAATTATGTTCTAGATTATAATTTCATATCTGAAGCTTTGCAAGATTTTCTTGCTAAAAAGTTCTCAGGAGTCTGGGTGTGTGCAGGTCAGCAGTGTTCATACAACTATCTTGAAAGTTTTTGGGAACTTTTGGTATCATTGAAACATGGAGTAGGAATAAAATTGTGTCACATAAGTGATCAGAAAAAGAACATTAAGTGTGGCAAATAGGTGAGCTTTTCTTAATAGGTCGCAAGTTGTCCCATTTCACAAAAACAAAGAGATAGAATTCATAGAATCACCAATGTGAAAGGATATTCTAGCCAAAGCTTTGGTACTGTTCAGCATAAAAAAATGTCATGATTGATGGAACCCTACTGTTTTGCAATCCCTAGAAATGCTTTCCTTGATCTGTGAGTATCAGAACGAGATTTGAACCAAATAGTGGGATATTTTGAACACTGAGGAGAAAACAATTTCTATTGTTTGATGGAAACTGCAATTTTGCAAGGATACTCAGTGGCTTGTCCCATCATTTCACAGGATGCACACCTAAATCACAATAGATTCTGCCACATCCTTTACCAATTATTGGTGAAAGAAAGTTATGAATAAAAATCAGAAGCTATTTTGTGGTAGTCATATCACAGTACTTTTCAAAGGAATATGATTTTGGCTCCTTAAATAGTTTATTGACTTATTTCCTGATGATTATGATATAATAAGCAAGTGTTGACTCATCATAAACCATATTATTTTGTACTGCTTGTTAAACAGAAACTGTATTTGATCACGACCACCATTAGCTGGCATTTCTTATTAGTTGTAACAAGGAGCTGTAGCAAACTATGTTTCACACTTCTAGAGAATATTTTTTTTTGACTGAAAGGATACATAGTGCAATAAAAGGTAGGCTTTTATTTTCTTTTTATCTGTTGATGTGCTGTTGGTGATTTGCTCTGAAATGTGTAGACTGCATTGTTTTCTCATCTAAAATGTCGTTATAAGGACAAAGCTAGTCACATTAGAGGATTTATCTGTCTTTCACCATTCTTTATATACTTCCTGCAACTTCTTTCATGTACAGTCTTTCCAAAGATTAAAGAGCTGGCTAAGCAAACTCCATCTATTTTCTATTTTTCATACACTACCACAGTTTCATGATGTTGTTTCTTTGTGGTTTTTGGTTTGTTTGTTTTTTAGGTTTTTTTTTTTTTTTTTTTTCAGAAAGAAAATCACTGTGGAGGAGATATTTGAAATTATTTGACTAATGTATAAAAAGGTGAGGAAAAATCATGTTTATGTAACAGAATACCTCACTACTAAAACAGAATGAAGGATGTTCAGTTCTGGGCCCCTCACTACAGAAAAGTTATTGAGGCCCTGGAAAGTGTCCAAGGAGAAACCAAGCTGGTAAATATCGTATGAGAAGGGGCTGTAGGAGTTGGGGTTGTTCAGCCTGGAGACAAGGAAACTCATGTGGATTTTATCACACTCTACAGATGCATGAAGGAAGATTGTGGCAAGGTAGGCATTAGTCTCTCCTCCCAAATAAAAAATGATAGGACAAGAGGAAATGGCCTCAAGTTGTGCCAGGGAAGGTTTAGATCAGATTTTAGGGTTGTCAGGTGCTGGAACCGGTTGATCAGGGTAGTGGTGGAATCAACATCCTTGGGGGTATTTAAAAGATATTTGGATCTGGCACTTAGAGATGTGGTTTAGTGGTGGACTTGGCTATTCTAAAGGTTAAACTCAATGACCTTAAGGTTCTTTTCTTACCCAAAAGGTACTATGATTATATACACCATTTAAAGAGATAAATAATAATGTAGAATCATCAGTTGTGCAAATTTTTAAGGTTTTGACACTTCCATGTCTATATTTATTTAGTGTCTCACATTCAACTTGGCTAAACCATAAATGTCCATCCTTTTCTTCGTCAAAATGTTTTTCATTGCACCATTTCTTATCATCAGGGAAAAAGCCATTTTTCTGCTACAACCTGTTTAAATCAATTCAAGTACCACTATAGGTCTTCCTATTTACATTCTGTTTAATTGTGATGAGAATTATAATCCTTTATCCATCTGTAAAATAAAGTAATTTCTCTTGATCTATAAAGCTAAACCACTTGTCCTTTTTTCTTCTCACATTTCAATTACTTCAACATCTACTATATCAAAAGCAACACCATCCAACACCTGCTGCTTCAGAATGCTGCAAAATCACTTTGTTATATATTTCTTTGCATTCACTAGATCTGTGTACTAATTTTGGTCAAGCATGAAAACTCTCTCTACTTTTCACAGCATTCTTGACCTCTTCCTAGTCTTCTGGAACATCAATTTTTGATTCCAAGTTTGATTTAAAGTTTTATCACTGAAATGTAAATTTTTGGTTCATTTTTAAAGAGTAGGATCCATAATTTCTTCTGCCATATCCTCCATGCTTGAGACAATCTTTTCATGTGCATCTGCCAAACAACCGCATTATCTTCCTTCTGCTGTCTGAATGATCTCACACTAAGTTGATTGCCTCTATCATACTTTCTCTTTCCTTGGAATTCCCTCATTTATCTGAATGCATCTACTTTCTCTTGTCCTGCACTCTGGTTGGCATTGACTAAAATAAGAAACTCCTTTTTGTTCTCACAATAAGTTCTCATCATGCCTAATACAATGGTGTTAGAGATCCAAGAATAGGCTTGAAACTGCAGGAGAGTGAACATGGCTAACAAGATGATGCCTGGGTGGTGGAAACTGTATCACTCGCCGTGATAAAACTGCTGAAGGAACTCTAAACACTTCATATTTTGCATTGAAATCAGACAGAAGCCCAGGGAAGCTCCCCAGAGAGCTAACGTGTACCATATATTAAAAGAAGTTTTTTTCCTTTGGCAAAGGATATAAAGTTATGATAATATGGGCTGTCATTTTAACAGAAGAGTGTGGTTTGGTTTTTTTGTTTCTTTTTTGTTTTGTTTTGTTTTTGTTTTATTTTTTTTACTCCTGCATAGATGAAGCAAATCCATTTGATTATGACACAGCTAAACATTCAGATACCTTTTCTGTGACCTTCAAAGGGGGCATGTCTCTGCTCTTGCACATGATCCACTAAAATCAATTTTCAAAATCCTCTGAAAGTTAAAAATATTTCAGGTTCTTTTTCCAGGCAAAGAGGCAGTGACAGAAGGTAAAAAGGAGCACCCTAGGAAGGTAATTCAGTTATGTGCAAAGAACCACTTTATCTTTCTGAAAAGCAGATAAGGTTCCTAGCAGGAGAGGACCACATACTCTACAAGCCTTATGGGCATATGCAAGATCTCATGCCACCAGAAAACGTCTTGATGAAGTGGAATGTGCTGTTCTGTTAATTAAACCAACATCCTAATTAAAATACATTCCTTCAAATATAAAACAGTTTATGGGAGTACCCCCTAGGATGCTTCTGTTGTTTTTTCAATCTATTCAGTTTTTAGTGTTCTGAATTAAATGTATAATTAATTATAGGTGAAATTTAAAAATGCAAGTCTAGTGAGTTGATTCTGATCACATTAGTTATCACAGAGAATCCTGCAGGACCCTCCTTCAGAACTTTATGAGTTTTTCACTGCATAAAGTCTGAGAAATTCTCTTTTCTTTATGTGGAAACCTCTAAAGCATGGAGAGTCACGGCTTTTTCTTTGGTAAGCTTTTTTCTGATTTCTTTTTTTTCCCCCACAAAGCCACACTGGTTGCCAATCAGAAGAGAATTTCACAAACATAACAATTCTCCTATGGGAAACTTCTAAAGACAAGCATTCTCCCTAATGTATTAATATCCTTTCATGTTTCATTGATATTGTTAGTGCATATTTATGACTATAGGAATGAATATATTCTCACCTGCACCAATTTCTTCCTTCATACATACAAGGGGGAACCTCCCCAAAAAAAGAAAATCTCAAAAACCAAACAAAAAAACCAAACCCTGAAAAACCCCTAAACCCATCAACCCTCTCCCCAAAAAAACCAAGCAATCATCCAAAAAAACCCAAACCAAACCAAACCAAAACCCACAAACCAAAAACAAACAATCAAAAAACAAAAAGCCTGCACAAAAACAAATACAAAAATCTTTTTCCATTATAATTTCCATGGCTTCCAGTGTCTTGCTTTACCATTTAGGTTCTCCTACGTCAAAAAAAAGAATAGTTAACAACTTTTCCATGACAAAAGTCTTTTTCTTCCAGGCAGTTAGCTATTTTCACAAAGTTTGTGGAATCTGGTGGTCTTTAAGATATCTATCTCTTAGAATCAGTTGACACTGACTAATAATCCCAAAAGCTCCTGTTGAAATATTGTACTGTATATACTTGCACATGAACATGCACCTGAATATAGACTTAATATTTGCTTACAGTTAGTAGATGTCTTTAGGAAAACAGACAAAAAAAGCTTCCTGAAGTAAAACAAAACAATTATTAGTAATAAGGATTATTAACTTTTAAATTTTATGAGATAATATTTAAAAATATTTCTATCATATATGTGTAGAAATATCTATTAAAGATATAGATTACATATAGATACATAATTTTTTTTATAATTTTTAACAAAAAACAGATATATAATATTTTATAACATTTTTACATTACTTATATTTGGTCACCAGAAGATTTGTCATAAAAAGAAGTAGGGAGAGTAGCACAGAAAGGTGAACAAATCAGTTGTCAATACACATATTAATACAAAAAATTGAAACAAAAATATATTCAATTAAACACCTCGGTGGCAATAGAATTCTTACCTCACTGGCAAAAGCATAATTAAGTGTAGACGCAATATCTAGTTCCATAAATAACTATCTGTAATCATACACAATTGGCATGTCATTATTCATATGACAGAAAGAACAAACAAGAATAGAAAGCAATAATCTTATAGAACTGAGTTCCAAAAGTTCCCAGCAAGCTTTGCAATCTCTTCTTTCTCTCACTTTTTTTCAAGTATGTTCATTAAAAACTATCTGACATCATGTGAAAAACAGTTTTCTTCTGTCTGTTCTCCATAAGAACAACGGAAACATAGGAAGGAATAGAATGGCCACAGTGCATCAGGCCCTGTTAAGAAAAATCAGCTGAATAGCATGAAAATTATCAAGAAAAATAATGGTTTTTTTTTTTTTTTGTTATTAAAAAGAATTTCCCATTTTTCTACATCAGAAGTAAATCAGTCTTTGTTTTGCATTAAACTGAAAGATGTGAATCTGAGAGTGATAACATGATCTTTTACAAACAGTGGACTGATCTGCTGTATTATTGATAGATGCAATAATTTAAGGGAAACAAAAAAATGTTCCTGTCTTGCTAAAAATGGATTGATATTTTATGGGAGAAAATGGGAGTTTTCCTCACTGATGCTTTTTACTTCATTATTCAATATTATTATTTTTTAATCCTTAAATTGCAAAATGACACTACATAACGTACTACAATCCCAATGTCATTTCAGTTTATCTTTTCCCATGTTGCCCAAACCTGTTTAAAAAAGATGGATTTCAGCTTGCAAATGTAGAGATAAGGATGGATGGGAAATCTTTCAGGGTGTTTGTTAGCTTGGAAAGGCCCTTAAGTCAGAACTGTATGTTGTTGGAGTATTGTTCCCTTAGTTTACTCAGATGCCTACAAAAGCATATAACTGGGGATTCAGTTTAGCCTTCCGTGCTTGATTTTAGAGACTTTCTCTACATTCATTTCAGAAGCTGGATTATGGGGTCTTTTAACTCTGTTTTGGGATTGAATTCAGATCAGGTATTTCCTGACCCACTCTGTGCAGATGATGTCACCATCTAACAGTGTTTTATTTCTCTCACTTAGCACAAGTACCCAGAGTCTTGGGGCAAATATTAAGACACAGTACATGGTAAGAGCATGCTCTCTAGATCTCTCAAAGATCTGATAAAAGCTCTTCAGAAGTTTTCAAAAAATATGTAGATGTGGACTTGGCAGTGCTGTGTTAGTGGTTGGACTTGATGGTCTTAGAGGTCTTTTCCAACCTAAGCTATTTTATGATTCTGTGATAAGGGTTAAAGCAAACAGACAGAGGTAGATTAGGGATATCAAATTGTCTTCTGCATGTTTGGATGTGTTCTAAGTATTTGAACATAGGACTTTAATTTCCAGGGCTGTCAGTCCTTTCTTCTCACATATTTAAAACCTTGACTAGAATAAGTATCAAGGTTGAGAGGTGAGTAATGTCTTTTGTATTTTAAGACATAAGAAGTGTTTAAAACTATTGTCTCTGTCATATGAGGGTCTATTATGGAGAAACAGGAAAGTAGCCTGGTGCCAGAGAAAAAGCAGTTACCAGTGGATTATGCAGCTCTGCCAACTACATTAACCTGGGATTTTAGCTGCAGCCATCAAGGGGGCTGAACAGAAAATTAGGAAACCATAATGTTACAGGCTGACTTTTCTTCACATTTCTACTTAGTGAAAGAGTGAATTTGACTCCTTGGAAATGCAACTTGAATGGAATAAAGTACCTCAGTGCCCAGTGTCTGGCCTCTTCAGCCTACTAACATATTTCAGCACAGTGCTAACTAACAGCAAATAGAACATATTAGTGAATTCAGTGTCTTGCAAACTGAGGCATTTCAATATAATGTGGAAATATTTTATAAAATTTGCACTTCGGGTTGATCCTGGTGCTGACCAAAACCACTCTATTGTTCTCCTCCAGAGTTCCACAAAGGAGACAAAATACAATGAAAAGCTTAGGGTATGAAAGCAGGACAGGGGATAGATTACTCAGCAACTACCATCATGGAGAAAACAGTCAGCTTAGGGAAATAATTTATTGCCAACCAAACCAGAGTGCTATAATGAGAAATAAACCCCAAATCTTAAAAACACTTTTCCCCACCCCTCCTTCTCCCTGGACTCAACTTTACTGCCCAGTTCTCTACCTCCTCTCCACCAGTGGGGACAAGGAATGGGAGACAGGCGCTGTGGACAGTGCATCACACATTGTGTCTGCCTCTGTTTTCTCCTCAGAGAGAAGACTCCACACTCATCCCCCGCTCCAGCGTGGGGTCTCTCCCTTTGAGTGCAGTTCTTCAGGAACAGACTCCTCCTGTGTGGGTCACAAGTCTTGGCAGAAAATCTGCTCCAGCATGAGCTCCTCTTTCCATGGATCCATGAAATCTGCCAGGAACCTGCTCCAGCATGGATTTCCCACAGGGTCACAGCCTCTTGTGTGCACATCTGCCTACTTAGGTGTTGGGCTCTCCACAAGCTGCAGGGGGTCTGCTTCATCATGGAGCTCCTTGGGCTGCAGGGGCACAACTGCCTCACCACGTCCTGCGTCAGGGGCTGCAGGAGAATCTCTGCTCTGGCACCTGGAGCATCTCCCCCTCACTTCTTCCCTGACATCCGTGTCTGCAGAGCTGTTTCTATCACATATTCTCACTCCTCTCTGGCTGCTGCTGCCACCACTGATGGGTTTGACCCTGGCCAATGGTGATCCATCTTCCAGTTGGCTGGCACTGACTGTCAGGCACAGGGGCATCTCCTAGCAACTTCTCACAAAAGCCACCCCTAAAAATCCCCTAATACCAAAACAGGGCCACAAAACCCAAATTATGTTAAAGAAAGTAGGAGAGAAAAAATGAAATAACTCCCAATGTTAATTAATATGTGTGTTTTTAAATAATTACATACAATTATTTGTTGTCAGGAAAACATGAATTTACTACATGTTCAGTCTGTTAGTCATTTTTCCCAAGTCCATAATTTTCCTTGCTATTTATAGAATATAAGCAAATGCTTACAGGCATGTTCTTTCTATCCTTTAAATCAAAGGAATAACAAATTGAAATTATGCATTCTGTGCATGTGTTAATTTGTATGCTTTTTTTTTTTTTTTTTTTGAGATGAATGAGGGAGGCACCACCTTTTGCTTGCATTTACATAAAATATTGCAAAATTAAAAAGAAGTTGTTTGTTTGATGTTTGTTTTATGGTGGCTGGGGTTATTTTTCTTTCCTTTTTTATCTATTTCTGGAAGTAGTGTACTATAAAAAAAAACAAGAATATATTTCTTTTCACATTTCCTCATGCCATGGGACATCATGAGGCATTGCTTTAGAGATGCATCTGTCATATTGAGCCACATAAAGTGACATGATACAATGTGACATGTTGATGAACAGCGTGACACAAGGTACATATTTCAATGTATCGTTCAAGGAGAATTATAACAAGGCAAGTCCCAGATTTAAAAAGAACAGACCTCTCTAGATTCTAGTTTCATTTTTTTTCTTTCTAGGAATGATAGAGATTGCCTGAAAAATATGCCCCTTGATAAAATCCTAGGATCATAAAATCATACACTATCCTAATTTCAAAGGACCCATCAGGATCATTTAAATCCAACTCCTGGCCCTGCACAGGACACCCCAAGAGTCACACCTTGTGCCTGAGAGCATTGTCCAAACACTTGAACTCTGCCATGTTTGGTGCTGTGACACTTCCCTGGAACCCTCTTCCAGTGCCCGACCACCCTCTGGTTTTCTAACATCCAACATAAACCTCCTTTGACAGAGCTTCAAAGCAGCAGTAGTACTCTTGGACTGGTAGTAATCTATTTGCTAATGTTAATCACATGGGAAACAATTTTCTTACGATGAATTTTAAGTCTGGCTAAAAAAATACAAACTGTACCGTTTAAATAGGAAAGTTGTTATGGAAAGTTGTTTTAAAAAGTTATTGAATCTTGTTCTGGTTCAAGTTGTGAAAAATGTAGGCAGAAAGAAAAGGTAAATTTATTTCAGGAGAAAATTGTGCAGAATTTTAGCTGACAGGTGTTGCTTATGAGAATGCATTTCTGTACAGCAGTTATTGTACTGTTATTACTGGGCTGTGTTAGACTTTTGATATATGTAGGAGTTTGTATGCAGCAAGAGCACAATATTGGTTACTTGAACAGAAAGGTTTATTCACTCCTGAATTGCTTGAACTGTGCTTATGTGCTGTAAACAGGGCCATAGGTGAATGTAAGCGAGGAGTTAAAAGATGTATAATACAACTTTAAGAAGAAAAGTCATGTTTATTTTTTAAATTTATTTACTAGGTTTCATAGTTAAACAACCTAGTTGCAAGACAGAAATTATGAAGCAGAGGGTTGCTAAATGGGATTCAGAGAGAATATGAAAAAAATACAAAATAAAAATAAAAATAAAGAGAAACAAAGGAATCTTGTCATGGAAAGTTGAAGGAGCTGAAAAAGAAAATGCTCATGCTCAGAGCTCATAGAATCTCAAGAGAAGAAAAAGAGCAGAGGACAAATTAGGATATCTCCTTATGTTCAGGTTGTATGTTTGGCCCCTCATCTGAACCCACAATTCATCTCTTTATTCACATATAATTCCCCAGGATTCTCAAAGGAGCCAGCTTTCTTGGATATTTTCAAGCCTCTCCCAAATATACTATGTGGTAATGAGGGATGAAGAAAATCAGCTCACTGACAACTCAGAGATGCTGAAATTTGCCTGTGTGTGCTTACTACGGCCTTGTACTAAGGCCAAATACAAGTTTTGATGTAGTCGCTGGGGAGTCTCACCATTTACCTTCATTGATTTCAAACTGAATTCTCTTTTATAACTGGTTCCTATTAGCAATGCAGCCTTTCTAGAAAACAAATGAGTCCACACAGAAAGATTTAAGGTAGTTTTTAATGAGCACAAATACTGGTAATACAGTGATTACACACAAAAAAAGGAAATGAAATAACTTTTTTTTTTATTTTCTCCCTTCTGCATCATCTCTAATATTCGTTCTGTAGCCTCAGGTGCAGGCAGGATGCTTTGGACTTTAATCTCAAAGCCAGCAACATAAAGAAAGAAAACCAAAATCAAAACAGACCCTGCAAAATCCCTATGATCCTCCTTTTATATTCCAGTTCAGTCCATAAGAGTGAGAACCCAGATCCATTGAAGTTAATGGGAAAACTTTTACTGACTATACCGAGGCCAAGATTTCATTTGCCATATAAGGAAAAAAAAAATCATATTTTGCTCTGTTTCTTTCCCTAACGTTATTAAACAAGGAATCATTGTAAATGTTGAGGGTTAATTTCTGCAGTTGCAAGTGATACAAAGCAGTACAGAATTTGACTCATTCTATAAATGGGAATGAAAGTAGTGAACTGCATGTGAAATGGAGCTAGCATTGAAGAATAGTTGATTATCAATAATTATGATGCCTGTGATGAGTACTTTGACTTTTACAGTTCCCTGCAATTTACATGATTTAGATGTATAGAAGAGAGAGAAATGAAACAAGAGCTTCAGCCTATTTGGGGAAATAAATTTTTTAAAAAGAGTAGAACCAAACCTTCATTTCTCAAAAGAGCAACTAGATACACTGTATTTGAGAGCCATCAACACTATCAGCATTTAAAAGACAACAAGACAGTGAGACTAAAAATAATGTGATAAAACAATTCACAACTAATATCAGGAAAGTTGAAATTTCAACATTACTGTCTCTCTGCTGACTGAGTTGAAGAGGTGAGCTGATGTGGGGCTTTTTTAAGCTGTGATTGGCCTGCCAGCATGGATTTGTGTTGTCATGCTGAGGGCCCCTCTAATAGCCCAGAGGTAGCAGGTGGCTGCTGACTTACAGAGGCTTGCATCTATTTTATTATTTGTTGGCTCTTTTATCCCTGACAGATTCAAACACAAATAAATTCAATCAAGAAGCTCTACCTTTCTATGATTCCATTTGGTACCTGTAGCGAGCTGCAGCACATTTCTGAAATAGCATGACAACAGTCCCTGTGATGTGAGTAGAGGTAAACAAGATGTTCTATATCCTGAGTGGTGATGGCTGGGCATCTGAAACAAGGAAGAAAAGAAATAAAAGTTTCTTGTGGAGTGCACAATGGGGAAAAATAGTGCACTTTAGGACGGAAGCCTTAGAAGTTTTTCCTTAGAAATCAGAAGGTGCAAAATAAAGCAAACTATTGTTCTGAGTGAAAGTCGAGTAATAGTATTTTGAACACTATACCCAAAAATAAGAGAAATTGTCAAGAATGTAACCATTTGGAACAAAGTGGTTACACTGAAAGCATGCTCCTGAGTTTCCACATCCTTCACCATATGGAAGTTGAAAGTTTCTTTCCATCACTTTAATGTTACTAAGAGATCATCATCCCTATCAGTGGTGAAAAGTTTATTGCTATGTGGTCCAAAGGAGTTTACTGAGTCAGTCTGTGAACGTCTTTGCCTCAGGTCTTTTGGTGAATGCTGCATATCTGTGAGGTTAGTCTGTCACAGGCCGTTCCAAAACCAGAGGTCTGCTGAAAAGTAATTCTCCTTTAGAAGCCAAAGGTACAGGCATCCTGCTTTTATTCTACTCTAATAACAGAAGATCATTTTTATGAAGCATCTGCAGAACTGGTTGAATGTGAAGGTTAGATTTTTTCCCAAGATCTGGATTACTTTTACCTTGTAGAGGCAAGTGTCCCTAAATAGGAAGAAAAGATCAACTGGTAAATATTTTTAAATTTTGTTTTATTTGTCCTCTTCACAGAAATTTTTGAGAAGTCTGACAGTAACTATTGAATCAAGGTAAAGTTATCCTTCATCCCATTTACATTTCACTTGGATTATAGGATGATATATATAACATGAAAGTACAATTTTCAAGAATTGTCTACTCAGTCTAAGTGAGGCAATCACTCTTCCAACATGTGTCAGGCCTGAGAGATTTTAAGGCATTTTCATGTTCTGGCAAAAGGCACTTCTGATTAAATGATTCCACCAAGTTTTATCCAGGGAGAAGTATTCTGAATTCCTATTCAGTCATTTCACCATATTGCTGAATTGCTCCTGTTTTCCTTCAATTTAAAGGAACAGATAGATGGTACAACACTGACTCCACCTCACATGACCCAGACCTAGTTTTCCTTTTCCTCCCTCCATTCCTCTGCAAAGAGCAGGAGTGGTGTTAGGACATTCAGGTAATTTCCATACACTCTCCTACTGCACTAAATCTTCATGTATCTCTCAATAAAACCCTTAGAAGATCAGAAGAGATGGAAGCAGAAATGTAAGAATGTGTCAAAAGACAAAAACATTGAGCTTTCTCAGTGAGCCAAAGCATAAAACTTGGAAGTGTCCAGCCACTGGGATTCAAGTGCAAAACTCCCAGCAGTTGATTTTCTCTCTTTCTCAGAAGCCTCCTCATGCAAAAGTCTACTGTATCTTCAAATTTAGCAAAAAGTTTATTCTACTTCTTTGCTATTTCAAAACACTTATCAGGGAGTTAGTCAACACCTCTCTAAGACATTATGTCTTGAAGCTTTTGTCATATTATTTTTCTGTGAATATTTTTCTTATCTTGTGGTGAAGGCGCCTAGTTTTATCTGTCTACAGAGTTTCACATTGCCATGTCCTGCCATTCAGTCCATGAGTCACTACTTCTCTATGATATCAAAACTTACTGCATCAAAAATAAAGTTTCATATAATTTTGAATTAAACAGAAATTCCTCAAGAAACATTTTAGGCTCTGCAAATTACAAATTACCTTTTTTGTTTTCTGTGTTACTGGTCTGACCTATCAGTTGCAATCAATGAAATGTTTCGGGAGAAGACTCACCTGTGTCTCTACTGAGTGGTAATTACAGGTAAATGCAAGCAAAACGGGGCACAAATACTCAAGTTCATCCAATTAAAACTCAATTTAGAATCCAGGGACAGATTATAGAGTAGAGGCTAAGCAGGTTTATGTTTTCCTTTTTACAGATAATTTCACAAAATCCTAGGAATAGTTGTGGACCATTGCCTATACTCTGAACTTTTTCCTTTAAATCAAAATATGTCCTTGAAATGGGAGGAATAGCACAGGGTAGTAAAAGAGAAAATAACTGGATTTTGTACCACTTCTTCTACATATGTAAGTTCCTTTTCCTATTTAGCCTTTTTTGACTTGTTTCACAAAAGAATGCACACGAAACAAAATAAAATGACAAAAAACTCCCCCAAAACCCTCCCAAAACAACCAACAATCAAAATGGAGACATAAATTTCATTATTCAGTGCAGCTATACAGCCATATATGAGCAAAAATGACAACTGATGACAAATTGTCTCAATCAGCAAAACAAGAATCACATGTACATATATTTATATATTTCTCAGAAAGAATATTTTATTCAAACAATGCTTCAGAAAAAAATCCCAAAAAGAAATAAAAAAAAAAAGAGATTATTGATACAGAATACATTTAAAAGATTTAGAGAACTTTAAGAATGAGTCAGACCAGATATGCCAGTCCAGAAAAGAATAAGCTAATTGGTAACAATGCTTGTTAGCACACTGGTGCTATAATGTCCATTGGTCTTCTTAAAATTTGGTACTTTCATATCTACATGTTTAGCTATAAAGTACTGCTGAAGAGGAAATTGAAAAAGAGGTTATTATTTCAGCTATACTTGATTCAAGGGACTAGGATTCAAGTTCCCAGACTTGGATAACTTTGGTTCATTGACTCTGGGCTTCAGACTTGCATCAGCAAAAAGGAGGTGGTAAATTTGTAACTCACAGAAGTAGAATGCACATTAAATGTTCCCAGCATTTCACAAGCCTGCTAAATGCTAGCACAGTAAATGTGGAAGGCCTAGAAATAAAGTGTTTAATGAATGACTCATATCCTTATCTTCCATAGTATCCTCTCTCTTTATCCCAAGTAAGAAATGTAACCCAATTAATTTGTTTTATGTTTCCAAACACATCTAGGAAAATTATATTTGCTCTGTTTGCCTTCTTCTGTAAAATGAATGCAGTTTGTGTAGTAATCACTTCCAATAGGATAAATTTAGACAGATGCCCTCCATATATACTCACCAAAAGTGTACTTAGTGCCCGTGTGATGAGAGACTCTGAACATTCACACTATAACAAATTCAAATTCAGTGTTTTGTTGTTTGTTTTTCTTTGTTGTTTTTTTTTTTTTTTTTTAATTTTTCATTTTGCAACTAAATAGTTAGGGTCCCAACCACAAATATTTAAACTAAAATGAGCTGGAGACATAGTTTTAAAGGTAGACTATGATAAATGCTTCTAAGTATATTCATGTCTTCACAGAAGCATTTTTTTTAGTTTCTTTGTGAGAGAAAAAGTAACCACACCAATATATCAGGAACTTTGGTGAGTAAAGTACATTTTAGTTGATGTAATAGCATAAATTACATCATTGGAGGGAATTTCCAACTTCCTGGGGAAAGACTGCTGAGAAAATTTGCCGGTGACATCCTGCATGGCTTCCAGGTAGGTACATCCTTCAAACTGCATTGAATGCTGCAGGTCCATTTCTAATTAGAATGGTTGTGTAGTACATATGTTAACTCCATATATGCTGTGGTTTTTATACTGCTGTATCTATAAAGCTTTTCAAAATATGAGACTTTCTGCTCATGTGCAGAAGATGAACCACCACTGTTTGCACCTGCAAAGACTCCATTTAGCCTGTTTGCATACAAAATTTAGTGCTTGCCTAACCAAACAGTATTTGTGGGCATCCAATGGTTCTCTGCCTTTTGAGCTTTCCAAAAGCTTACCACATCTGATACTATTAAATATTTAGAATCAAAAAGAAAATTACACTTTAAAAATCCCTTCTTGAGTTGAAAACATAGGATCCAAGTTGTTCGGCAGCAAAGCCAGACACCATGAGTCAGTCAGTGTGTGCAATGCTTTAATTTCTCTAATAAGACAGCATAATGGCCCATTATTGTTTTTACATGCCACCTTACAGTGCTCTTTGGAAAAATTTTCTGTCAAATTTTCTTTTAGCCTCCATATATTACATTTGTATTGACCCTAGGCCCTTTCAAAATATTATGTTAGAGAAATGTTGAAGTGTTTCACCAAAAGTGTTCAAAACCACTTACAGCCTTCCAGTAAACATCTTGTTATTCATCTCTCCATTAGAGGTATTATATGGTGGTATATGGATATGTATATTTATACCTATATATACATATGTATCAAGAGGTGTAGTTTTATATGTATATCCATAAGTATATACACAACTGTATGGAAATATACATATACACACTTGTATATAAGAATTGTAAAAACCTAAATACTTATGATTAGACACTTGCTGTTACATGTATATACAGAATCACATTAAGAATTCACAGAAAATTTGATAGATCAACTAGAGCAAAAGCAAGCTCTGCAGCTTGTAGTTCTTATGCATTCTAGAGCAGGCTTCTTGTTCAGAAGATTCTTTTGATCTATTTTTGTTAATGGATGCAATGAAGACCAATTCAGTTTCAACAATTGGTAACATATCAGCTAAAAATTGGTAACACATACATATAATATTGCTTATATAGCTGTGGATTACAAAAGACCTTAACACTGGAACAATTTAGGGTGTCAGTGGCGAGGCACTGGAACAGGCTGCCCAGAGAATCAGGAGATGCTGCATCCCTGGAATTGCTCATGACCAGGTTGGATGGGGCTTTGAGCAACCTGGTCTAGTAGAAAATGTCCCTGCCCATGGCAGGGGAGTTAGAGCAGGATGTTCTTTAAACTTCCTTCTAACCCAAACTAAGCCATTCTATGATTATGATATGATATGGTATCTTGTGACATTTTGAAGGGCAAAATTTATGCATGAATGCTTTGTACTTGTTTACTCTTAATTTACACATTAGCTTTTACCTCAAATATCTCTTTCCCTTTCTCTGGCTCTTTTTATCCTGATATGTTTATTGACTGAAGTAATATTCCCTCCAAGTTTTTTTTTTGTTTTTTTTTTTGTTAGATTAAGAAAACCAGAAGTCTGCAGTCACTTCTAAAAAGGTATCTTTCTTCTAGTCATAATAAATAGATGAAACTATTAAATCAGGCTTATGTCTAACTTCAGTTTGAATGTGCTCCACTCAAGAATATATGAACAGAATTGTGTATACTATTTTAAAAGTCTCATGGTATGTCCTACATAGCTATAGATGTTTTTACATTTCTTTACTGTAAATCTCTTTGGTTAATTTCCTACTTCAATGATTCATTGCTGATTTTTTTAAACACCAAAAAGGAATCATATTTTCCTTTTTGTATCCAAAATTACTTCAATGCTTTAGTTGTTAGTGGTTTTGGTAATGGGAAATAAGGAGAAACTGTTGTGTATTTCCCACTGAATATGTTCAATTATTTTGAAAGTGCTTTGGGGAAATTCACGATACTGTGAAACAAAGGTGTGACATGTATTGCTAAGTGTAAATACAAACAATAATGGTATAGACTGATGATTCATTCAAATAATTGCAGCATGTACACAGCTAGAAATGAAATGGAGCAGAGACCTATGACAAGGTTGTGCAGCAATATCAAATAACAGTTGCACAATTAGGAACGTTTAAACCCTTTCAAATCATCATAAATGCAAATACAAATGCACCAGGCAGGCAAATATTTTCTGTTTGAAAGTGTTTAATCAGAAAGGGAAAAATTGTTAATATTAATTTTGGAGAAAAATTTTTTTCTTTATTTTTTTTGTTTTACAGCAAGAAAAAAAAAAAGAAAATTATGAGGAGAGGAGTTTCTGATGGTATTTCAGTTTCTATTCACATTTTTGCTAGTGGTATTTTCATTTCTCTTCACACATCTTTGAGAAAATATAAAGTAGAAAAGAGGAGAAAAAAATAAGAATGAAATATTTTGACATTTTCCTCCTGTAGATATTTATTAGAAAAAGAGCTTACATTGAATAAGAAATTTTAATCTTTGTTCTTCTAAAAAACACCAGCATGTAATGAAGTAATTTGTTGTCTTTTATTTCCTTGAACATCCATCTTGTTCCCCACATCTATAGATCTCTTAATTCGGTGAAGTGCAAAGCCTGGTATCATTTCCTGTTTCTCTAAAAACTCAAACCCACCCAACAAGCAAATATATAAACAGAAAACATGAAAAGTTTCAGGACTTGGAATGAGACTTTTGACCTTCAGGTTAATCTTTGACTGGTGTTACGGATGAGCCACTCCATTGGCCAGGTCCCAATTGTGCTATGAATTGTACAAACACAAACACAAATCAGGAGTTCTTGTTTGAGTAAATCAACTGTCTAACTCTTAGTAAAAAAAAAAAACAAAAACATGAGGTACCTGCAGGCAGGGAGAGAGAGAGAGAGGGAAGGTGTAATGGAAGAAAAGAAAAAAAAAATATAATTCTGATCAGTGTAGAAGAAGAGGGGTTCACAGATGAGAAACCTTTTATAGGCAGGAAAAGGAATTAATGAGGAGGAACCTGTAGGACAGTCAATTGATATTTAGGAAGCTCTAGGCAGCAAGTATTGTCACAGAACAGTGTACAAATGCACTTTCCAGCATTTGTAGGAATATCAAGCAGAGATGGAATCTGACATTTCAGTAGTAAACAAGAAAGACTGAGAAGATGAGCGCTCCAAAGAGCCTTGGATGTAAAAATAAGTAATCTCTATTTGGTGTGATAGAAGCAGAATGAATAGAAAGATGCATATAGAGGGCTGTCATTACCAAAGCAATGAGCTATGAAAATGATATATTGCTGAAGCACTTTGAATAGGGTGAGAACCTGAATGAAAGCTTTATTAGTGTGCCTGTATGTGGAAAGAGATACCTTGTGATGGAAATTAGTTGTACTGAAAGTTTCCTGTAGCTAGAATCTGACAATACAAAAAGATGATGGAGTCACATCATTCAGTTTCGAGACTCACATGATTCGGTTTTTAGTGATGAGGGACAAGATGGTGATTTTTAAAGAAAATTTGAAAAGAGGAAGAGTAATGAACTGAGGGAGAAAAAAATCCCACCAAAACAAACAACTAAAGAAATCCAAACTCCACCTTAATTTTTGCCACCTTCAGCTTTGTCTTTTCAAAAATCAGACCAGTAGTCAGGAAGATAGGCTAAGATTCTGAACAAGCAGGAAAGGCCATAACTTTACAGCAGCAATAGATCTACAAATGTTGATATGCCCGAAGGTGTAGAAACAGTGAATATAGGGTTTGTGAAATTATGTTTGTGGATTTTTTGCTCCAGTGGTTTGGTACAGATCAAAAGAAGAAAATCAAGTTATGATATCTGGAGAACAAGCTGGAGAAAGGGCAATGGAGAAATAAAAATATATGTATATGAATAACTGGATTAATTTTTATGAAAGTTAACATAAAGTCCCTAAAAATGACATCTGTAACTGCACAATTGCCACATCAATGGCAAAAGGATAACTCTAAAATATCTTGGTCTTACTGTTCTAACAAGACCATCTAGGTCTGAGTAAATGTATTTGTAAGACAAATGGTATTGCAGAAAAAGGATTGTACATCACAAATGGAAAATTGCACGCATGCAAAAAAATTGGCTGATAAAAAAGAAAACACATGTAAATCAGTGTTTTGAAAATATTTTAAAGGCACAATGTAAAATTAAATGCATGAAAGCTTTTTGAGTGGAGATGTGGCAAAAAAGAATAATAATATTTTGTAATATGCATAATACTGATAAGACACGTACTACACTTATTTTGCAGTTTTGGCATCTCCATTTTTTTTTAATGTTGATAGAATGAAATTGGTTTGACATACTCCTCCTGATTTCCCTACAAAGAGAGGACAGGAAATGACATTACACAGTGCTTTTCCTTCTTAAAAAAAAAAAAAAAAGAAAAAAAGAAAAACATGAATTGATTTGTTATTGATTTTGTTCCTTCTGTGGGTTGAGGTTTGGATGAGATGACCTCCTGATTCCTTTCCAACCTAAATCAGTCTAAGAGCTATGATAATGGCATTTTCATAAAATAATAGGAACAAAGGGCATAACAGCAGCTATTTGACATATTCAAAAGAAAAATGACACATTTTCTCACATAGAGAGAGCTAGTTATCATTAAAAAAAAGATTGAAAGTGCTTGAAAGAAATTTATTGGATGCCTCTTCGCTTGAGGCTTTGATTTCAAAGTTGCCTGAATTCCCAGTGATGTGCTTTAGCCAAGCACAAGTTTTGCCGCAGTCGCACACAAGTGACTGGGCTCCATTCAAGGTTAAGTAGATGAAATGCAGTGTCCCGTGGTTTGACATGGGTCAAAGTAGGTGAAGCAGTTGTCCCTTCTGGCCCTCCACTCTGTGAATCTATGATTCATGGTAATCTTGTTCAGAGTCTATTTTTTTGGTAATCTGTTCCTTCCTGATAACATTTTTGTTTTCTCCACCCTGATCTGAAACAATTTTCTATGAAGTGACAGATTTCCCAAGGGAAATACCACAGCTTCCAGATTTTACTTGATGGCACTAACTTGGCCTTTGATTTCGCGACTACAAGTAAGTTTAAAATCAAGTGTGACAAAGCCAGAGGTATGTGAAAAAACATGATATCTTTAAAATTGTTTAAAAATACTTACTGAAGGCACATGCCAGCTAAATATTTTCTTCCACAGACAATTGAAGATGCAAAGAAAAGATTATAAGGATGATTTTATTTAATTTTTATTTCCTTTGCACCTTTTTCAGGAATAAAAAGAAGATTAAAGATGTTCTCAGATGGTTAAAGTTAAATATTCAGGATCAGAGTTTCAAAGATGCCTATGGGATTTGAACTCCTGTTTCCTATTAATTTTAAAGCAAATATTCAGGTAAGCATCAATTTTTAAGGGAAATTGTGTCTTAATCAGTGCATCAAAATATCAGGTCTCCTGAACAGCTTTGTCAAATATGGATCCTGTCTTTCTCGATTATTCTTTTTGTTGTTGTTGTCAATGTTGTTGTCACATACGGCCCACTAATGTGCTAAATACCTTCATCATTGCCTTAGCCTCCTTGAGTCTAGATAATAATAAGATAATAGATATTAATTAACTGACTGATAATGCTTTCTGATCTGTACTTAACTAATTTTCAAACGGTGACACTTAAAGGAATTTCTTTTTTGTGAAAAATAACCAAAACCAGCTCTAGGTATTAGCAAGCTGATCTTTAAAACAAGATTATTAGGGAATTCTAAATGTAAAACTATTAACTGGATGATCCTTGATCCCTGACATGAGCTGCCATCCACAGCCCAGTTGTTGTCTACTCATCTCCCTGCGGGAACCACACTCTTAAGGAGATTACATTACACAAATAACAATGAGCTTGGATAGAGGACAAACCAGGAGAGAGTCCATTAAACCTTTCACATCATTACAAGCCTCATTGTTTTGCAGATGAGCAACATAAAGTGGAACATATGCATGAGGCCTCTTACTGACACTCTGGGTACTGGGGATTTCAACTATCTGAACCTAGTTGATTGCTGGTAAATGAATAAATAACCTTGAGATAATCCTTCCGTTTTGCTGGAAAGATGCCCTGCTTAAATAGGAGATAAAAAAAAAAAAATAAAAATTGTCCAGATTACCTTTATTGTCTTTTTGGTTCTCTGTTTTCTATGTACCATCCTCTAATTGCTGTGGTCCCTGCTTTTTACCATCTGCTCACATCAGAAGTTGAAACTGGTGTTTGGACTGAATCTTATTAAGCTGGTCCAGGGGAGGAAATAAAAAGAAAATTATAGGTAGTCTTACCACAGTATCTGATTTAAGGCACAGGCTACCTCTGAAAAGATATTTTTCATGGGGACCTGGAGTTCTGAAGTTATCAATTTCCATGGTTGTATGTCACAACAAGTGGATAAAAAGTGATTTATTCAAAGTTTAACTGGCTGGTATATCTTTGTCATGTGCTCCTACAAAAGCTAGGGTTTTTTGTTGGTTTTTTTTTTGGTGTTGGGTGACTGTTGATCATACTTAATTTATTCATACTTAATATTAATTTTCATGTGATTGTTTTTCCCCAATATTATTTTCATGTAATGTCAAAATCATGGCTTGTTTATTCGATTTTTTGACCTATTGCAATAATAGCAGAGAGCTCTAATTTTAGATCAACACACCAGCACACAAGCTTTGAAAGGTTTCATTTAATGATAAGGTGCATACCTGCAAGTAATAGCTTGCTTAGCCAATTCTAGCTTAGTACTAAAATTCCTTCTTAAAGAGAGAGGGAGAATGACAGAATAATAAATATTAATCTTTTTGAACCTCCATGAATAACCTTTAAGATCAGATTCAGATCTATGATGATGTTTTAGCAAAGAACTTCATAATATTTTTCCACTTTAGGGTGACCTGAGCAAGTAAAATAAGTCAGGAAAACAGATTTTTATTGTGCTAAATGTGAAATACATTGATGCTTATTACTTTTCTCTTATCATATAGACTTGTTCCTTTACTAGCCTATTTTTTACACTCTAGGTGTTAATCTGCTACACTAGTAATGATCCTAATTAGCAATGCTTGCTAATATATTGCATTTATATACCCTTTTCCCCTGAAAATGGGTGGTTTGAATGAAGATGATCCCAGTTTGAATTCAATCTTAACAAAAATGGTTCATATAATGCAGCTCTCAGTCCAACAGGGCTACAGGTAGACTCTGAGAGCTCTACTAGTTCCCCCTGATTCAGGATCATGCACTTCCTATGGACTAAATGAGATGTGAAAGAGGCTCATTGTTTGTGTATGCTTAACCAAAGGGGAATGAAAACGTCTCACAGTGAGTATGGGTGAGAAATTCTTAACAGGTTGGGTAGGTTTGCATACCCAGTGATTATTGTACCTTACTTATTTAGTCCAAATTCAAAAAAGCAGTGGTGGGTGAAACTGAAAAGGATGAGTGGTTGAGACAAGATTTGTTAAGAATAGAGTGATACTTAACCAAAGCAAACAGTCACAACCCAGGACATATGGGACTGATTTTCAGAAGAAAATAATTTTTAAAAGAAAGGGTTCTCATGTGACTTCTCTTAAGTTCTGCCTGGACATGACTGCCAAAATATTTTTGAAATAAAATAAAATAAAATAAAATAAAATAAAATAAAATAAAATAAAATAAAATAAAATTTATTTTTTTGTGAACTGAAATGCCTTTCAAAATGATTTCTATAGTTGATTATTCATCAAACGTCACACACCTATAACAGCAAGAGATCTTTTTTCATCCCTGAAGAAAAGGGATGAAAAAAGCGAAGAAAGTAACACTACAGATGATGAACTCACATGCAGCTTCAAAGTCTAGAGGAAAATATCTCAGGCAGGTGGGTAGATGGAGGGAGGAAGGTGGTGGGGAAGAGAGAGAGAGAAGGCAGGGTGGGGGGAGAGAGAGGGGAGAGGGAGTTTCACTCACTTTATTTCTCCTCCAATATTTCTCATAAATCCATTTATTTCCCTCTTTGTACTCTGAAAGGAAGGTAACATCTTTCCATGGTTCTAATCACAAACCCTTCACTTCTCGTGGAACTATTCAATTATTTTCCATCAGACCTGGCAGATCTATTCACTTTCTGTTGTTTTCCTCTTACACTATTCAGTGTGAATGGGCAAACTGCTTATAAAAAGCCTGGGATTAGAAATGAGGGGCTCTTGCAGTTTATTGGTCAAATCCAAGCAGAATTACTCTCTGAGGAGTTGAAGGGAACTCACTTGGAATCTGGCTGTATTTCACTTTAGTCCTTTGGGTCCCATTAGTCCCTCACTTTCATTATCCTAAGCACCAATTCATTTCACTTACTCTCACCTTTCCCCATGGCCATATTGCTCACAATATCATGATAAAATGATTTTATTGCTTTGTTTTTGTCTATGAAATCTTATGGACATAATAAATAAAATACACTTTTTCTGATGTATTTGCAACAGTAACTATACCCTATTGCATACAGATATCAAATTCATGCCCATTGTACAAATATTTTGTATGAAGACAAGCCCTAGAAATAAAGTAAATAGCTTTAGCATACCATTAATGATTCCATAATAAATACTTCTCCCGTTATAAATCAATTGCATATTACTTTAGTTAGGAAAATCACTTTTACTGCTGTAAGTATTCATATCTTGTGAAGCAGTTGATAATATTTCTATATTAAATACAATAGTTATCATGCTGAATACTTTAGACAGCATCCTGCCTTTCCAGATACGTGTTTCAAGCATTTTTTTGGCTCAAGTGAACTAATTTTCATTATCTATTATTATGAGGTTTCTAAATATACTCAACATTGTTTGCTAGCTGTATGAGGTTTACAGCTGACATCTCAAGTGCTTGTTTTACATCCCATATTTTTCCTCAGTGTGGGACAGTATTTATTATCTAAATGTTTTTTGTTAGTCCTGTATCAGTTATGAAATTGTAATGCTTGCATATGTAAATTACAAATGTAAGTTTATCAGAGTTTTCTGAGGGAATTGGAAGGGTTTGGAGGAGGAGTGGTTTGATGAATGATGAGCTGTTAGTGAGAGACCAGAGTGTCTCACCTTGCTTATGATGGGTGCAAATTTGCAAGTCTATTTTTTTAATACACTTAAAATAAAAAAAGTCTGATGACTTCTCATTAATTTAGTGCATTTCTTACAGGTGGCCATTTTCATAAGTTTTTATTGGCAGGGAGGGAAATATTTTTTATTCCTTAAATGTCTATTACAGCCTTCATTTAGGGCCAAGTCGAAAGAATTGTTTTATTCTTACTGAAAGGAGTGTGCATAAAGCTGGGTTCAGTTCATTCACCAGGGTAGCAGCAGCAGCTGCATTATTCACTAGATATTTTCTGAATACCTTGATATGATTCAAAGCCCTCTCATGTTTAAACTGGGTCTCACAGGTGTAGACCACTCAAAGGTGAATGATTTTATCTTTTATGATCAAGTCCGTGAGTAAAAAATTTAAAAAAAAAAAAAGTACTCATGTGTTCTATTTTTACTTTTTCAGAATATTGAGCCTACCTTACTATTTTTTGTTAGTAGATTTGAAATCTTTGTGTCTTGTTTTCAAATTGCACAAGGTGTTTCTCCTCCCATGCATGTTGTAACTTGAAAGCCTCAAAGCAAGTTTATGATGACAAGTTCCATCCAAAGACTTTATGCAAATCAGATTCATAGTGATTTTTGGAATTAAGAAACATAACGAAGCAAAGAAAAAATATGCAAAAATAGGTGAGGAATTATAGGGTGGGAGTACACTGGTGGGAGTTCTCAACCTACCTACTCAGTAACCAAAAGAATCTCTTTTCCTTTTTTGTTTCAACACATTCTACTGACTTCTCTGTGGTTTGGAAGTTAAAAATTTCTCAAATGGCCTAAACTAGTACTAGTCCAGGCAACAAAGTTATCTCTAGACTGAAGTACAACTGTGCATCATCAAAAATAGGTTGCCCTATGCTGAAAGAGAGAAAGAAAACAGATGGCATGCAAAACCAGAGCTGTGTGAATTTTCTGTCCTGTGACAGATTTTGAAGGTGAGTTTTTTCCATATCTGTTTGGGATATAAAGTAAGAATCTAGGAATATCTCAATCTCTCTCTGAAAAAATAATGACTAATATAGAGAATAAAAAAAGTGAGATAAACTTACTTTTTATATTCTTTTCATAGTATTGAAACACTGCATTTCAAAGGTTATGTCATATTTTTAAAGATTTTATTCTGAGTTAAACAGAGAATTTCAAAATGAGAATCCTGCTTGTAACAAAACATTAAAATTTCTGTTTGTAAAATATCAGTACAAATTATTTGATATTTGGAATTTTTTTTTTTCAGAGGTTTTGGTGGGGTTTTTTGTTCTTTTTTTTTTGAGGATTGTTCAAACTGAATGTGTTCCTGATACAGCTATGTTTTATTCAAATAAATGCTTTCTATGAGAAAAAAGAAAAATTAAAAAATACAGTCAATTCATCCAAGGTATAAACAAAAAATTATGTAAAGCCACCCATAATTTTATTCTATATGTCTGAACTTTTCATTTGACAACAATCTCCACTGACTTCCTCATGGAAATTTAGACAATGCAATTTTTAATGTTCTCTTCAGACTTACATTTTCTTGTAGGCCCAGTAAATGCACTCAACTGAACACAAAAGGTTCACAACACCCATCTCAGTGATGCTCATTTGTTGCTGTCACTTTCTGTTGTTTTTTCTCTCTTTTTATGACATAATGTAGCTTTAAAGATGTAATCTTATCTGGTAAAAAGTGCTTACCCCCATGAATCTTGTTACACCTAATAGAAATATCCTTTGCCTAGAAGAAACACTGGACAAACCAGATAATCCAAGTATTTTGGCAAACTTGAATACTTGGAGGTTTTGTCCCTATTAACTCTCAATAACTTGTTGTCAGTATTCTTTTCCATGCTCTGTTTCTGGTACTAGCAAGATGCTAAAAAGAACAAATTTTCAAGCTGGTTCTAGGTATACCTGATGTATGTTCAGATACTATTTTGAATTATCTACTAGACAAAGATATTAAAGTTTATTATCTTCTGACCTAACTGAACTCATAAAATATCCTAAAACTGAACTTTATTTCATTAATACATCCTTTGTTTTTGTCAAAATTTTAAAAATGCTAAAATAAGGAAGTACAGTATTTGCAAGTCCTCCTTCTCCTTCAAAGAAGTTAATTTATTAAAAAAACCAGTTAATTTGTTAAAAGTTTATCTTGAAATGCCATGCTGCCTTGCCACTGCAAAATAAGAAAAAAATCAAACCTGTGATTTCCACAATTCTCAGCCTTCCTTTAATCTGAAGTTTTAAAATATCCATTACAATATCAGTATTATAATTTAGTACTTGCAGTATTATTGACTTGTCCAATAGCAACAACAAAACACAGCAAATCATCCTAATGGCATTGTGGAGAAACTAGTAAATTAGGACAGAATGTTAATCTACTCTAATGCTTGAGCAGGACACACTTATCAATCTTTATCAGCTTGAGCTTTCTCTGACAACAAGAGCAAATATTTGTCAAGCTCACACTAGGTAGTAATTCCAAATAGGGTATGAACATATCTACCTTACTATTTTCACAACTGATTTAGAATAATCGGAGGTATTGTGTTTGAGTTGGTTTTGGTTTTTTTAATATCAATATCATCAATATCAGTATCAATATCATCTTCTTCTCTTTCTGATATCCATGAATAAAAAGTATATTAGAACTGACTGCGTTAAGATACTCAAAAAAACCCCTGTTCCTGAAGTAAAAAGATCACTTCTGATAAAAATCCCTACAAAGTTCTGTACACTGTGTTGATAAATAACACAGAAAAAATACAAAAAAACCATAGTACTACTGAGTTTGGGAGGAGAACTAAGAAACGAATGGTCAAAAAAAGTACAAGGAAGAGTTCAAATAAGCATATCAATAAGAGAATACAGTGATTTTGGTATTAAATTTATGAAAGAAGGATCAGGTCCATTTATATTAAAGATCAGTTAATGAAGGCATATTTCTTCAACAGGTAAGATTTGGCTTAAGGGCTAATATCACTACTTTTTTTTTTCTTTTTTTTTTTTAATTACTATGAATCTATAGTTTTACTTAATTTACATAATAATTTAAAAATGCTCCAGAATTTCCTTTAAAAGTGCAAGGAACTGGTATAAAAAGAAGTAAAATGACATCTGCAAACGAGCAGGTTTAAGCTAAAATATCTCAGACAGTGCTCCTTGTGCTCCTTGACTCAATAACCGGATTCAATGATGGAAATCCAAATCAAAGGAAAAAGGAAAAAGAAATCCCAGAACCGTAAGAAGTAAATGATTGTATAAGAAAAACAGATGACTAAAATGGACAAAGATGTTGAAGTATTTACATTATAAAAATTCTGTCCATGAACACATAAATACAAAGACTTTAATAATTACATCTGTAATTGATTATAGCCATTATCCTGCATTTTGGCCTACACTGACTTATCCTTCTGATTCCCCAGATAGTCAGAAACCTGCCCTTATTAATCCCACTGCCCTCGGAAAGGTTTCATGTAGTCACTATATTTTATGAAGCTCCTGAAGGAGGCTCAGCCTTTGTAAAGCAGCTTTCCAAATCCTGGACAATTATTTGTGGATTCTGAGAACTGTAGCTAAATACTAGCTAGGAGAATTAAAGTAGACAGTGAAACATTTGGGAAATCAAAATAATTTGGCTTAAGTTTAGTAGGGAGTTTTAAGTTAGTTCTTCTTTCTTGACTTGATTTGCCTACCTCTCATCCTCTCAAGGCGATAACTCATTCTGAAAAGAAATGTACATATTTTTTGTGCTACAGGGACTTCTGTCAAATCCAACACATCAAAGCCTCTGTCACACAGCTTGTATGCTTTTGCAAGTAGTGGCTAGACCCAAAACATTCTCCTACTGTGTATCTCTTCTTTCTCCTTATTTTTAACACAAGGGAATCTAGAGTCAAAGAAAAGAAAGGAGGAAATACACATAGCAAAAGTTTGCTGTAATAAATAAATATCTACTAACACTCAGCTGCAGAGGTGTCGGATTTTCCCATAAGCATGAGAGAAGGTGACAAGCAGAAAGATTGTCCTCCTAGAACTCTGATAAAGATGCAATAAGACAGACAAAATGTGAAACCAGCAAGTTTCACATAGGAAATGCCATGACCTCAGTGAAGAGAACTGAAAAATATCAAGCAGTTCTCCTAAACAAAGTGGTGTTAACACGAACCATGTAACTTAAAGCAATTTGTAGGTAAAATAATATCTTAATATAAGTGACTCAAATACTGATACATAAGAGTAATTATAACTTTGTATTGGATATATTTAAATTATCTGAAGATACAATTAGCTATATATATTTTTCTAAATGTGAGCAGTGTAGTGTGCTTTACTACTGACTTCCTACAAGCCTTTTAAAAGTGTACTTGACATCTTTTATGGGGGTAGTGTTCTAAGTCTGAAGATACTTTTATGTCCACACCTGATGCTAAAAGGAACAGTGACAAGGAGGCTGGTGTTAGTGGATGGCAGAAAAAAAAGTTAACTGTGAATTAGTTGCGAAAATCTTGGTCACAGAAATTAATTTTAAGTGTACTTGAGGAGGACTGTGACGATAACATGACATTCTAAGGGATTTTTTGGTAAGGGTGAGTTCAGGTGACAGGGACGTGATGCTGAGAATTTTCTGGCAATAAATTTCCAACTGGCTCTTTCCTAAGGTATTAGAATTCCTCTTTGTAAAGAAAAGCAGGAGAGGCAGTCACTAAAACAGCTGACTTCAAATCAGGTGCTAGTTATTAAACATTTGAGAGATTTTGGACAGCCAGAAAACTGGGGTAAAATATAAGCACTGTCATAAGGAATCCTTATTCAGGAAAAAGGAAAAAAAAATTGTCTTATCTTGCACTGCTGGATAACATTTCAATGCAAGTCTTTTTTCAGTAATGGCAGAAGAATAGATTATATTGAGATTTTAATTTCAAATTAAACAAGACAACCGTTCAGAAATTTTTGGATTGCAAAAAAAAATTTTTGTTAGTATGATGAGATTTCTCTGAAATAGCTTTTCTGTTCCTGATTTTCTCACTTTTTGAATAAAGAAACAAACCCATCTTGTGTTTCTGTGTTCTCTCATGGCTTGTTATAATAAATAAGAAACCAGCAACCTTGTGTCACAAAATATGTTTGTTACTTATAGTTAATTTAAGTGCTTATGTCCAGAAATAAACTTGTGCAGTGCCACTGTCCAACAGAGCAGCCGTCTTGTTTTTGTTTAGGATCTTCAGGTTGCAGTCTTATGTATGATACAATCCTTTCTCTTAGAGAAGGATTCTTGTGGGGCTGTTTAACTTCCAGAATTTATTTAGATCTACCTCCACTATTCCACTAATACTCTCATCTGCTTCAAAAAGGCTAAATAATTTCCAAAGGTGTTAGGAGCTGTATTTTTAGTGACAGCTTATGTCTTCTTGGCACATTCCTGGCACAGCAATGTTGGCAGACCTCATGTTACAGAATCTCCTGGTCTGTCATGTATTAAATCTGTTCTCTGGTTATCCAAGCACTTAAAATACCTGTGAGAGTCAGGTTTGCAAGTAGATAGATATTTCTTTAGTTTAGATTTAAATACCAAGAGAAGCTAAAACATCAGAAAAGGCAGAGCTCTAAAAGGTACTCAGCTGGTCAGATACATGCAGTACTTAAAGACAGATATTGGACAAACTAAACAGCTTGATGATTCTGATTTCTGGTGGTGGCAAATGTCTGACAGGTATATCCAAATAACTAATAAAACCTAATATATAGACAGTTTTGATAACAATGATAAATGCCATGGTATTTAAGCAGATAGCCATACAAATCATCAAAAGTGAAGGCTTATCTCACAATCACATTCAGCATATAAAAATCCAACTATTTTTTGTTTAAATGTTATTGTATTATGTGATAACCTTACCTACATTACTTAAACAACAAAAACTTCTAGCAATAGGACAGATAAGAGTCATTTAATGCAGCACACTTAGGAAAAGAAAAGATGGTCCTAGTGATAGGAGTGAGAGCTTAGAGCTTGAAAGATGATTGAGATATCTTAGCATTGATAGAAACTCCTTGTGCTGAGGGTATGCTTCCTGTGGATAAATACACTGGAGTTGTTAAAATCACTGACCTCTACAGTAATGAGGCATGTGCAGGTAACACAGACTAATAAGCATTGCACTCCACTGTTTGTTTTGTGGCATCCTAATGATTCTAACATAAAGGGAACAAACTCAGGGAGACCTGAGCTGAGATCTGCTGGCCTGGTAGGCAGCTTTGACAAAATCACTCATTTTTACTCATTTCTCCCTATATAACCATGAGAAATAATCCCACTTTTCTTTGTACAACATCCTGCAATTGTTGCAAAGATGCTGTCTAAGGGTATTGTTGCTGTTAACAAAATAATATTAATTTTATTTTTCAAAGAAAGGTGTACCGAAGGTGTAAAAAACTCTAATTGTGAGCCTGTACTTGCATTTAGAAGAAGAAAATACACTTTGTTTAAGCTATATATTCTGGTTTTTTTTCCTCAAATCTTAATATGTTCTTATGGAATTAAAGGAAAAATATGGGAGCCCTCCAGTGGTGAAAATAATGTATCTGGATTTCATAATGTAGTTATTTTGCTGTGACTCATGCCTGTTTGCAAAATAATTGCTATAGTTTCCTGACACGTATAGACATTGACATCATTTTGCTTAACAGGACTTGGTGTTATCCATTATTTTCCTCAACTTGCATATAAATGTGCTCCCAGATGACATTTGTAAAACCAAGAAAGTCAGATTTGTCTCACATTACTTCCTTTTCTATATAGACAGGAAAACCCTCAGGGGCTCTTTGTTTGTTTTCTTCCCACTAGGACTTGAATGGGTTAATCATGTTCTCCCATTCCACAGGGTTCTCACCTTTACAGGTGTGTGGATGAAAAGGGATTTACAATTGCAGTAACAGAGATGTTTTTCTGGCATGATCCACCCATTCTTTGGTTTCCTGGATTATTATGTCCATCCAGTCACCATTTGCTTTCAGAACTTCACCCCCCTCTGTAAAGCTGTGGGACATCCTTCTGGAAAAGCTCTGGACAGCTGGTCAGTCACTGCCTTGAAACTGAAACCTCAGACCATATTGTATGGCTTCAGCAAAAGAATGCACATTTTGGATTTCTATGCTCAATTTGCCATAAAAAAAGAGGCAGTTATTTCTGTGGAAAAATGTCTATTGCACTCCAGGAAGAAAATGGAGATCATAATCTGTTTTCCAAGAAAATGTAACTATAGCTTGCTCTACTTATGCCTGCAGAGTCCACTGGGACTACAGTCCATCCCTAAACATGTTAATACTACCAGTACTACTACCAAAAAGTTCTTATTATGGAGCTCTTGCACCTTTAATTCCAGTTTGTAGGATTTCAGACCATTCTAAAACTAAACATGCCAACGTAGCCATCAATTACTTCTCCTAGTGAAGTTGCAAGTGTGGAGTTAAAAGCAGTTTCCTTGTGAGTGATGAACATTTAAAATACAAACGGCTGAGAATCAGCAGACTTTGCAGAGACCTTCTATAGCACTGGAAACTACAGGAAACAGGAAGAGCAAAGGATTACACATTTGTCTTTTTTTAATGAGGCTAGCTTCTGTTGGAAACACATGTTGATAAAGTGCATGGTGATATCGAGAATATTTCTTTGACGCAGTTAGCATCTGAGGTATTCATAAGCAGCCCATAGCTAAAGCTGTACAGCCAGCAGCCCACTGTCATACTATTATCTGCATCACAATTGTCACAGGTAGATTCAGAAAAGGCATAGGAAAGCTCATCTTAATGATACAGATGTGAGTGTGCACACCCCCCCACTGTTTTGCATTGTGTTTAGCCAGAGGGATATTTCTGAGTACAGAGGAGGAAGAATTGTGTCTCCTTCTGATTTTGTTTTCTGTTTTATTTCATTTCAAACCTAGTCAGGCCACTGAAGTATACAGAACAGCAGAAATAAGATTTTAAGATGTTGAATGTACTTCACATCCTTAGCTTTCGGATTTCAATGCTTTTTACCATATCTTATACAGCAGCTGCAGAGTCCAGGACTCCTATTGTCATGATAAAAAAAAAAAAAGGCTTCATTTAACTGCTGGTGGAGCTGTAGTGTGTGATGTGTGTTTGTTAGTCTAAGACATCTGCTCTTTGTGTCAACTACTAACTCCAGACACCACAGAGTGTTCCCTGTCCCCTGCCAGGCCGTAAACAGAGGCAGTGGGTTAGAGCTATACACTGCCCTCCAACAAAAGAATAAGGGGACAAAGAAAATGTTTGTGTGCTGGGGGCCTAAGTGACAGGAAAAGCATACTTTCAGCTGTGGCTGGGAAGTTATGTGATTAGCGTGTGACAGGCTGCTGGCCCCTTAACCACTGGCTGCATAGGGATGACTGACTGCCAGGGAGGCTCTGACCTATGTAATCTGACAAAAACGGTTCTGAGAGGATGCTGATTTCAGTTACCAGACCCACATTGCTCACAGTGCCCTGTGGAGATATTAAAAATATGCAGTGGATCAAGCAATAGCAACCCTGGAGTGTGCATGGCACTTCTCATAACCATGTCTACCTGGATCAGATCCCTGCATGGGTGAGGGCCACCTCTGCAGCTCCCTGATTTTCCTCAGGACCCAACAGTCCCATGCCACTGCCCTTCACCATCCTCCAGACACCTTGGAGCACCGACAGCTCCCAGCTGAAGCTGTCAGAACAATGAGCCAGCATCTAGGAGTGTCAGGTAGGGGATGCAATTTAAATGTCCAAAAGTTTTATTTTTTCACTTGGGGGGAAGTATAGGGAGAAAAAGGAAAAAAAAAAAAAAAAACCCAAACCCTGAATTTGTGAAAGATGAGTAACTTTAGGACCTGACATGGTAATTTTTTTGTAACTTAAAAAAAAGAAAAGGAAGAAACAATATTCATTTTTTTATGGTAATAAAGAAATTTTGCAGTTTTGAGATACAGAGATCAGGTCTTCAAGATTCAAACTTGCATCAGCTAAAGTGCCACCACTGGAGTGACTGTCCCTTTTCACTCATTTTTCATGGAGCTCAGATGACTAGACTAGATTTTGACTGATGTTTAAATGGTGGAATTAGACAATTCCTACCTGACTTTCAAGGTGATACATCCTATATTTTTACTAAGATTTGTATTTCCATATTTTTTATTTAATCCTGATTAAAAGTTCTGATTAGAACTTTGCTTGGACATGATTTCACCAAAAATGTGCTGTCTATTTCTTATTGCCATCTATTGTGTTTGCTTTTCAAACACTGATTTATTTTTGCCTATAATCATTCAGTAGCTTTATAGCACAATCATGTAACATCTTTAGACATTTAAACATCATGAATACACTGGAAGGATTGATTGCTTTCATTGTACAACTGAAATTTTCCAGCCATCTGTCTAGTGACCAAGATTACCTGGATCCTGTAATATAATGAAAAATGTCTAACTACTTTTATTGTTCTACTAAGTCTTAACTCTTTCTATGAGTTAGGTACACTGAGTGAATTTGGTCTTCACTTAAATTTTATTTCAATGAGGTATATTGATTTTCCTTCCTCTATATCAGCATACCTAAGTAGATAATGTAGTTCAATAGATTTTACAGCTCTGTAAGAAAACAAAGTCACATAGCAACCATAATGACCTCAAATATGTGAGAAAAGTCTGTAAACAGCCTTCTTATCCAATGGCTCAATCCCAGCTTTAAGATAAGATGTTCTCCAGTGAACCCACAGAAAATATATTTCCTTGAGATTCCGAAAATAATAGGATTAACACTGTTATGATGCATTTTCACAAAGTGCAGGGAAGTAAAGAGCAGGAAAAGACAATATAAGACATTGGCTACAGTTCTAAAACCTAAAAGTAAGAAAAGAAGATGGGAGAGGAAAAGTTTAGTTTGTCTTTTATTCAAAAATTTTGAGAATCTGCTGAGATTGGAAAGACCTCTGGACCCCAAATACTTCCTTACTTTCTTTTCCAAGAAAGAAAACAAAAAAGATTTGTCTTACTTTGCTTTTGGTCCATCTTTCCTCTGCAAACGAAAATATTATTTAATTTCAGTGTGAGTTTTGGCATACTGCAGAAGTTATGTACGATGTTTTAACAATTATTAGGGCTTTTTGACAAAAAAAAAAAAAACAAAACAAAACAAAAACAACAGAAACCTGTTTCAGAGACAATGTCTGACCCTTACAAAAAAGGCTTTTCTCTTATTTGAAAGAAGTTTGTCTCAGACTAGAATCAGGTTTAACTCAGAGAATCACCACAACACTTATTTTGTTTTAACATATTTTACTTCAATATACTTATTTGCTTATATTTTCACTTTTAAGCAAAAGTCAATCTATATGCATTCTAATACATAATACTTGGATCTTCAGTATAATTGCACAACTTGCTAACATTTTAAAGAACTGTGATGAGAAATTTAAGTGCAGGTGATCTGAGCTTTAGCTAATATGGCTTCATTTTTCCTCTCTAGAATAAAGCTAATCTCTGTCCTCCAGTAGTGAGAAGTAGGTTTTGATTCTTGAAAATGAGTAGTTCAATTTTGTTGAAGTGTTTATGTGATGAATTATTTCTGCTTAGTTTTGGCTTATCATAAGAACTGAAAATAAATAAAAAGTCCACAATAAATCATTGTAGAGTGGTTTATTGTGCATCACAGCATAGCTGTAATTTAACATGGGTTAGTAAGCTTATTTGCATAATATAAATTTTAGCCTGGTTTTATAATGAATTGGCTGTGTGAGTGCATTGACCCACAACAGCCTACAACACTAAAGTTCAGTAAAAGTGGTGACATACAAAATTTCCTTATAGCAGCTCAATGGAAATGTAAATGCAATAGCCAAGAGCATGTTTTTCTGAAAGCATCTGGGAACATCACTTGTGCAAATAATCCTTTAAGGGCATTATTTTTTTGTTGGTACTTTATTGTTGCCTTTCAAATTAATTCTTTTTTTCCTATTTTCCATGTGGATTTTTAGATAGGAAAATTATCAGCACAAGTACTCAAATATTATTTGAGAACGGTGAGGCATTAGTATTCTTAATGTGTATATTATTAGGTATATTTCATCTCTTCTTCACTACATATGAACAAGTGAATGTATGTTTGGACCTCTACAACATGACAGAAAACAGTTACTGCAGCCCACATGAAACAAGCCTTTAACTGCCTGACAACATTTCCTGACATTTATAGCACAGCTCCTGAGGTCCTTAATGACCATCATGTCAAGCTGAATCTACTATTAATATACCTCACTAGTAAGGAGTAAGTATTATGGTTTTCATCCTGAGTGTGAAAGGTCCATATTTCATAAAGAGCTTGACTATAGCTGAGTTATTAAAAGGTTCCCCATAAGGAAAGAAACAGTCATTCCTTTTTCATTCTTGTTCTTTTTTTTTAACAGTTTCTGTCTGCTGAAACTTTCTTCTCTTGGAAGGAAGTGATCTGCATTTAAACTAAAATACAAATCAGATACTCTAGCAAAGCACAGACTGTCCACTGTTTTACAGTGTTGTGTAGACAGCACAGATGAGATCTGAGGGTCATCTTCATGTGGAACCTCCAATACAGTAAGCAAGACTTTCATATTTGCATGCTAATAGACTCATTCCTAAAGAGATCAAGACACAGAACACCACTTCTAAAACAAGCAAGAGTTGGAGAGAAAGGTTTCCTGAAGTGACAGAGAGAAAGGTTTCCTGAAGTGAGAGATCAGTTTTGGACATTTATTTAAGTGAATCCAGACCTGGGACATTTCACAGAGCAATTGAGTAGTTTTGATTGGAGGTGCTCCCTGCTCCTCATCTTCTCTACCCCTTGCTCAAAGCAGTATCAATGAGTTTGCTCAGGACATTGTCTTTTCCAGCTTTGGAAATCTGTTTTCAAGAAGCTAAAACATCAGGCAATGAGCCTTAGACCTCCTTGCCCTTCACTCCCGATGCAGGTCTTCTGACCAATCACCCAAAATAGATGCATCCCAAAGTATGCATTCCTTTTACATATTTGTTTTAGGCTAGGTTCCTCCTGTGTTTATATAAAGCCTAGGATTAATATGACCCACTATTGTGCCAGGCACCCTTTACTATCTCTTTAATCAATGAACTGAAATTCAGCGTTTCTTGAGCAGGATTCATCTGAGTGTATAGTAGATGTCTAATACAGGCCAGATGAATAGTGCCTCAGGGTGTCTTTTTTTTTGCTGAATTCATTGCCAATAAAAGGATCCTGGAGAGATTAGCTCAGGTGTAGACATGTACACTTCTGAAAATAGGTGATATAAATCCTATCTATGGACTTCTCTTGAACTGATAGTGAAAGAATTGCCTGTCAAATTCAGGCTTACTGGGTTATGTTGGATGGGTTGTGTGTTACAGGTTATAGGTGAACTCAATGTCCTTTCAAAAGGGGTATTATAGTTTTCCTAAATTGACCTGATATCAGTAAATCCTTTTCTTTTTTTTTTTTTTCCCCACATTTCTGCAGAAAACTTATGAAACAAGTGCTTCTATTAGTTCTTTTTGTTCTGTATGGATAATTGAAGAGACCTTGCATGTGACTGGAATTATTTTCACAATACTGAGTATGTAATATGTCAGTAATTCACGGTCTGTTAACAGAATAAATTTAAACAAATGAATTTGCCTCTTGTATCTTTTCCTGTTTTCATTGCAGACTGCACAAATGAGAACTGAAATAGATGAGAAAAGAATCTTTTGAGCAACGCATGCTAGTTAGGAAATACAAGCATTTTGTGTACAGAATGACAAGAGTGATAGTGTTCTGAAAGCAGGAGACTAGCTGGTATTGGTCAGTCAATCCATAATTTTTTCCCCCATGCAAAACCAGAAGTTTGGGTAAGGTAATATCTGAATGAATGGTGTAGTACATGCTCTCTTCAAATACATAAATTACCAAGAATTTCAGCTGAATTAAATCAGTGGATTTAAAGATTTTGTATGTGGCTATTACCAGTAAATGGAAAAAAGGCTATTACAAGAAACTCTCAGAAAAGAAATGGAGAATCTGAGGAGACTGTTTACTTCAAAGGAACAGATAATGAAAATTCTAGTGCACAGTGGCAGATGGCACTACCTGATGCAGCACACACATGTCCCCACCGTGCTTCATGAAAAAGCTGTACAATTTGCATCATTCTGTGGCTACTACAGTTCCTGGGAAATACTTCTTCATTCTTTAAAAGCATTCCCCTCTTTATGACTGACTGCATGAATTCCAGGCCATTGACTGGGATCTGAGAAGTTTACGAGATGGCAGCTAATGTTTATTTGAAAAGCTGTATGAATCACATAAAGCTTTTAACATTTTAGTTCTATAACTGTATGATTGCCACAGAGATCACAATACTGCCATTTACCTAGGAGGCAAATTACTATATTTACAGTACCTTTTTAGTGATATAAATTATATTTTTGTCTAAGTTTAGATATTATGAGAGTTACGGACCTACTTTTCCAATGAAATGCATTTAGAGTGGCAAATCTGTCAATTGTCCTTCCTGATTTTAACTGATTGCTGCTCATAAATTACTTCTGGTGATCTGGTGGACTATTAGAATATGCTCATCCACATGTTTAGTTTGAATTAAATTGAAGTGTGGGGTTTTTTTTTGCTTCGTTTTGTTTTGCTTTGTTTTTAAGTATTCAGTAGCTTGTGTGACTCTTCTGACACACAGAGCAACCCTTGTACCAACCTTGGAAAGCAGAACCTAACTTTAAGTGGTTTAAGTCATCGTTAGCATTTGGCAGTTTAGGTGCTATAACATGTCAAAACCCGATTCATTCTGTTGGTACAGGAAGAACTGAAGTAAGTAGTGAATCTCTCAGGATCTTCTCATCTCTATTTCCTTCATAGTTAAGGCCAATGATTGGTGACAACTTTGTCAGCTTGTCATGTAATGTCATTGGAGACTCCATGTGGCTGGCTGACTGTAAATTTTCATTTGTTAGAAGGAACAAGCCAGCAGAAGTCTGGACAGAGATAATTTTCTTATGTAAGCTGGTAGTGAAAAATTTGTAAATTAAAACAGCCTTGGGTTGGTTTGTTTTTTTTTTTTTTTTTTTAAGACCTTGACCAATTTATAAACTCTTGACTATCTAGCAATACTGAAACTGAATTCTGGAACTAAGATCTGAACATAGAAGTGCAACTATTCTGAGAATACAGAATTCTTATTGCAGTGCTTTTAAAGCTTCACAGACAGAGACAAAATTATTTCATTTTAACTTCTACACTGTCGCATGCTGTGATGTTTTCCTTCTTCCTTATGGGCAGGTCATTCTACATATTTCCCACAGAATTCCCACAGAGGACCTTTGACACGTTCATGAAGTTACAAAAATATTTGGATGAGCCAGTCTACAAAAATGGAACAACATACTAAAACCTTATGGAGTAAAATGTGAAAAAGCCAACAAAGGCAAGTTGATTACCTTTGTAAGACTGTCTTTTCAAATTCCCCATTGTAGATCTTTCAACATTGCCCTGATGCTCACAAATGACATCTTTGAAAAGCTTTTTCAAAAGCAGAAGTTGTTATTCTAATGTGTGACACATGAGAGCCCATAATATGTGGCATACCAGTACATGTTTCTTCAAGGCGATTGGGTGGCTTAAAAGCAACACATCAGAGACCTTGGTGCTACAGCAAGATGAAGACACATCTTTAATGTCTGAAAGAGTATGACACAAGCGTGCCACATTATTCAGCTTCAAGAAATTCTGGAATAACCAAGTTTACTATTTAAAGATACCCTAGACATACAGTCTTGAAGGTTGAAAGATTATACTGTAATGGGAAAGATATAAAGTCTTCAACACTGAGACACAAAAATGTTTCAAAAAGTAAGATTTAGACTCAAATGAGTATTGTAAGCAAAATACTAGTAGGATATTAACATGTACAGTTTGTGGAGTTACTAACCCTGTAAGATTTTAAAAGATGCTTCAAGTATGAATTTTTTTTAATATAGATATATAGATATAGATATAGATATAGATGATATAGATGATATACATATATAGATATAGGTATAGATTAGATATAACTATAGCTATAGCTAGATATAGATATATAGATATAGATATAGATAGATACATTCACAGAGAATATATGTAATACATTTCTACATCCTACCTGCATGGATCATACCATTGTCGCGGTACAAATCTGTTGAAAACTGTTCTCTTAACACACTTGCTACTGCTTTAGACTGCACCAGGTACGGTCTATTAATCTGAACTGTGGAACAACAATCCAATTTTCAATCTCTGACAAAAAAAAAAATATTTAATGTTTTCTTTAATCACTTTCCTTCCACAGAGAATGCTTTAGTATATGGATTAAGATAAGGATATGGACCTGTTGGAAGGAGGGCCATGAAGATGATCAGAGGGCTGCAGCACCCCTAATATGAAGATTGATAGAGAGAGTTGGGGTTGTTCAGCCTGGAGAAGAAGAAGCTACAGGTAGACCTTATAGAAGCCTTCTGGTACCTAGGGGTGCTTACAGAAAAGCCAAAGAAGGACTTTTAACAAGGACATGTAGTGACAGGATTAGGGAGAATGGCTTTGAACTGAAAAATGGTAGTTTTAGATTAGATATAGAGAAAAAATTCTTTACTGTGAGGGTAGTGAGACACTGGAACTGGTTGCCCAGAGAAATTGTGAAAGACTCATCCCAGGAAGTGTTCAAGGCCAGGTTGGATGGGACTTTGACCAACCTGGTCTAGTGGACAATGTTCCTGTCCAAGGCTGGGGGGTTGGAATTAGATGATCTTCAAGGTATTTGCCAGCCCAAAACATTCTATGATTCTACGATGTAGTGTTATTAGCTATAATTGTTGACCTCTCAAGCTTGTTCTTTCTAATTTGGCTTCAGTAAACCACAATTTCTTATGAGTCCTTGCTTTCTATTTACCTTGTGGCTTTAGGTGAAAATATGTTCTTCCATTAATCCTAGGAGTTGGTTCAAAATCTAGACATCTTGAAAATTATAACTGTAGAAAGAGGAAAGATATAATTATTCTGAGATAAAAATTTCAGTATCTGCATTTTTTTCTTTTTTCATTTCCTCAATTTTTAAGTTCATCTCTTCTTCCAGGCACAGGAAGAAATGAGAGAACTCTTGGTAGATTTTTTTTTTATTTACCCTTTAATCAGGAAAGAAAGAAACTTAAGTCAGAAAGCAATCTGTCTTTAAGAATGAGAACAGCCATAAAATTCACAGAATAAAATCACAGAGTTATTAAAAGTGGAAAAGACCTCCAAGATCATTGAGTCCATCTGCTGACCAGATACCATCATGCCAAATAAACCATATCAAAAAGTCCTATCATTTCTGCCTGCTTTGTAGAAGAAAGTTTTATGTCTTTGCATAGGTTTTCATATCTGTTGCTAAAGTCAGGGTTTCTTAAAGCTGTGCACAGATAAGACAGTATTCATACTTATTTGATCAGGATTATTTTATTTTAATCAGGAGCTTTGCTTTCTCATGCTAGCTAATGATCCAGTCAGTGCTTTGATTTGGAGAACCCTATACCAATAATTTTTCTTAATCTTTGCCTGATTTGTATAACATAAGAAATGTGATGGAATGAGACTACAAAAATATGCTGCTGTCACAGTAGTTTTAACCATTATGAGTTATCATAACAACACTGATTAAATAATCAAGTTTTTGAAGATTTTTGTCACTAAGAAATTGCCAAGACAATTTCTGTTAAAAATTTATTTTTACTTTATTGCACTTGGATTGATTAAGATTTTTTTTAAAATTTCTGCAGATATAACAATGTTAGTCATGACATTTACTATTATATCAGTTTCCTGAGGTCATTGACATATGTTAAGAAGTATAAAGGTGGAAAATTTTCATTTTTCAATCCTTTTCTGTCAATAGGTTTAAAATCTACCTACTGCTTTAGCTGTCTGACAAGATGTGTTTCTATATACTGTTTTGTTCCTTTGTGTAATCAAAATGAGTGTTCATTGGTGAGCAACATTGCCCACAAGTTACATGAAAACCAACTTGACCACTAATGCTCAGATGTGTCTGTTTTAAGAAGATAGGTACCTATGTCCTCCCTGGTGGTCTGAAGAGATTTACATTTAGATCGATGGGTGTTCTGGTGTGTGTGGCTGTGGCCACCACGATCAGCAAGGACCCTAAGTCCCGGCGGACAGGCGCAGAGGTAAAGCACATTCTCCAAGGTTAGGGAGAGTTCCCACAGACTCTTCACTACTTACATTCTTGATATTGATTAGTTAATGCATTTCCCAGCCAATTTTATGTATATGATTACACACATGCATTTTCCCTGTTTGACTAGGCATTAACTCTAAAAAGTTCTTCTCAGCTAGATGCCCTATTGGTTCATTGTAATAAATCCCTCCTCCAAGTTATTCCCATTGGATACCTCCCTCTTAGGCCATCCCATGTGGTGCTATCCAATTGGTTACTTCCCTTCTCTCCACCCCTAATCCACTGAGTATAACAACCCTGGACCCTACTCTCAAATTGTTCTTTGTCCCTGGCCCCTTCACCTGCACTTGGAATAAACCTCGCTTGTGGAACCTTGTCTTGGTTTTCGAGACAAAACTTCAGGAGGAAACACTCTGGAGTGAGTGTCTTCTCCAAAGAGAAAAGGGCCTCCCCTTTTTTTCTGTCAATGAGACAAATGGGTCACAAGAAAGGAAAATGGGAAAAAGAAACCAAATTTTTGCTTAACACACAAACAAAACAGGCTAGAATAGGATAAAAAAACCCCTCAAAATACAACAAATTCCTTGAGAGGGAACAGACATGTGGGCTTGGACCAGCTGGGGCCTCCCCCCCACAGGCTCCCTCAACAGGTGAGGAGGAGAGGCAGTGAGGGAAGGGGAAGGAAAAGGAAAAAAGAACAAGGAAAAGAAACAACAGAACTTTTTCCCAGCTAGATGGAACACAAAGGAAACCAAAAAGCAGCACAGCGCTCCCAGGGCACTCCCTCCCGTAGTTTTCAAGTCTTACTAGACTTCCTGACTAGAGGCAAGAGTCTGATTGAGTCAGACTGCTTGGTTAATATTTGAATGACATGCAAGAGTGGTCCTTGAATGAGAATCGCTATTCAGTTATCAAATGAAGCAGACATTCTCATGTTGAGGAATTTTAGTGGTGCTTATGTATCTTATATTAAGGAGAACAGTATACACAAGCACTCTTCTTTTGTAAGGTGTTTTGAACCATGATAATGTGCCCCAGCCAAACCATCTGTAGCTATGCCTATTGGAGCCCTCAGAGTGAGACCAGGCTAGAATTACCCTCATCAGCTTCACCTGGCCCTCCACCTTCAGGTGTAGCAGATCAGCTCCTGGAGGGTTTTTAAGCCCAGTCAGAAGGTTTAGGTAGAGAGAAGGGATGGGTTTGTGTTTGTTCTCTGTCCTTTGCTGTCTGGTTGTTTGGATTTCCTGGACTAACGTGGCTGCTGATCACTTGGGGGGTTTTGTTGCTTCCATCATCTTGACTCTGCTTGCCTGGATCTGGAGCATCAAGGACTGGAAGGTAAACTGTGCTAAATTGGGAAAGCAGAAGTTCAAAAACAAGTACCAAGACAGCAAGGAATAGATAAAAAAAGACTGTGCTGCATGGAACTAAAAGCAATCTTATTTTCTGAAAAGTGTGTGCAGCGCTCTTAGACAAAGTAGGGGGACTGATCAAGCAGTGTGTAATCTTGTTGTAATGGGGAATCCTTACAACAAGTATAAGACAGCAATGAACTTGGAAGGAAAAATGAAGTGATATTTCTGTAGATGTTCAGGGATTCTTTATTCCTCCAGCTGCATGGCTGGAGTTCCCAGTCAGACTCCCAGTCATGGGACCTTCCTCTCTTCCCTGGGCCCCCAAACCACCCAATCAGGAACAGGTATGGGGCACACCTGACAGGGGGACTGGGACAGACTCGTACACTGCAGGGTCCCTCCCCCCCAGGATTTCAGGGGAGAGGCACCTCCACATAATCTCATGCACTGCAGTTGCAAAATATATATGTGCTGTATTATGGATAAGTTAGTAAAATGTTTAAGTACTGTGTTAGGTAGAAGTACTTTGTTAAGTATGTGAAAAGTATCAGTTAAATGTGTATGTACTGTGTTAGGTAAAAATAGAGTAAGATGTCTAAGTAGTGAGTTATGTATAAGTAAGTGAACTGTATAGGTTATGCATAAGTACGTAAAAGTAGGTAAAATGTGTAAGTATAGGATAAGCAAAATACACATACACATGTGAGTTCCCACATGGTGCCCAAAGAAGTGATGCATATTTTAGAGAATTTTAAAGCTTCTGTGTAATCATGACAATTTGTTGTACAGAAGCGCTGTGTTCCTGCATCCTTCAAGTTTCTGTTTAGCTATCAGCTGAAATGTGAAAACTCAGTTATTTAAATTAAATTTACTCAGAAGTTATTTATTGCTGCATGGTAGCTGACCTGATATGAAAGAGTTTTGCAAATCATTCTCCATGAAGAATAAATAAAATTTTTCTAATATGAAATAATTTTAATTGATTTGAACTTCACTTTATTATAAATTTGTCCTCATTTAATATATGACTTCTTCATTTTACTCTTTTAATAAATTAAAACTTTTAGGAGAGAAAAGGACATTGGGCCTTGTTGGGTCATTCATACATAGAAGAGTGCTGTCTTTCTTTCTCCTTTCATTCCATGCTATGATGTTTTATGAATCATAATGTTTTGTTGTGCCACCTAGATATCCAGAAAAAGTTCAAACTTCAAAATGCAATGACAATTCTTAAGTGAAAATTTGCCACAGGTAAATAAACTAATGATACAGCATATGAAGTAGTTGTCAGTTTCCTAACATTTTTTGAGGACTGGTTCCCATCATAAGTACAATTTTCTATTTTTGTTATCATTGCTTTTGTGAAATGTTGTGTCCTGTTTTATCCTTATCCATCTCTAATTTTATACAGAACACAAAGAAGTGATTGTAAGGCTAAAATAGATAGCTAACATTTTCCTGGTCTCTGAATAAATGTGAATTCTGATTTAATATTATGACATTTAAGCATACAAACATTCATATGTGCACACAAATGCTAGAATATAATGAAGAAGATCCTGCAGGGTTTTTTTAGGACTTAAAAATGTTGCTTTAAAATTTATTTATAATGTAATATTTTCCTTTTCTTCTATGTCATTGAATAATAAGGGCATTTGATAGATTTAAAAACTGTTTTTAATAGGATTTTTATTTTTGTGTTTGAAAAAAATAGTTTTCTTCTTTATTATTATACCTTAGGCTCTGGTTTTCATCAATAAACTAGAAATGTTTGATCTAAAGAAATTTCTAAAAAGCTGTGAAAAATATTTTGATAAAAATTAAATTGACCAGAGACTTCCTGACAGTGCCTATTCATTTTTTTCTTTTGCAAGCAGCATTACCTTATAGCTATTTTCCCTATAATATGCATATTGAGTAGAGAGCTTTTGTGTTTCATCCTGATTAGTACTTCACTAATCTGGTGAAGCAGGAAATGAATAATAAGAATCTAATAAAATTATGGAAAGTCAGTTTATATAGAGCATGCCAAATGACAGGAATTATCCTTTGCAATGTAGTGAATACCTCATTAGAAACTCTTCAGATTATGGATCTCTTAATGCTTACTTTCCTCATGTTTGGCTGCTGGCCTTTTAACTGTCCAGAAATTCCATCACTGATTATTCCTTATCACCTGTCATCTGGCACTCCAAGTCTTGTCTTCCTTTTCAGTAAAAAAGGAAAGTCTTTTAGGAAAATTTTTCTGACAGTGTGTACTTAAGAACAGCAATTTACTTTTTCCTTTGTCTTTTTAATATTTGACAGAAATACTTTGCCACTTTCTCTTCTGCTGTCTTCAGGTGTCAGAGCTAGGTTTGAATGATCTTTCTCCTGGGATTTATTAAAATCAGTATATCTTTCTACTTTCCTTTTCCTGGATCTTTGATAGGTTTCTCTTTCTGTCTCCATTTTATCTCTCATAATTCTTACTTCTCCACAATATGTCTTGATATTTCCACATGAAACTTTACCTATGAGGACACCAAAAATGTCACAGGGCAAGTTTTTTTCCAAACCAAGAGTTCTCTAGTACAACTAATGTAAAATGTAAATCCAGCAATATCGTGAAATTCAAGGGCTTTCACAAATACGCATGTAATAAATACACAATAAAATTATGTTATATGTGTAAGAATATTGCCTTTTCATTAGAAAAGAAAAACAAAGAATATGATAATATTTGTAGAATATAGGGAAAGAAAGACTCACTCTCAGTGGAGAAGATCAAGTCTTCAGGAAGGGCAAGAAGGAAAATATGAGGAATTCTGTCTTAATCCCTTCATAGGTAATGGAGCAACTAATCCTGGGAAATATTTTCAAACACATAAATGACAAGAAAGTGATTGGGAGTTGTTGGATGTATGAAGAGGAAGTCATGTTTGACCAGCCTTATAACCTTATGTAACGATGTGACTAAAAAGAGGAGAGTAGTGAATGTTGTTTCTCTTGACTTTGTTAGGGTGTTGTTTAATACTTTCTCTCACAACATCTTGATGGAAAAATTCATTCATTTTAGGTTAGATAAGAGGGAAGTGACATGAATTGAAAATTGGTTGAACAAGTGGGCCCAGAGGATTTTGATCAACGAAGCAAAATCCACTTGGGGACAGATCACAAGTGGATCAACACTGTTTAGTGATCAGTCCCCTCGGCTCAGCAGTGGTGAGACATATCTGGAATGCTGGGCTCTGTCCCTCATGTAGAAACTGGTATATTGTAATGAGTCTTTTTACTTGAAGAAAAAAAATCATAATTTCTCACCACAAAGAAATTTTTCACGTTTTTCCTACGTTTTTCTAAGTGTTTTACTTATTTTAAGGTCTTATCACTTTACTCCTTTAAGCTACAAATTCCCATTTGCACTTAAAATTTATACCCTTTAGCTATGTACAGATTTTCAGTACGTTAAATTTCTGTAGTTATTGAGTGAAGCTACATAATAATTTTTTTAATGGCCTCTGTTTTGTACCAGCATAATGTTTCTTCACTAGAAGTGTTTAAATACATAAGTACTTGATTATGCCTGTATATCAGGTGTGTATTGAGCTAAGTGCTTCAAATGTTTAATCAAATGAGTGAAAGGTAAAGAATCTTCTTGCAGCACTATGGACAGAAGTATCAAAAGTCCTCTAAGCTGTTGAATGTTTTCTCATGCATCTGACAATATCAGTAAAGAACCCTTAAAATTTTATTTTCTATGTGGTCAAGTGATAAGTAACAGATGGTGCAAAAACCTGCACATTTGTTTTCCTATTTTGGCATTTAATGTATATCGTGTGGATAAAACACAGAATACCATAAACTGAACTATTTTCAGTGAAGATCTCAGAAGTGCAGTCTTCTAATATTTTTTTTTCTGAAGTTAAGCTCTTTTTATTATCTCTCTCTCTCTCTCTCTTTCTCCATTCACAAATAATCGTGTCTACTTTGGACTGTGCTGGTGTAAGTGCAAAATAAGATTAAAAGACAAATTTAATTGTGAGCTGTTGCTTTAAAACACAGCTACCAAAGAGGGACTGTGGGGAAAAAAAACTGCAAGTGATACAGTTAAGCCTCAGACTAGACCTGTGAACACTGAAGAAGTTGCTGGACTTACACTCAGCTCTAAAAATCTGCTACTCAGTGCAGTTTGATATCTAGACCAGTTTCTAGTCAGATTTTTGATTGATTAAGCCAAGATGCTGATTAAAATTTTGACATTCAGGGCCTGACAGTAGTGCGGGCCATTCTGTTCTACTTACCATGAGATATCTTTGAAGGTTGCACTCTGCAGCAGATGTCTGAGTAATAACCTGGAAACAAATCCAGGCAGATTAAAACCTTAATATATGGCAAACACATGTAGGGATTCTTCCCCAAGAAGGGACTACCCACTCAATGCACCAGATAAGCTATTCTTCCTGAACCCACAGAGCCCTGGATCTTGACTCAAAATGTTCAGCTTTTCAAAACTGACAACTTTTTTTGTCCATATCATTTTTACAAACAGGGAAGGAAATCTCTGAAGTAATTGTTCTATCCATTTCTCCCCTTAGGGGATCATACTTGTGTCAAGGACACTTTGACAAGATGTAAATCATCAGGCACTCAGAATGGGTTCGATTTTCTGAATTTGAATGTCTCTGAAGCCAACAGTGGGAGTTCTGAGTGCAGGAAGTAGTGTATGAGAACACATGTCCTCAAATGGAGTGGCATAGGAATAGGGAGTTTAGGACTGCCTTGTTTTCCAGGGCTCCCTACCTTTTTTTCGCTCCTCTCAGCACAAGCTGAGATATGTTTGAGTTCCTCAAGAGAAGGCTGAATGCTAAAGACGTCCCTTATTCAGGTATATCCCCCTGACTACAATCCAACTCTTGTTTCCCCACTGTTTTCCCAGAATAATGAATTTTGCATTCCTGGCTACCCAGCAGTTCAGTCTCAAGAGAAGGAACAGTAAGTGCCTCACTCCGATTATTCATGGCACAATGGTTGGGTCACTCTCCAGGGTGACAGGAGAGATAGATTCAGTCCCCTGTAAGACAATCAGGGCTGGGAATGCAAACCTCTCATTTGCTTAGTGAACACTCAAACCACTAGACTATTAAGCATAAGACAGTGTCACCTTTACCAGATATCTTTTTCAGAAGAGGATTAAAGCACTCTGGGTCCTGAGTGGGTGGAAGCACCTAACATTTTCTATTAATTTTCTGCATTCTCAGTGGAAAATAGACACTTAAAATAGGAGTGGATTTCCCTTTGCTTATCTTCAGAGGCACTCTCTTTCCACTATGGCAGACAAACTCCAGCCTCCTTCTAGAGCCAAACAGGATTTTGTGCATAATGTCTAAATTAAGCACCTAAATGATGTGCACAGGATTATATCTAGGAGAATTAAATCTCTTCAGACACACCTACCCTGTAAGGAGAGTGACATTTGAACTTATTTTATCAGAAAAATCTTTGGGGAGTCCTGAGCTGTGTCGTGCAAGTACAGCAACATCACTTTTGACCCTGACCAATACTGAGTTGTTCAAAACTTTTTGCTTGGGTCTTGCTAGCTCAGGCATTTCCTGTGCCAATACCCAACTGTGTGAGGAGCGTGAGGATAATGTTTGATACCAGGAGTTAAGCATCTAAATCCACCACTTATGTATGCAAGAAGTAATGAGTTATTCAGAGGCAAAGGGCAGGCAGAGCCCCTGTCAACTTAATGAATATTTGGGGTACAAATGACCTCTGAAAATCAGGCCATTTTTCTGAGCACCTAAAAATAGATTTGGATGTTTAATTTTACATATTCAGGTTGAAAAATTTTGGCTAGAGAGTAAATTAATTGCCTAAGGTCACACAGCAAGTCAATGTATAATGAGAAAGTAATAATGAGTGAAGAAAAAAGGTATTTTTAATCTCTGTGGATTTACTGAATCCCAAAACTCTTTTATTAAAAGTGTTCTTGAATATATCTCTGTAATTTTTTTTTTAATTGTAGCTTAGCATTATTATTTAAAATGCATTTTTTTAAATGAGAACATTATTTTTCTCCATGTTTAACCCTGATTGGTGGTATCTGCTTATTGCTGTGAAAACAAAAGGTTCAGTGAGCTCTTCAACAGCTGATATTTTGTTGCATAGGTAGTTAATGAATGAGATATTTGATTACAAAGGGATAAGTAACCTCTCTGTAGCCTGCAATTAACATTTAACTTGATATGGTCAATAAGCCAAAGGAAGGGAGAGTAAACTGAGGATTTTTCTCTCATTAGGGGTTCATCACACACATATGCTAGTGAAGCATACTGCTGCGATTGGTGATTTTGTTTGCACAGTCCTATAAAGCTAAGCTTTCATCTGGTCAAAAAGAAATAAAAGAACCTACTCACTCTCTGGAGAAAAACAATATTTTAATCCATTCAGATTTCAAGTGTATGAAGATAATTTATAACAGTCAAGTGCATTATTAGGCAATAATGATATCTCAGGAAGTTAGTCACTCAGTTCATGCTAAAATCCTGTGAGACTGGGGTACCTAATTCTTTCACAGGCTTTCTAATTTTAATGAGTTCTTGCTTACACACAGGCACAGCAAATGGTATCTGCTATATCCTTTTCATGCAAATATAAATGAAGCCCTTAGTGATATACTGATTCAAAATACATATACATATATTTCTTAAGCAGTTATGCAGTTCAAAGTCAGCTTCACTGTGCCTTTTTCCTGGTGCACAGAACTTCTCAAAGCTGTTTATCATAAACATAACAGTAAAATGAGAATCGTCTCCATGTTAGGATTTGAGGCTTGGGAAACACATGCTGAATTTATTTTACTTGTGCCAACTTCCTGCATTTCCTTGGCCATGTAATTTTTATTACAGCATTAAGGACCAAACACTTTTCTCAGTCAAAACAGAAATTTGAGTTTGCAAGATTAGCTTTTTCTTGGTTTTGAGGTTGATTATTCCTGCTGTGAGCACAATTCTAAGAGAAAATTAAAACAGACGAAAGCCCAAACTGCTAATTTCATGAAACCCTATTTGACAGTATCAGGCAATTGAAGAATAATATATGCCATTATTCTGTTATCAATAATTCTGTAAATATACCTTTTCCTGGTTCATGTCCCTGATGCTTTTCTCTGTTTTTTTTTCACTTTTTTTCTTGAACTCTTTTCAAAATTTCATATTCTTTGTTGCAGGAGTCCCCAGGAAGGATTCTAGTATTAGGAAGTGATTGCAATTACACCATGGTAAGGGATCTATTTTATATACTGAACCTTCCATGCAAGAGATGTAAAAATAATCTATACCAGTGATTGTCTAAACATTTAAACATTATATATACTGAAGGGAAAGGAAAAGAACTGCTACTTTTTATTATTTTTGAAGGTCACCATAACTGGTCTTTTCATTGAGGTGATGATCCTGAAGACAGGATGTGACACTTGGCCAAGACTCACAATCAGCGAATGATCATAAAATTTTTGACCACTGGCACTTTTTCATTCTGTCATGTGAGGCATATGTGACCTTGTGTTGGCTCTCTTTGCAGAAGAAAATCTCAGCAACTCAGAGGAAAATGAGGATTCCTTTGTTCGTACAGAGATGGTTGCTTTGCTTGTAAGCTAAATTTTCTCATTGTAACTGTAGGTTCAAGACTGTTTTTACCGTGCTTTTATCTGTGAAACACGTCTCAGAGCTTGGAAATGAACACGTGCCCAATTTAGGTATCACCTCTCTGCTTTTCTCAGTTATGAGCCATACTCGGCCTGGATATCACTCCAAGACAAAAGTGTTTGCTTAAGCCACATCAGCCTGTTTGTTAAAATGAAACCAACAGTAATGTTTTAGCAAAATGGATTTTTGCTACAGGTAGTCGACATAGTTTAAAATGAAAATCTGCTTCCTCATAATGAAGAAGTAAAGGAGTGGGGTAATAGAGCTCAGCTTGTGGGGTTGCTGCTTGGTTTCTTTGGATCTGCTGAAGTTTTCCTGTGGTTTCTGAATTCAAGAAGTATTTGACTACTACTCACTCAGCCAGAGTGAGTTTGAGGTCTGAACCAGTACCTTTATGGTTATGAATATTATTGCTTATTCACAGCTTTAAATGTGGTTTAATTCACTGAAAGGAGCACAGAAATCCTGTGCTTTTCTCTATTCCCATCTTCTATTTCCTTTTATGCTTAAGTATTAAAAGACTTTTAACTCGCCTCTTTTGAGGCCCCCTCTTTAAATTTTTCTTGTCTGTCAGTGGAGGACTAAGTATAAGGTTACGCATAAATCTTTTAAGAGAAAAATATGTTCAGTTGTGGAACTTGCTACTAATACTGTCTTCACTTCTTCTATCTGAAAAAAAGCTCTAACAGGTGACCTGAGGGACAGGCTTCTCTGGCTAAATCAGTAGCTGAGGTGAGTTAGTCTATGCTGAGTTGTGTTTGTGGCACAAATTATAGTGTCCCATAAGGAGAGACAGACATGAAAAATGGATTTGTTTTACATAAAAATTAGAGAGGAAAATTCCACAGGATGGATTTTCTTATGTTCTTAAAACTGATAGAAGACAAGAAGGAAATAGATTTATTTATAGTAGTAGTTAATATTAAGAGAATATATAATTACAATACATTACAATATAATTTTAATAATATATCTTGATACTTTAATAAAATGTAAACAAGTATCTACAGCAAACTATCAGAGTGCAGAGCAAATTTTTGCTCATTTTTGGTAAGATATTCTACTTTAATTGCCTTTTGATTATTTTAAAATTTGTGTTGTGTAGCAAACAGATGAATAAAAAGGTTGGGTTTTTTTTTCCTACTTGCCACCACTGCAAACTAAATCTGGAATATGGTGAAGATGCAAAGCTTTTTTTTTTGGTTCATACCCCATCCCCAACAATAAATATTGTGAAGGGCAAAAGCAGTCTTAGATTACAGTGTTGGCTTTCCTTTACTTTACAAAATCTAATTTGGCCTTCTAGTCTAAGTCTCTGCCCTCAATGGGGCTATACAGATGTATGGATTTAGGAGCATAATTTCTAAACTCAGGCTGAAGAGTGAAGCCATAGGAATTTAATGCTGTGGATTGATAAGCAAAAAAAAAAAAAAAAAAGTTCCTTTCTTAGAGCTTTCCCCTTCTATAGGACTGTCACCAGTAAAAAGTAAAAGCTAATTTATGTCAGTAAAAGGATATTATACTGAATAAACCCTGGAAAAGCCTGGGTAGGGGCATTTTTAGTTGGAAACATTAGAGTTTAGGCTTTCAACTCTGTATGGGTCAATAGCAGTAATTAGTTCTGTTCCATTACATTCTTATATTGCTTTGCTCACCGTAATACCTGAGTGCATAGTATTTGTATTGCATAGTGGAATACAGTAAACACTGTGCTAGTGTGTTTTATTTCAGAATTTAAGATTACTGCATGCGGTGGACAACTCATTTTTGCCTTTGTTTTTAGCCATATTTCTATTAAAGGAATGTGCAGACACATTGAGCCAAGGTGCAGTTTCAATTAGACAATACAGGGTGAAGAAACAACTTTATACTCAATGAGGACGTTGGGGAGACTTCTAATTGCCCTCAGTTTCTGGGAGGGTTCACAGTTTCAAGACAGCTTTTGAAAAAAACTTTGCTTCTCGTTCAGATGAATTTCCCCCTCTGTGGGTCTATGCAGGAAAGACACAGTTCTCAGCTATTGTTTCCACACCAGAGCTTAGTTAATCTTCTAGCCAGACTGGTTCCAGGTCATTGAGTGCCTGAGAGAGATATGGTCTGTGACACTGTCCATGATTGAAACCAGGGGCAGCTTTAGGCAGTGAGGCAAGCAGGGGTAAATTCAAGCAAATGGAGTTTGCCCTCATTCGTTGTCAGCAGTATAGACTTTACCCACTTTTTGCTGCCTTGCCTGAAAGACAAAACAAACCTATGAGATTACCTCATTTCACCACAGGTTTTAGTCTAATTCTCCTGGGCAAAAGCCAGAGGCCTCAGTGGAAAATAAATGACAACTTCACTGATAAAATTACAAATGAGAAAATTATCCCTCTCTACACCCTGAAGCTCCTTTTTCCTCTTCTGTATCTTCTCTTTTCCTCTCCAATCAACAACAGCACCAAAGGCTAGAAACACACTGTGGTTTGCAAGGATTGTTGCAAACTGGCTGCCTCTTCAGCAAAGTGAAGTGTGCTGCAGGCATGCCTGGATGCCTGGTATGTGCTCCAGAACTTCACCAGTTCCCATCACGGGATGGCAAAGGCTCTGCTGTGACCAAGGTGAAGAGCAGACTGAACAGAGCTAAAGCATTTCAATTTATGTCAGACTTTTTACTATTGGGTCCTGACCACATATCAAAAAGCTTAACTGTCATGTGACTTTGAAATTAATTAAAAGCTTTTATTTTACACAGGATGTCAATATCTCAAAATGTTTAATGTTTGCTCTTCGTTTAAGGCATTGTCAGTTTCACCATTACTACATGGTGCACAATAATTTCTTTAAATATTCCATGTCTTAGTGGCATGCAAGGGAAATTACTTGCCATGATTTAAGGTTTGCCACCTGTACAAAAAACTGAGTTGCCTATAAGTGTTTTAAAACATAGAGGTAAAAATGCAAGAACTAGTAAGTTTTTTATAAGTAAAGAATAAGTCAGAAGGAGGAAGAGATAAAGAATGTACTGGAGAGAAACAATGGCTGGAATGAAATGGAATTCAGGCTAAGTTAAAATAGTCATCATACGTTTGATGACTGCAAGTTATGAAATGGAAGGAGTTGATCACTGCTAGAGATCACTAGAAAGAGAAGTATGCCATTCCCTTGCTTTGTTATCCTACTTTGTGATCCCATCTATTTTATTACATATAAAAAATATAGAAATTTATGGATGACATATATGCTGTGTTACTGCAACAAATATACATAAACTAGACACTGAGAAGCTTAAAAAAAACCCCAAATCCCATACCAAAGAAAAAGATAAAATTTAGTGCAGAGTTTAAATGGCTTCTCTTTTATGAGTATATTTTTCCTTTTGTTCTTAATTTGTATAACCCAAATCTAATTTTTTTTGATTTCCATTACCATAAAGTGAGGAGCAAGCAAGCAGGTGATGTTGGAGAATCCAGAGATTTAATCCAAAAAAGTTATGTCTGGCTTTATAGGCATCTCAGATCTATCTATATGCTTTCAGGACAATATTGGCTTCTCTAGGACATCTGCTATCAACTCCTAAACCAAGATGGTTCAGGTACTGCTGTGCAGGCCCAGTTAGCAGTTAACTGAGAGCTTTGTGAGCCTCTAACAGTCTTTGATTCCAATATTTGTCCAGCTGGGTGTCATGAGGGAACTATGTGACCACACATTCTCGTGTGTGCATGCTCATACTTTCTGGTTCAAACAACTTGGAAAACAAACACAGAAATAGCTCTTGGAAATGCTACCCCTTGGTTTCTCTGAAGATATTTAGCCCTTGTCTTCATGTCTTCCTGGGACTGGTGCAAAAACTTTTAGCACTGTTTAAATGTTGTGAGAAATGGAAGTATTACACATTTCTGAGAAGAGCAAGATACATGCTCATCTTTCCTAGCACCAGTGGGCCTATTCAGATTTGCTTGCCCTGCAGCAGTGAAGCATGCTATTCTCATGGAATACTAAAATGTATTTGACAAGCTGCACATTAGTTAAGCCCATCATTTTAAACACACTTTATATTCACTTTTAATGTCATAGCCTTCTGTTATTAAAGATTAAATATACTTTAATATTAGCATTTGTATCACACAAGCAAAACAAAGTAAAAAACAATGGATCAGATACAGAGCAACACACTAAAGGCAGTAAAGTAAGTACTATTTGATATTATTCAGTCTTTATACTATTTGATAACAGCTATTTCCTCCACGGGAAATGTGGATAAAGAGACCAATGATAACATTCACTGCACTACAGGAGAAGGCTTTTGGTACATTTTATAAATCATATTGTGCTGGTTGGGCAACCCTAAAGGTACTATATTGAAAGCCTATAATGCTTTAGCAGCCTTTCAGTTTTATGCATTTAATGTTTCTTCTTTGGTCTGCTTTGATGTGGAAAACAGGAAGCACAAACATAGTGTTTCTAGACTGAGATACTATTGAGAAAGGTAAAATTTTATTGTTTTACTTGCAATACAGAACAAATATGTTCAATGAAAGTCAATAAAGTACCAAACAGCCATTCGAACCCAGTGCTCAAGAAATATGGTTCTGTCTCGTTAGGTAAGGATGTCATGTTGCTTGTTTCCTGGGTCTTTGCATGTTTGCCCCAGCAAGAGATATGAAAACAAAAGAAAGAGATTTTTAAAAGCAAATAGATGAACCAGAATGGGGAAAAATAATACAGAAAACTGGAACTAACAAAGGAAGTTTGCTTTGTACTGAATTTGTGCCATTTTAAGTTTCAGTTTTTTAACCCATGGTATTGGTATCTTCAAAGGAGTGAAATACTTTATCTTCTTGACAGAACAAATTGAGTGGAAAATTACATAAACCCCTCAGCAGATGTTCTTTCCCACATTGTTTGGGAATTTATCCCTGTTACACAGTTCTTCTAAGGCCCATGCCAAGCTGAATGGGGACATTAGCAAACTTGAAGAGATGTTTAGGTGAGCATTATGCAAATATTCTCTTACCATCTCCTTATTTTTGAGTGCCAGTCACCTTCAACCATAGTATTTTATTTTTCTATCAAGAATATCTCTGTGTAGGTGCTAGACATATTATATCTCCATTGCAAATCCAATAAATGAGAACCTGCCTTTTTTTTTTTTTTTTTTTTTTTCCACTGAAGCAAAAGCCAAAGTCCAGACCTCTATAAATTCAGTTTGCTATAATGAATGGGTCTTGGAGTCAAAGTTGTCAGGCAACAAACAACAGGAAAAAATAACCCAATTCCAGTTCCTACCGCCTGCAACATATCTATAGCTGCATAGCATACTAATTTCTGCAAATCAGATGGAATCTTCAAAATTATAATGCACACCAGTGAGTTAAGCATCTGTATAACAATAAGATTTGTCATCCATCATTCAGTGAACAGCATAAGGCAACTTACTGTCATCTAGTGCCAAGTGCCATCTATCTAGATTTTCTGCCTGTCCATCTGACTCTAAACTGCTACAATCTTTGATCCAGTCCTTTTTTTTTAAATTATTATTCCTATCTTTTTTTTAATGTTCTACAATGGCATGCACAAAATTTGTGAATGAAAACAACATCTTATAACTAAAGCACAAGGAAAATCTATTCAATAAATATCCATTATCCCTGTTTATTCTTTAGCAATCATAGTGAATTTCACCAATGAAAGTCCCAGTAGACTAGCCAGAGAGATTTACAGCCTAAGCTGAGAAAGATACAGCTGCAGCTGAGAAGTGCATGAAGAGATGCACAGAAATCTGGGGATAAATCAACAATTCCATGCTCTGGGGTGCATTCACAAAGAAATTAAAGACTACCTGCAGAGAAAGACGTCTCAGCTGTTTTCCCTGTATTTCCTTGCTCCTAAAAATACATTGAGAATTGGGACAGTGGTAAAAAGAGACTGAAGAATTGCAACAAGAGATGAATGGTAGTGGAAGTTTTCTCCACTGGGATTAATTAATTAGCCTTCCTTGGCCTAGGAAGAATGGCATAAAGCAAATTCATCGGATCTGAGAATTGGACAGAGCCTGATGTTTTTAAATAGAAGCAGTGATTTACACAGGAGAATACTCAGAAACGTGAATTCCTTTTGTAACAGATAAATGCTCTTTGTGCTGTTTCCAGTAACAGCCCTAAAGGAGATGATTTTGGAAATAAAACAGTACTGGAGTGACTGCTGGCTACTCTTAAATGATTCCTGAAACATTATCATGATGAGGTGAGTTTGCCAGCAACGTTGGTGCAAAACCCAGTAACATCACTAAATGAAAAGGAAATTTTCAATACTATCAGGGTGAATCTAGGGAACAGGAAATAAATTTCTATTTAATTAACTGTAAGTAAGAGTATTTATCATGATCTTGAACTGATATTATTAGAGAGAAACACAGAAGACAAATACTATATTAAAAGGGATAGCAAAAGCTAATATATAAATCATTATACTCAGAGATCTCAGACCTCACTAGTAGTTACTGTTTTAAGTTCTTCCAGCATAACTGTATGGATCATTATTCTCTCCTAGAGCCTAACTATAGAGAGCTGTTGTAATACACCTCTCTTTTTCAGACAGTGGTTTCAAAGTGTTAATTCATCAGTGGTGAACTTAATGCAAGAGTTTTCTATTTCCCCATCCCTCTTCCTCAATCACCAGCCCATGCAGACAAAAACCTCCTCTGCTTTTGTAACTGAGCAAGGAAATCCTTGAAAAACACTGCTGGAGGCTGATACAACCTCTGAACAGTCAGATCTGGTTAAAATGGTTCATGTGAATGCAGTCAAACCATTTTTAGTTATCATATACTTGAAGGAATATCTCACTGACAGCCAATCTTGAGGTCCCAGATTGTTATGAAAATAGACCTTTACCTAGAGGGTCTAAAAGAATAAGGAGGAAATGGAAAGATTTTGCCACAATCTTCCCTATCCATAATGCTAAAGAAGCAAAAGAATTTATTTGAAAAACTATGGTAGAGTTTTTCTAGCATCTCACATGCAACTTAATTACAGAATGCAACAAGTTGACAGATAAATTTCGATGATGCAGCTCTCTTTTTATTAGCAGAAGTTAATTAGCAAGAGTCTTCTATTTATGGCCCTTGTACTGGGACAAATAAAAGCTCCAAACTTTTCAAAAACATCCTAAGTTCAAGTCACCCAGGCTCATTTATGTAAAAGGATTTACAGTGCTTCTTCACTTCCTGGAAA
>JACBWW010000001.1:34764161-34807783 GCA_020086605.1 Lanius collurio
CTTCCTTCCTTCCTTCCTTCCTTCCTTCCTTCCTTCCTTCCTTCCTTCCTTCCTTCCTTCCTTCCTTCCTTCCTTCCTTCCTTCCTTCCTTCCTTCCTTCCTTCCTTCCTTCCTTCCTTCCTTCCTTCCATATTCATCGTGGACAAGGTTTTTAATCATCTGTCCCATTTAAAATACATTTAGATGTCAGAGAAATCTAAACCTGGCAAAGACAAAATTCTTTGAAAATCGGCTCCAGGTCATATGGGTGTGTTGTGAGAATTTTATATTCTACTCAGTATATGTTCTCTATCTGTTCTGTAATAAACACTCAGTTTTTTTGTCCTGCTTTAATATTCAGCATCCCTGAGGTTAGAAGATTATAGGTAAGCAATGTTAATAGCATAATTTCTCTCCATATTTCCAACACAGCCTGTCATTAAACCAGGTTTAAATAAATCCCAGTCCTGTAAAATAAGACAATATTTGTGATGTCTCCAGTTGAATTTTGGATATTTACTATAAAATGTTTGTGGCATGCAGCATTGGAAATTAGTTTTGATGTATAAAAAGAAACAAAAATTCTGTCCTATATAATGTGGGAGAAATTAATATTTAAATAAACTCTAATATGGCTTGATAGAGATAGGAACTCAAAATCAGTAGTATATTTTTTTAGATGTGCTCCAGGTGATGCATATCCATAAATAACTTTAGTTTTACCTACTATGAATACTACTTGAGCTTTCTAGTTTATCTGCTTCTGTACAGTAGCATCCTTAAAAGCATCCCTTGACAGCCAATTGTTTGAACTCCCTCTAGACCCCTCTGTAATAAAAAGCAGTAGCATCCTGTGGGACATTTGTTTTATCAGCAGCCCTTTAGCTAACACTCAGGATGAAATCCTCCACTGGCTCTCTGTTGCAATCAGAAGACCTTTTCCAGGCACTGATAGAGGAATAGAAACCTTTCTGGTCAGCACACTGCCTCATTGTCTAGCAGCCCTACGGCTACAACAGAATGTACAGTCCTGGAGCTCTTGCTGAGGCCAGTAACAGCCACTTAGTTTAATCCCTCATCCGATAACCACATCTCTAAGTGCCACAGTCCTGTGCACCCAAACAGTAACCTTGGATTGTTTCTCTGAAACCTTCAAAGAGGAACTTGCTTTTATAATCTGCATTTGGGTGTGGGAGCAGGTAATTCAAAGTTATGAACCTGTACTCACTATTAACACTTTGTTGGTCTTCAGCAAAGTATTTAACTTTCCTGTTTTAGAAAGCTGCCTTTGGGAGACATTTTTTAGCAGCTGACCAGCTCATTGTAGAAAGATACATTTACTTATGTCAGTTGACTTTGATGGTTGAGCTGCTGGAAGGATAACTGCAACCCTGTTGTTGTGATCTGCACAGTAACATTTTTGACGACTACTGCTAGATTAAAAATTTTTCATTACAGAACTGCTGCTATAGCCCTGTTAGGGTGATGGTCAGAAGTAGGATATGCTGAATAGATATTGGTGGTGCATGTCTGAGATAGCCAACCTGTGTAGTGGACAGCACTGTACATTAGGTCTTTCAGGACACAGTTCATGATATCTTGAAGTAGGTGTCTGAAACGGGGAAGATAAATTAAACCTCGGTTGAGTCTGCAAGGAGTCCTGGCTGATTAGTTTAAATGTTGATGTCTCTATTGCAGCTTCATAGAGATAGCAGAGAAGAGTCACACAAAAGGAATGCCTCTACAGGAGTAGTTATGCCATCTCTAATGTAATCCAAACATGAGGAATTATCTTCTGTTTATACAGTTTTATCTACATCATGGATGTTAGCATAGCCATTTTACCTGGAAACTGCATTTTTATGCCCCACTTGTTATAACTACTCTGATAAACATTCAGTGATTTTTGGCCTGGTTTCCTTGTGAGATGTAATCAAAATGGATATTTTTAAAATAATGAGCAACACTTTTTTTGGAGTTTCAAAATTAGCATATTCCTAGGGTCTGGTGGAAAAAAACTATATTAGTCTGCCAAAAAAAAGGACATGTTTCTTAGATTTATAAACTTGCCAAGAAAAGACAGGAAAAAAGGAAAATTAAGAGAAAGGTTTGGGAAGGGAAGGGAAGGGGAAAAAAGAAAGGAAAACGCCTGAAGGCAGAGTATTAAATCAGTGAATATCCAACTACTAGTTATATCATTCTAGGATATAGTTGATATACAAACACTCATATCGTCCATTAATAGTTAGGAGTGTCACTTTGCCCAAAAACTGTCAAAATATACTTTGGTTGTTATTATTTTATAATGCTCTTTATCTCCAATTTACAGGAGATGAACCAAAGCTAAGTGTATGATATTTCATTCATATTTCATTGGGTGAGTACATTTGTTCTACACTTTCAGAGCATGCTGAATTAGAAAAGCAGCTTCAGATTTGCCTATACCTGAATGTTTCAAAATCATCTGCTGAGGCCTGGATTTCATGCCAGGCTGAAAAACCAGGTGGAATAATTTCCTATGAATTATATATCACTTCAGTTTTACTAGTAATGTCATGGGAACTGCTGTATTGAATCTGATCAGGTGTTCCTCCAATCTAAGAACAGCCCTAACTGTGAGTAATGCCTGTTTTTTCAAAGCAAAATTCAAAAAACACTGTAGTGAGGCCCTGTTTAATTATCTGCCTGATGAATGGTGCCTTTTTCCTCTTCTTTACGTCTCTGTTTATGCCTGAAGCTAAAAATATTTCAGTGTTTTCCAAAAGAGTTGCTTGGGTTGTGTTTTAACACTCATCACTATAGAGCTATATGTTTTTTTGTCCATACACGCATCTAAATTCTTTTAGGGATTCAACTACAACAGTGAGTTCCGTAGAATTCTTTTTATCAGAAATACACATTTTAACCCATTCTGGCTTTTCTTCCTTGGCACCTTATTGGTTGTCATTTGTTCTTGCATTCTGAGGAAAGAGATGTACAGTTTTACAAAATGTCTGTTAGTATGCCATAAACCAACACTAGAATCTTCTTTGTTCCAAAGCTATTTATACAGCATAATAATGCATAATTTGCTCTTCTTACAGTCTCTATACACTCTCAATTTTATCAGATGCATGAGAGAACTCCCTGTAAGTATTACCAGTTTGGAAGAGAGTTACACTAAGTTAATGGCATCTGAAGGAAAACACGGGTTATCTTTTTCTCTCTATATTCTGAATGACTTTGGTAAGAAATAGGTAGAAATTTGAAGTGAAAAAAAAATAAATACATGACGCATAATGCTGCTGTGGTGAACTCTATGCTTTCTGCCCTAAATGTCAGATTCTGCTCTTCTTTCTTGAAGAAGGAGGTGGGGGAGAGAAGATTGTGTTATCCAGGAAGTCAGCAGAGAACAACCTTTTAGGCGCAGCAATAGGAGCAGATGCATCCTATGCCATTCTAGAGAAATTACAGAGAGAGCAGCATGCTCTCCTTTCCCTTTACACCCACAGCCTTGAGGAGGAGCTAGGAATCCTTCAGTCTGATCATGCCCACAAACACACAAAGAATATAATGAGTGGGAAGGGACACACTCGTCCAGCTCTTAAGTGAATGGCGCGTACCAGGATTGAGCCCACAACTTTGGTGTTTTGAGCACTGACCTTAGCTCAGGCTCAGCTTCAGGACTATGTGTCTGGGTGGGTTCACAGACTTTCCATTCTTTTCTTCTACCTCAAAAAAAAAAAATTGGCTTAGAAGGGGGAAGGAAGGGAAATTGTGGAATAAATGGACAATATAGTTTGAACTTCTCAGAAGCAGAAAAGTTTCCATGTGGGCTAAATGCAGGCAAATACCAGATACTAAACTGCAAAAGCTGTCATGTCATGTTTGGTGAGGCATATTGACCCTACAGGCCTTCACCAAGAGATGTGCTCACACTGCTGCAGTAAGAGTGAGCACCATGCCCCTCACTGTGGCTGCAGTGCTTGAGCTCAGTGAGTGGTAGAAAGTACAAGTTGAGGCTTATCATGATTTTGACAGTATTATTTTTGGACCCCAAACACAAGCAAACTGCACTTGTAAAGTTGTTATTTTAATATATTCAGATTTCTTTAAAAATGTTTCAAGCTAACCCAGGAAAGGACAGTGTTTTCTCTAAATCTTTGGTACAGTGGACTGAAGGAATTATGATCCTCAGAGGCCTAGTATAAACTCTAGTGTGTAGAGCTTTAAATTTGTGATAAAAAGGTTGCACTTTACTGAAGAGGTCATAGTCTTCAAACAAGTCCATTGCAAAATAGAGTACAGTGACTTGAGCTGCACTTTCCATAAGCCCTTACATAAATAGGTCATTAATTAGAAATTAAACATTTTGAAAGAGTTGGAAGTTGAATAGGAGACTGCTTAATGTAATGAAATACCTGAATTAAGATTTTTACAAGAATTTCTTTTTTTTTTTATTTCTCTTAACTCTTTCAGAAACTTTGGAGCTACAGAACTTACAATTTTCATCAAAGAACCTTCTCATAGAAAATTCTTAATCATGATTTTCTGGTTATATTTTATTCTATAGGGTCTGTATATTTTTCTTTGCTTTAGGCTTCACTAAAATGATTCAACTTTCATAAAAACCTTCTGTGGAATTTAATTAAAAAAAAAAATAAATTCCAACTGACTCAAAACCCAGGACTGTGAAAACAGTGATAATCTTAGCAATGAATTTTACTCTGTCAGTGTGCTTCTCTAAGTCCATGATGCAGAGCACCAACAGTACAGCTGTGTACTGCAGTCAGGGCAAAACCAAGGGCTGAAACTGCTGTGACAGCAGGAATCTCTATTTTCCTAGAGCACCTATGCTCACACCAGCAGAACAGCTTGTGGTATGGCTTCATTGTACTTGTAAAGGGCTCGTTCAGCTGATACAGATGCATCCACACAGAAGTTCTTTCCCCAGTGAAGTACTGAGGTAAAACTTTGCTGATGTGGACATAAACTCAAATTGTATAGAACCTGTTCAAATAAAAAAAAAACTCGGGGAGAAAGGGCTGTGCCACAAAATCACTGAAGCAGTTGATAGTGGTGATCATGGAGCCTTGCAAGACTCAGGATTATCTGTATTAGACTGGGATCCAGAGAGAGAGCAAAGGAAAAAAAGGCACTTTCCCCCCACTGAGACAAGTACAGGCTGTGTGTCCTAAAGAGGTGGAGCTGAAGCGGTTGGTGAAACTTGATAAACTCTTCTTTGGTAGATGATTTGTGACCTTATTGTGATTTCAGTGGCTGGTTTTAGCAAAATGGAGCTAGCAGCCTGAAACAACCCTGCAGGGAAACACAAGTTGCTTAGGAGAGCTCCATTTCAATGTTTGCTGGGTCACAGTGCTTTCCCATTGTGTCATGGTTTATTCCAGGGCAGAAGAACCAAAAAATAAAACCTTCTGTCCTGAATTACCCTCACTCTGAATGGTCCTGCTTTGCAGGAAGGCCACTGAGGTAGAGGATGAATCACAGTCAGGCCCAGATTATGAGATAATCTGAGAAAAAAATTTAACTCCAATAAAAAGCCTGGTCAATATTTCTGGGGACTTCAGACAATGTAAGCTAGAGAGGCAAGAGAGGCTTGCTGTTGCACTTATTATCATGTACACCATGCATTTGGTCACGTCTGTAAAGCTACCTGATGCCAGTTAGAAATGTTTTGATAATTTTCCCTCCAGGGCTTTGGGAGCCATAATATCCCATCCTCTGTTAAGGGAGGCAGCTCTAAGGGTGTGTCCACTACTCTTCCCTGCAGGAAGTGGAGTTTCATCTACTCTTGGGCACCTACTCTTTGATTGTCTACAAACGTCTTAAAACTACTCCTGTTTCCCAGCCATATACTTCCTGGGTGTGTGCTGTGTCACCCAGACATGGAGTTCCTCGTGTTTCAAAAGGGTTCTGGAAGGCACACATCTTCCACAAGCCTTGCTGATAAATAATAACAGCAGAATTGTTGCTATTGCAAGTAGCTTCCATATCCGTGAAACAGCTGGACCTTCTGGCATCCTGATTCCCCTTTTCTGGACAGACAGAAAGACAGGGTACTGGAAGGAAAGGGGAACTTTCAGATGTGGGGAAGAACTAATCAGCAGCAACTAAGCCTTAGACCCAGTGTCTTTCATTTAATAGCATAGAATGAGCAAAGTGAAGTTTTACAGGCGGGGTTGGGGGGGATGATGACTTCTGTGAATGTTGCAGGCATCAAAACTATTTATCAAGAATACGTTTTCTCATGCATAAGCTAAAAATGTATACCTTGATTTCTAACCTTCCTGATTTTGACTTACTTGGTAGTGGTCAGATGTTAACTTCCTTGTTTTCCTTCACCAGGACTGATTCGGAGGTGAACTACTCATTTGGTTTTTCTCACTGCCATTGTTTTACTCAGGAGCAGTACAAACACCTAAGTAGGAATGTCATGACTGAAGGAGAATTAAGCATACTAATCTGCTCCCCATGCCAGCCATTAATAAACTATACATCCTGTCTTCACTTCACTTTCATATTCATTACTTCTTTAATGAAAAAAAAAAGATATTTTAATGGTCACAAAATTCTAAATGATTAATGGTACATCAGTTAATGACATTTTAAAAGTATTTCAGGCTGGAAATGTGACACTACAATCATTAAAAATCAGATTCAATTTCCAAAGGTCCTAATCTTAAACTTTATACTGCTGGCAGAAACATAAAATGATATCCCGTAAGCACGGGTGCTTCTGTATGATGGAAAAGCTCAGGAGTTTTGTGAGTGCTGCCAGAAAATAATGTGTTCTCGGAAATTCTGGAAGTTGAGCAGGAAGATAACTGATGAGGATATGACAAGGCAAATGAACAAATTGTTCAGTATAGAGGAATGCTTAATACAGAGAGATCTTTTTCTCTGAGACATTGTTTGGGGTCCAAGAGTAGCATAATGGCTCCAAATGGATAAAAACAACAGTAAATCCCATTCTCATGCATTATGCATAAGCTCTCGCTATTGGAGTTTACACCACCATCTGGTGTTTAATTATTCCCGCTTTACACCACACGGTGGTGTGAATCTAATGAAATGAATATGTACATTATAATAATTTGGTGCATGGATTCTGGTTTGCTAATTATTAGGTGCCAGGCTTCCTTTTCTAAAGCTGAAACTTCAGATTCTTTCTAAAAAATAACTGTTTCTGTAGGCTTTCACTGGCAGATACAATGACAATTACTTGTTCCATTCTCTAAAGATCCATTATTTCTATATGTCTGGTTGAGTTTCTCTAACATCTGTACAATATAAATTAATTATACAGCTGTGTCAGAATTCCCATTATCATACACTGTCTGTATTGTTAAAAAGGACCTTGTCTAACTGCAGTTTTAAAAAGTTATATATATATACACTTTAGTATTGAAGAACTCTTCTCCTGTCTCCCTTCCTGACACAGTGACTGTCACTATCTACACAAAATTTTGCTATTTGTCCAGGTTTTTGGTTTTTTTTTTTCCCCCACATTATCACCTGTAGACCATTAGATTTCAATCTGTCATCAGTGTATCTGAAACCAATATGCTGTATTAGTTAGGATGGTAGTTTCTACCTGGCAATAAGTCCTGCTGTGAAGAGTGAGACTCTTCAGCAAGTGCAGTGTTCCCAGTACTCCCTGAAAGGATGCTGAAATATGACTGGGTCCCCAATTGACAAATAATACTCTCCACATATTTTTCTGTTGGCAAATGTTTTTATAAACTGAGATATAATGTAAGGAAAATCAACAGGATTTTCAGCAATAATCACTGAGAAAACTTGGAAGGCTTTAATAGTGTGTTCAACGGTGTCACTTCCTACCAGATGATGGTTATCTGGTACAATAATGCTGTTAAGGGACATTTAGATAACCAAAGTATCCAGCAGTGTAATCCTCCCTTACAACTCACCAATTTAGTTTACTCTTCTGTGTTTTGTTATACTTTTCAGCTCAGTGATTTGTGAACTTGTGAGCAAATTCACAAGGTTAGTTATGATATATAGCACTAAAAACATGTCTAAAAGTTGTAAAAGTTCATATTTGCAGAGATATTTGAGAAAATAGAACAAATAAGAATGGTAAGAGATGGAGAGCCTGGAACAAAAGCATTTTGTCGTGGTGGTTTTATCACGTTGGAAAATTTTACTGTTATTTTACCTATGCTTTTCCTTGATCTGTGTTACAGTAATCTTAAAAAGAGAAAGAACAATTAGCAACCATACTGCTCAGATATTTTTCAATGAAGACTAACACCTCAGTTTCATATTATCTTGACAATTCAAATCACCCTTTCTTCTTTCCTTCCTCCTGTTCATGAAAACTTTGATAACACATTAATTTGAGATCAATGCTTATTAGAAAATGAAGAAAACATCACAGTTCAGATTCAGAAGAGCATTTTTCACTCTTCTGCAAGAAATAATAAAAAAAAAACTTTGTAAACTTTTTATTCACTGTTATGCATGTTTTAATCAACAGTCTTGAAATTAATATGCAGATTTAAATGGCATGGAGAAAACTACAGTTTGTAGCAGATATTGAAGAATGTATAGGTATTATAATAGCAAAAAGATTTAAATTATATTAATGTACTTAGTTGTAACGTGAAAGGAATTCCTTCACTTAACCAACTTTCAAATTTTTATAAGTACAATTGAAGTAGAATTTCTAAATTCAGTAATATCACCAAATCAGAATGCTTACAAAATATATTACTTGCAGTATCAGCAACTAAGCAAATACTGTCATTTTCATTTTGTTGTAAAAAAAGGGAAAATACCATTATATTTACCATATTTCAAATATCCATATTTGAATATTATTAAAAGCTAAACAAATTCAGACATAGGACATTTCTCTATAGTCCTAGTGGGTAACAAAAAGTGATATTCATAAAAATAATTCATACAATATTTTCCGGTAAAGATTTTCATTTATTTTTGTGCATGTAAAATGATGATAGAAAGAATTTGAATAGAATAATGATTGTCTTGGAAACAAGTTTCACCTTTTTTTTGAAGAGAAAACCAAATTAGAAGCTATCAAAAAGTCTAACAACATCCAGCAGTTGCTTTTGATGCAGAGTATGTTGTTTCCCAACTTCTTCTGTCTCTCAGAACTATTCTGTATTCACTGGTCCTGGAGAAAGTGGTAATGTCATGACATTTGTGTCAGATCTCTGGGCTACCAGGAAACCTCATAAAGTTCAGGTCATATTTCTAGTTCTTGAAGGAATTAGGGAAAGGACTCCATGGGGTTAAACTTAGTATTATCTCATCAGCATTATCTCATCAGCATTCAGTACCACTGCTATGCCATGAAGGAGAAAAAATAACAGAGAAACATGAGAAGAGGAATAGATAAAAGGCAAGCACTGAGAGGAAAAACATGTTGTTTCTTAATTGAGCTGGAGGAGGGGAAAACGTTGCTTGCAGCTCTCTTTTGATGAGAAACCTTTCTGTGCCCATGACTACATTGGTTAAAAATATAGTGCTGTTGCTAATAGATAGTCACATTACAAATTCTTATGTGGTAAATCAGTGGTGAAAATTCAGGAAGAAAACAAGAGGAGGAAGTGAGGAAAAATTTAATTCAGCAATGTGAATATTTTTAGAAAATACAAGGTTAATTTATCTGACTGAAGACATCCTCATAACCCCTTTGAAGCTGTGCATATTTACATCAGCTGAGATTTTCTCTCCCTTCTTCTTTCTCCCAAAGTCTCAGTCCCTGTCTCTCCACTATATCCAAAAGTGTCTCTGATGGTGTTTGTAATTCTATACTGTAGTTTATAGTGTATACTAAATGGCAAGTGGGAAGACCCCACAAGCTTGCCAGGATATTAAATTCGGTGTTAAGACATTGTCTCACACCCAACTTTTTTTCTGAGCCATCTAAACTGCACATATTATTAATGTTACAAGGTTTATTCTTTTTTTTCTTCATTTTTACTCTTCAGACAACAACATCCCTACCCATTATCTGGGCTGGACTAGTATTAAACTCATCAGAGCAAATTCTGAAATGGAATTTTCAATGTATTCTATTTGAAGACTCAGAATAAACATAGCAAGAACAGTCACTGTAATGGCATTTTGGCACTTCGTCTCACAGGTGGCAGGGGAAGGTACAGAAACTGAAAAAATAAACAAAACCACCCCCTACAAACAAACCAGTAAACTAAGTGACCTTGAACTTGGGATAAAGGTTGGGCCTGGGGCAGAAGCTCGATACTGCTTTTATTGTAACTAATCCTAACGCAATGTCTTCTAATTATAGAATAAACATTCCCTCTCGGATGGAGCTGCCTGTCAGCCCACTCTACAGGGGAAATCGCCATATGGACTGCTCTGCAGACGGCTGGGCAGTGGCATGTGTACAGCTGTGCAGGATGAGCACCCAGGTGTTTCAGCCTGCCTGTGATAGGCAGCCAGCAGGCAGTTCTGCAAGGGTGGGGAGGATACTCAGGGTGAAAGAAGCCAGCAAGATGGGATTTGACAGCAAATAGCAATAATAATAAATGACATTAACAGATAAAAATAAAGTGCTCTTTTTTAATATTTTTCTCCCTGTCAAATCAGGGTTTTCCATACAGAACAAAGTCTGTTCTTGTTTAAGATTTGCTGAGACTGTAGATAAGAAATATGAATATAACACAAGGGTAGGCATCCATGAGGTTGCTCAAAATCACTTTAAAAATAGCAAAAAGGATGGAGTTGCTTTGCTGCCACATGAACTAAATGAGCATACCTGAAACAGACAGATAGCACTAATTTCTATCCCCAGATTTTCTCAGTTCCCATCCCTGGATCCTCTGCTGCCTGATTCCAGCGGCTCAACTGATACAGATTTCCAGTCCTATGCTAAATATACTGCTTAGACCATTGGGAATGCAAAGTCACCTCACTGCCTGCATCCAAGTTGCTTTTGACTTGTGCTGGTGAAACTGCTATAGAAATCTGAGCTTCTTTCTGCCACAGCTGAATCTGGAAAAGATACATTTTATGCTACCGTCAGCTGAATCCTGCACACAGCTGCATCCAGATTCAGATATAACCATATACACAAATAACAGTGCTGTGAAGCTGTGAGCACAAAAGAAATACAGATTGAAAAAGCTATTACAAAGTGCCAGAAAGTGTTTTGTGTTGTACAAAAATACTTATTACTAAGTATTTGCGTTGGTTACAAAGCTTTAGAAATGCTTTAGAATTTAAAGGATGCTTTTAAGCAATGCATGAATATGATGAGGAGCACCTGTAAATATTTTTGATTATCAGTCAATATATGTAGACTGCTATTTTGCTTTGGGCTGAAAAACTTAAAAGAATATTTTGAGAAAAATACATTTTAAAAATGCAGCAAAAATTAGCATTATAGGTAGCATATATGCAGTTTTCTTAAATGTAAAATAATACATTAATGAAAACCAATGTTCACTTTTTTACTTTCAATGTTGTCTTACACTGTATACACTCTTGCCCTTGTTATATATTGGAAAAGAACAGAGAAAATTAAGAATGTCAGCCTAATCCTCTTTGAACTTTTAACAGGTGTGGACTCCCCACTTCCTACAATAATCATCCTAAGCTTGACAAACGTTTGAGTGATTTAGCACAAGGGCCAGTGTGTCAAGAGTCTGCACCAGTGGGAGTCTTGACTGAGGAATGAAGTAGAAGTGAATTTAACACACTTTAGTTTTGGTCATTAGTTTTAAAAAAGTTATAAAATATTCATCCTCTTAATCTTGACAAGAATTGAGTGTCATAGAAAGTCAAATATAGGACTCATCTCACCTATGAGTGATAAAAGAAATATTAGACTTCTCCATGGAATTCTCCTCCCCTTCCATGGAGACTTAGAAATGAGAAAAGTTGCCTTCTGGATATGCCTCTCTCTCTTCAATGATTACAAAAGGAGACCTGACAGATTCCTTAGACTAAACTAGCTCTTACATAGCTGCACTTAGAGGGGTGAATTCCATCTGTGGGCAGAGATTTTCAAAAATTACTTCTGTGTTCACTTTTCACAGGCTCTCCAGAAATCTGTGGTTCTCAATTACTTATATTTGGAATTTATTTGAATTCCAATCGAATGGATAGACAGACACCTTACAAAAATCCAAGTAAGCTGATTATATCCTTAAATTCTCAGTGCATTTTTTAAGCTTAAATTACAACTTCCTTGTCTGTTTTTTTCTTAGCTCATAATTGGGGAAGCAATGCAGAAGTTGCATGCATCTGCATGGGGATATAGATTTCAGAAGTATAACAGAAGAAGAAACATAGTAGAACCTTCAATAAAACTGCTCAGGAAAAGAGAAAGAAGCCCCCATGAACTTGCATTACCACACACAAAAATTATTTCCTTCTGTAACTAGGGATCAGTGACTGTTTTATGGTCTGAATCATTAAAGTAGTTCTTGTATGTACACTAGCTAAAGAGAATTGCAAGCTGAATTCAGTCATACCTGTCATCTCTATTTTAATATTTACATAAAAAGTAGGATGCATTATTGTGTTCAATAATTATATTCCTGAGAGGAGTGGATACTCTCCAGATGAAACTTTGATGCACACTAAAGGATTTTGTTCCTGAGTGGTAGAGCACACCTTTCTTCACAACACTACTGGGTCTCACAACTCTCCACCTTGTGACTTACTGTAGGAGCCAATGTTAAAGCCCTCAAGCACCTAAATTCCTATTAGTGAAGTCTTCCTAGCCACTTAATCCTGACATGCACAACAGTTTAATTTTGTTAGCACTAAAGAGAAAAGTGCTAAGATCCTGCCTAAATCTCAGCTTTGTTAGTAAAACAAGTATTTCCAGAACAGTTTTCCCTGGGTAGATCCACATTGTAGCCAGTGTGTAAGAAAGGCAAAGCTGTTGTATCATTAGAGGGCCAATTCAGTGGTTGGTGAGATGTGAAGGAACTAAAGTTTGAATTGTCTTTTGACTGAACCCAAGCTGGCTGAGGGTACCACTGATAAGGTATTCCAGGATGGGAATTTCTCAGCCTCTTCTGTCTCATTTACCAGGAAATAATAGAATAACAGAGGAGCCAGAGGTAGAAAAGAACAATTTTCCAGCCTGCCAGTTAGAGCACTCACCTGGAATGTAGGATCACCACCTTCTCACGAGAATATAAATAATCCAGAATGAGTGAAACAGCTTCATCAGGTAGAAAGGTGTCTCTCCCTCTTTAACCAGGTGGTTTCCATTTACATAGTAGATGATTGTTTATACTGCATTTGTAAAGGGGGAAGAGAAAGGGAGGAATGGGATTTATATATTCCTTGCTATATTGTGAATTCTTTAAGTGGGATAAAGAAGGCAGAGGAGGGAAAACATCAACATATTAAAGGCACCAATCTTAATGCTAATGCTTAATCAAAGACCCATGAATATTTCTGAAAGCTAAATAGATATCAGCTATAGTGATATCCTTGAAGGAGTATTTTAGGAATTTCTGGTGGAATAGATCTCTTCAAGAGTCTTGTGGCATTCCAAGTCTATAACTGGAAAATTTTGTGCTACATTTTCTTCTCTTTGGTCAAATATTCTCATGATTTCCTTTGAAAGGTTCTGGCATTTGTTGAACACTTTCTTGCATGACCTCAGTTCTGTATATCTATAGAAAATTAGACAATAAAGGTGACTGATCAATGGTGCTGAAGGACCTTCACAAAGCCAATAATGGAACAACACCAGAGCTGGGGTAAGGAGGCAACTCAAAATCCTGCCCAGCAGTGGAGAAAGAAGCAAGACCAGCAATTAGAGGCTGCCAAAGAGATCTAGCCACTTAATTTTGGCTTTGTGTCCTCTTTTAGGTGCCCTGATTACTTTGGACATGTGAAACATCTCCATCTACTATATAAAATTTGGAGTTATTAACCTTATTATGCAACCGTATGCCTGAAGACAAGCATGCAAATCTCTGCTATGAGCCTATTCCATTTTCCTTTTCTAAATCTCATGAGACAGAATCCAACCTGGTATCAGGAAATACATTCCTGAGGGACAATTCACCAAGATTTTTTGTGCAGCTCAGTTTAAGCATCTTCATAACTGGATATAAAAAGTAACTTCTAATTTTATTTTTTTTATCATTGTACCATTCCAAATTACTTCTCTGTTGTATCTGCTTTTACTTTCATTGTTTCCAGACTGAGACTCTGACCTTGCAATCATCTAATTTTGAACATGTGAGTAGTGCCTTGGAGTTCAAGAAGGGCAACAGGAGTGAACAGAGACATCTGACCCCAATTTAAACCTTAATCCCATGAAGATTTTTGAATATGAAATCAATATGACTATTCACACAGCTAAACATAGGAATGTGAACTCTTTACAAGGTTGGGACCTACCAGAATAAGCTCTTTTAATTTCATTTAGTGCAGGAATTCCATGTTTCTGACAGTTTTGTTGTTCTTCTTGTAAGCTTGCATATTATTGTTTTGACGTTTGGGAAGGATGATTATCTCGGGGGTTTCAGCACAACCAAAGGTGTTTGGGTGAGCTTTCCAATATCTGTCCAAAATATCCTGTAAGAAAGCAGAATTTCCAAAGTTCTGCAAGCTGTAACTCTCTGCTAATATTACAGTGCATTCACTTGCATCATTGAACCTTCACAGAACTCAGACTTCTAATGGAGAATTGTCCCTTGCTGGTTTGTGTTGTGAAGTATTATCTCCACATGTATCATTATTTTTCTTTTCATAAATTAGGCCTCATAATTCCATTCCCAGATGCCTTGTATTTAAAAATAGAATTTATTAAAGTAGATTGCTCTGAACTGTGTAGTAAATAAATTATTTAGGTTTTTGGCTCTTCAACTTATGTCATAAAATTATGTTATTATTCACATGTATGTGTACTCAAGTAAAGATACACAATTTTATATTTTTCTTAATAAAACCAAAAATTATGTTAAGTAAAATTCTTTCCTTTCTATAGTGAATAATGCCTATTTACAAGACTGTTAATATGCAAGAAACAGGCAACCTGTCAGCTTGCTTTTAAAATCCATTCTTAATGTGCAACTTTTTATAGTTTTTTTGAAAATCCGAGTCCAGGAATTCAAGGTGACATACACTCTGCCTAAAGCCCATCAAAGTCCCTAAAAGAAATCCAATACTCTTGTAGTTTTTTAAATAGTCTAATTCCTAAGGCATTTAAATACAGTATTTTCATTCTTAGATTAAAGCCCCCTGGGTGCTTAATTTAATTGCTCAGATATACGAATTGCATTCACACCGGGCAGTGCAAATAGACACCCGAACTCTGTGAAAGCCTTTAGAGAAGCTTGACAAATATGAACCATGAGATTATATTTAACATCCTCTGTCATGCTGTCTGTTGATTGGGATTTAATTTCTTTTTTTTTCTATAAAGGGCTCATCTGGACTAGTGGTAGAATCCTGTTCTAGGTCCTAAGCTACTCAGCAAGAGGGGATGGAACATGCAAGCGTAGTGCCCAGACTGTCAGGTCTGTGGAGTTCTGCAACACAGCTTGTTTGCAATCAAGCAGTTAAAAGTCACAGGGCAGGAGCAAACAAAGACTAATATTTATCTGGTGAGAAAGGACGTGAAATTGTTGTCCCTACTCTGGAATGGTGTCCTGCTTCATCTCTTAAGGCTGCCCTTACTGCTAACTTTCAGTATAAAGTACCAGCACTTTGGCAAAGGCAGCCATGAGCAAGACAGATCCCAAACAATGAAGGCAATTCGTGTTTTCCCTTTGTTCCTGAATTCTCAGGAGAAGAGGTGAGAAGAGTTAAATTCTAATTTCAGGATGACATGATGGAAAGAGACATCTTTTTGTCTATACATTGCCAATATAGAATATCAGTAGCATGTAGAATACTGCCAGCAAAAGCTCTCCCACTTGCAGCAGAATCTGAAGCCAAGCATACAGCATATCCCTCTCCAAGACTCCAGAGACACCACCTCACACCACTGTGAGTGCAGGGAACTCTGGTATCTCGGAAACCTCTCCTTGCAAGGACCAGTTCTTCACATTTTTAGAGAAGTCTTTCATCACCTCTGTTAGGCAGCTGGATTCCTCTTCAGTTTATACTGAAGTATCAATGTGAGAGAACAGCATTTTGCATTGCTTGTTTCACCTCTTTGGTTTGACTTGCTTAATTTTATTTTCCAGTAAATAACATTTAATAGAGATCTTACAGGTTTTTTTTCACAGTCAGCTTTTTCTTTGAAATTCTTACTAAGTTAAGCTTATCTTCTTAAGTCGTTGTGATCTAACAACCTACAGATATCTGAATATTTTGTCCCACTGTCTCCATGAATTCACAAAGTCTAAAATCAGTTTTTTTTTCTATTGGACTGTTAAATCAGCTCTGTGAATGGTAAACCTGTCATGAGTTTATCTATGTCCTGATTTTGGAGGACTGTCATACATTAAACTAATACAATGTTTTAGTCTCTCCTGCACCATTTCTTCATGGATTATTTCTGCCATTCTCAGTGTCATTTCAAGCAATAACTGCAGGAGAATTACTTCCTTTTTTCTCCCACACTTCCTTTCAAAATTCACTCTGCCTTAAATATAAGACAGACTGTAAGTTCAATATCTTGCAGCCCTGAAGGGTTACAAACAGAAGCTTTATCCCATTAGAAACAGATGGTTCCTACCTTCCCAAAGGGTCATACACAGCTCTAACTGGAGTCCCTGGAAAGTCCTGAAACAGTATGTTGTGGCAGACTCTCCACACCTGCAATCATGCCTACTAACCTACCCTGTACAACTACATTTTAAAAATTGGAAGGGCCATACAATAGCACAATGGCACTGAGTGCAGATAAATAAAAGCTTTTGCTTATAAAAGCCTTTGTTTATAAAAAAAAGATATAAATAAAAATTGGAAATATCTTAACAAAGATTTCCAACTCCAACTGACATGTGACATCTAATTCCATTAAAAGTTGTACATACCATATACTACTGATGTTGATTAGAAATTTCTTCTGGCAGAACAACTAAGGGCTGAAATCTGCCATTTTGATTTACATTAGCTGGTGATATGTCTGTCTTACTGGTAAGTCAGCAAACACTTAAGATCATAAGACTAGGTTGAAATTAATTTTTGAAATGTAGTTCAGCTCCTGCTATTGCAGGTATCTATAACACATAATACTTTTAATAAATTAAAAAAGTTCCACTTTAAAAATAGGTCAGACTTTTTTGGGTCTGTGCTCTTTCTGCAGAATAAATCATTGTTCTTATGGCAGAAACCTTATTCTCCTTTCTTGCCTATGTCTATTCATGACCTGGCTGACTGTCCTTTGTTTAAATCTTGAAGCATCCTTATCAGTTATCTTAAAGAGTTCAAATTTTTTCCTGGTGTTCACAGCTTGTATATTTTCAGTCCTTCTTGACCTTCTTTTCTATAACTAAACTAATAAATACCCAACAACATTTTGTTTCTTTTCATAGGAAGGTTTTCTCCTGATCTTATTCACCTTTCTCCAACCTATTCCAGTTTCAATGCATCTTTTTTTGATTGTATGTGACCGGAATTATATACAGTGTTTTTCATGACATTTCACTTTTGCCTTGTACAATGTCATTAATTCCTGCCTGTCTCCTCTGAAAACACTTCAAATCACATTTTGCTTTTTCATGGTCTTACTGTCGTGATGGAACATAGTTGTCTGTGACATGTAGAGACAGATTTTCTTTCTCAGTCATTTCCAAATAATGAATTTCTGATTTACTGAAAAAAAATTGTTATTATTAATTCCTAAATGCACAACCATATATTTCATACTATTGAATTTCATTCTGCTCCTATTTTTTCATTATGCAGGGTCATCCAGTTCTTTCTGTGTGATATCCCAATTTTCCTAACAAGTTACATATTTCATTTAACTAAGTATCATATTTCTTTCAAGGTTATTAAAGAAAATATTAATGAAACCACTCAAGAGACCAATCACTGAGGAACTGCAGTTGCAGCCTCCCTCTACCTGAGTTCAGCCCTGTTCTTCACTCCTATTGTCACCCCTCCTTTAGTTCCTTCCCCACTTTATAATTCCCAGATTAATCCTTTTTTTTCTCCTGTTCTTAACTAACAATTCCTGTGTGGTATCAGACTGATAAGATCTGTTCTCTTTTCCCATCTCGAAAATCAATCACTCTTCAATGAATTCTATCAGGTTAGACTGGCAATATCTTATTCTTTTTTTCAAAATGTCTTTCAGAGGAAGCCTTGAATATTATTATTTATCAGACTAATGGGTTGTCATTCTGCCCTCCTTTTCATACTTTATCTTCTGTTCTCCACAGATACGAAACAACCCAGGAAATAAAAAAAAAAATGTGCTAAGAAATCTGGCTGTGAAGTCTGAAATGCTATGTTTTGTTTTGCCATGAGTTCTGGAATAAAAAGGTTTTGTTTTTGCATTGGATACTTTAAGAGCTTCGGATATCCCAGTTGCAGTAATATTCATTACTATATACATATTTTAATAACTACTATTCACACCCTCATCACTTTACCTGTGTTTTCATCATTATCAGATTCATAGAAAAATGAAGAAAATATTAATTTAAATAGATGTTTTCCTACTCTTATTGCATATTACTGATGATTCTTCTATTCTTAATCTGTTTTATTTGTGGGATTGCAGCAATTTCTTATGGCTTGACTCACAAGAAATGTATAGGAAGCATACAAGTGTAAACCTTCCCAGTTTTTCTTTTTTTTTAAATTTTAGTTTGTCCTTTTATGTATTCTATTTTCTGTTTGCATTTGATCTCTTTGCCTTCCCATATTGTTTTGCATTGCTTATTTACCAGTTAGATTTGGAACACTAAAGATTTGTCTTCCTGCACTTTCAAGTTTCTTACATGATTCAGATGATTTTTCTCCTCCTGGAATGATTATATTTTTTTTTTTTTAATAGGAAAAATATCTGGTATTTGGTACAAGTGGAAAAATATATTGACACAATCTCTGTTAGTAAATTTTGTAAGACCTTAATTTTAATTCCTCCTTACTCATTCATTTTCTGAAGATATTAAGATGAGAGTGTATCCATATGAAATAGTTCATAGTATTTTGGAGAATATCATGGTATCTTCCTGAAAGTCTCGTCTCTAAATATGGAATGAACCCATCCCTAGTTAACTTTTGAGATTATCATCATTTAAGTGGTGCAGTCACTCTAGTAGTGGCAGGAACAAAAAACTGAGAATCAGTCAATTTCTACCTGAATTTTGCTTGTACAATATCTTTCTTTGTTCTTTCTGGAATTAGCTGGTGGTCTATTGCCCATTAACAAACAGTTACTTAAGCAGAAGCTAATGTTACAGGCACTATAAAAAGAGTAGCAGCAGAGCAAACAGATTTAAATCAGCTCAATTCCAACAAAATCTCTTTCATCTTAAAACAATTTAAGCTCTACCAAGGGTAAGTAAACAGAAATAATATATTTTCTTTCACCTTCAACTGTCAGTAGTTGCTTTCATATTCCCTATCTTCAGATAGGTTTTCATATCTTTCCCAGTACAAGACTCTTTTAAGATGTTAACATGTTTTTTTTTTCCTTTAGTTTACACATTTTTTACTGTATTTACTTGATATTCAGTTGTGAAACTTTTCTAAACCAGAGTTCCTCCTCCTACAGTTGTAGACCAAAAAAACAAGATACAAGAGAGTCAAGGATCTTCTTTTTTCTATAAATTATGTTGATCATACAGAAATATAAAAGCAACTTTAGCAACTAAGTCTGATATTTACATTGATATAATCAACCTTATTCTCTGCAATATAGTTAGAATCTTTATATATATTCATACATAGAAATAAAACCATTTACATATAGGAACACTAGGGAACAGAAAAGATCCAAAGAATTCTTTTATTTTTAAATTATGATTCTGTATGCTTCTTTCCTTTCAAGTCTAATATACCACTTTTAATATCTAAGAAAAGCCACAGGCATATTGAGGAGCTATCTCACTTGTTAAACTGTACTAAATTTGAGTTCCTTTAGAAAATGTCAAAAATTGTGGCTGGCAAAAATGTTCTTCAAAAGATATTTTTTTTTTTTTTTTTTAAATAGCATCAGTAGTCATACTAGCTGCTCCTGCTGTTCAGAATATAGGATTAGTCTTAACAGAGAGAAGATTAAAGTTTTTTCTTACAAGCAGAATGGCCCAAACATGCTCCTTAGTGTTCACTCGTCAGAGGTCCTACCCTCTCAATTGTGCAAATAGAAACAAGTATGTGGTTCCTTTCTATTTAAATTCTTCAGAATAAATCAGATGATTTATATTTGAATCAATTTGAGAAGTGTTAATGGGAGCTAGTACTTTTGCTGGGCTTTCACACTGTACTCTCCAACTGAGGGAAAGTAACACCTGGAATTACAGACCTCTTTCAGTGTCTGTTCACAGCCTGGGAAAATAAGATGAAGACAGCAAACACACCGGAATTTACAGGGATCCTCATATTGTTGTTGCATTTAAAAGTTGTTTAATTTGATTCACCTGACTGATTTGTCTGGCTCCATCTGTTTAACAACAGAGATTGGTAATAGAGAAGCCTTATAAATAAGGACAACCTTGATAGCATCAATTCCAGTTATGCTGATCCAAGAAGAGATGCTTGGCTGTCCAAGCACATTCTTTAAGAGAAGAGTTAAACTTGTATATCCAAGGAAATATTTTCAGGACTAAGAAAAAACTTGTCTTGTTTTCCTAAGCTCTATTCTGCTAAATACCACCCTTGAGGAAAAGTACAAAGTACAGAAATGTTCTGTGGCTGCAGTCATGAAGTATAGGGAGACAGAACTTCCTTCCTTCACCTTTTTTTTTGTGACAGTGTGGTGGCTCATGAAACTAATTTTGTTATTTCTCCTGAAGAAGATTCTTTTTCAGATGCTGTAGTTTCCCTGTGTTACAAGGAAAACTGATTGGCATGCACAAAGTATATCCATCTTTGTTCCATCCTCTCAGCTTTTCACATTTGACATATTAGGGAATTGGCAATTATGAACAGATGGTGCAAATTAGAATGCCATGATGTTACTTTAAATTTTCTCCAATGGCAGGTTATCTTTCTAATAAATCCAGGGGTTAAGAAAACACAAAGATAATATTTCCCTTCCTTTAACCCATTCACCTTTAGTCTTGAAGTAAGTCCAAGAACCAAAGCTAGTAAATCCACGTTTTGCTAACTTGCTGATTTAATTGCTCAATTAACTATTCCTTAATTTATCCCTTAATCCAAAAGTTTCTCCCCTAATTTGATCCCTTAATCTGGATTCTGACAGAGATAAAAGCTAATGTCTGTTATCATACAGCAAAGTTGTTAGAAGTGAACCACTCATAGAAAGCTGAATGAGAAAGTTAATTAACTGAGGACTGAAAATATAAAATTGCATCAATGACTACTTACTGAAAGGCAAAGAATATTCAAGAAGAGGGAGGCTTTAAAAAATGGGAGGTTCAAAGTATTTGCCTGTCAATGATCAAGGGTTACCAAACTCTAGAATTCAAGACTGGGCTAGCATTTTTTAAACATATTTCAAAAATTCTTAAGATTCTGATAAAATTCTTATTAAGCACTGATAATATTTCTTATTATTTAATTAATTTGAGATAAATCTCATTAATTTTATATTTAATCTGTTTCTTTTTTAAGAATTTTGTTGACAAATCAAGAACTCACAATCAGTTTCAAAATAAATAAAGGTAAAAAGCAGAAAATATGTAAAATAAAAATTGCCCTAATCTCATAATTCACTGGGGAAAAAGAAGTTACTTTCTAGACTAAAAAGATTCTGAACTCTCTTTCTAAGTTAAACTAGCAATCAGATTTATTAGAGTTAAACTTTTTGCAGAAAATAATTTTGTGCTCCCTGGTTAATCAGACATCCACATCTATTCCAATAACAGCAGTTTGGAAGAGCATGCTATTTCAGTGATTTCTTTTTATCATTTACTCTCTGTTTAGACTTATTTCCTGAGCCAATTTTTTTTAAACCTTGGACACTCAAATCTTTTAGGGCTAACTTAAAGGAATCGACAGATGGGAATAAAGTCACTCACAGTTTATACAGATCCTACTTGAGACTTCAAAACTACCTGGTTAAGTGAATTTTTGAATATTAAGACTATAAAAAGATTTTAAAAACCCCAAAGAAGCCAAAACCCGAATAAATTTCAAAATCTTTGCCTTTTCACTCATTTATTGACCTGTATGAATTTTCTTGGCTTCATTTTTTCGTGAACTAAGGATCTGACAATATCCGACTGTGCTAATCATTCGGGATTTTGAGATTCCATATTTTTAAGGCAAAGTTTAAATAAATAAAAATTATTGTTAAAACAGGTCTGCACTGATTTACACCTTGTAAGCTTCTTTTCTTTGCAATGTTTAATTTGGTAGTAATTTATTGAACAATGTCTCTTTATATATCGATGATGCTCTATCTGTTCTGGAAACAAATGCAATTACAGTGTTTCAATCTTCACACACTTCTTCCAGGCTTATACTAGTACACTAACTTAATTATCTTAATGGAATTACTCCTGATTTACACTGCTTTACCTGAGCTACAAGCCCAGCCTATGAAATACCTGACCTGCAGGCATATATACAGAAGTTTGAAGCTTTTACCTTCAGTATAGTAGGTGGTATATATGCATAAAATTATTTTCATTCCTAAATTGTAAAAAACAATTCAATACTTTCCTATTGTTTCCCATAAAGGTTTGCATAGACATTTCTTGGGTTGTATAGTTATTTAATACATCCTTGAGCTGTAAAAAGCAGTCTAGGCCAACTTCTACTTCCACTTGTTTTAAAAACAGATTTCCTGTCAACTTCCGTGGGAGGAATCACTTTCCTGGAAAACATCATCCTTTCTTTAAACTGTTGGAGGGAAACAAAGAAGATGCTTTGAAACAAAGTCCATTCTAGTAGCTTAATATTTGTTATTTTTAGATTCCTTTTCTAAAAGAGTGAAAGAAGCATGGGCAGCTGTATCGATGAGAAGATTCTTTTCGATCAAGGCTTGAGTACAATGTCTTTGAAAGATCCTTTTTAGAAATGCTAGCATTTGAAAAGAACAAACAGGGAAACAAACCTCAAAGGGGATGACAATAGTTATATGGAGAGGAAGTGGGTGGGTTTAATGCATCTGAGAAGCAAAGCTCCTTATAGAGGCACTGAAGAGATTTAAGGTTCTATTTAGTGACAAAAGGAGTTATGGAATGAGGCATAATTTTCCCACAGGATTTTTGTCTTTTGATGTTTTTGAAACACAAATTTTCAAAAAAAGGGGTAGTTTGTGATTTGATAGGCAGGAAGTTTGTGTAGGAGAGTGTATCTATTTGCAAAGGGGAAAAGTACTATGTCATCATTATTCTTATGTATGGAAAAGGAATTGAACTCAACATTCATTGAGAAAACTATTAGAAAGTTAAAAAAAAACCCTTATTATTTGAAAGCACAGTAATTCTCCTTCCCTATTTAGTATGTGCATACTCTTTGTACATTAAAAAGACCTAGTCTTGAGTCAGTTTTAGGTCTACACCTGCTATTAGGATTGTACTAGAACTTTATGAATCTGGAATCAAACTGCAGCAGTACAAAATGTCTCTACCAAATCTAGGCCTCTCTACTTAGAGTGGGCATTGACTGCAAAAATGAAATAGCCTGAACTTAAGGTCCCTGCAGAGGATATCTCCACTGTTAGAACACTTCAAAAAACCTTTGAACTGTAATTTGCCTGGTAAAATCCCCATCAAATTAATCATTATTTTTGTGGGAGGCAAAGAAAGAAGCGATGGAAAATTCTTCCTTGCTTTTAAATTAGAAGTGTATTATTTTTAGTATATGTGTCCTAAGCAGGTTACTCATACTGAAAACCCTTTTTTTTGGGTGAATACTCTTTAACTATTGCAGCAATACAAAAGCTGTTTCATCCTCCTGAGATGCAAATTTCACCTTGTGATCCAGGAACACAGACCCATTTATAACAGTGTGAAGGCAATACTCACTCATCTCCTCCATATAGCTTATATCACAGCATATATTATCCATGCGTATACCTTCTAAAGCATATGAATTTATTGTAATAGTTTGCTTCCAATTATCTAGACTACTCTACTCCTCCTGTTGCCCTATATGTCAGTACAAAGGCAAAGATAGGCTATATGGTCTGACATCTTACCTTTAGAACATTTTGGAAGCAGATGAAATTCCCCATCTATTTGTTCAATCACTTTAAAGCTTAAGAGGACTTAGATATGAATAGACCTGTGCTCACATTTACAGTATGATTATTCTTATATTTTTTGCTGTAACTTCAGTGGGGAAAAATGTCCTAGGAAAATCTAAAAGCTAAAGTTTGCACTACTCCTTCCTTACATTAAGCCTACATGTCAGGTTGCACACTCAAAACTACAGGTACAAGACAGCTGAAAATTCTTTCCTCAGATATAGGCATAAATCTACACAGAATTTATAATCACAATTTGGTTTTGAAACCATTCTCAAGTCCATGATTGTGATCCGGTACAGAAGAGCAGTCATTGCTCCAGGCCTGAAGCTTGCCTGGTAAATGGTTGTAGGGAATGGGAAGAAAATTCAAAACATACAAAAAGGGGACTAATTTCACTTGAAGCAACATGTTACTTTGTCAATTTGTTGGAAATGCTGTTTTAAAAAAAACCCATGTAATTATTTTGGCATGTCAAGAGACAGGGAGAGGACAAAATAAGTACAAAAAAAGAATGAGCAAAAATTATTAAGGTAGTAGGATGAGGAAGGCTGATGAAAAGACTGTGTGATAAGTAGTGGAAGTTGGAGACAGTACTGATCACAACATTTAGAAAAAAGTGCAGCTCATTCCAGAGGAAATATTGTCAGGATCTGTTGATAGCACTGCTTAGGCTTCTATGCCAGCTTCACTCTTTGGGGGACTTGGTAAAAAAAACCCAAAGAAATAATAAAGAGGAAAACTCTAAATGTCATCCTGAGTTGTGAAGTTTATATTAAAACCTTAAATTGTATGATTTTATTCCTAGGCTTTCTTTTACTGAAAAAATACCATTACCTGATTTAGTACTTCATAGCAGAGGCTTTAACCTGCCAGTTCCTCGTGATAATCAAATCAGTACAAAGGGAACAGAAACTCAAGTGTCAAGCAGTCACACGTCTGTTCCTCCTTCACACCCACGGAAGGAAGCCGACACCCTCTTGCATTTGTATAGTGAAAAAAAAGGACGAAGGAGTGAATTTGCCCTACAGGTGCTAATGCCTTCTGTGTTGCTATTACTCCATCAGGCTGCTCTCATTATCAGCTAGAGGGTAGTTCAGCCTCTCCAGAATTTTTATGAAGTCCTGCAGACAGAAATCATGCCAGACTTTTCACCAGTGCTTCTGCTTTTGCATCAGTATAATCGCATTAGGAGAAAAACACACGGGAGAATCAAATCCCATAAATGAAATACAAAATCCCTTTGGACGATTAGTTCAGACCAATGTTAAAAGAATGTTTTGTGTGCATGTCAGGTTCTTTGCCAGTCTCAAAGTAGTCATTTGGATTCACTTCATTATAGGCACTGCAGCACCTTAGGAGAAAAAGAGAGAAATAGAGCGTGAGACAGAGTAATAATATCCCTTGAACAATGAAGTCTTTCTCCTAGCAGAACTTCAAATAACTCAGACAACTATCTTTTAATCAAATATACAAGCAGCAGCATAACTGAATTCAGCATAGCTAGCATCCATGAGGAGAAAAAAAACCACAAGGGAACTCAAAGGAGGAGATGTTAGGTAAAATGAAGGGAGCGCTATGACATAGGTTTATATGTTGTATATAAAACCATGAATACCAACTCGATGGCAGAATAAACACAAGCTGTAAAGATGGTCTGATCTTTTCCTTTTTGAGTCAATAGGACTTTCCCCACTGACTACAACAGGAGAGAAAACAGACTGTTATTCTCCAGCCTGCTTCTTTCTACTTAGTCTGGTTCTTGTTCCCTACTTTTCTACCACGATTTTCTGGCATGTGCTCTCCGCCTTCCTGGTGAGAACTCCTCCACATCCTGGGGAGTTCTGCTGCTTCATCGTCTCTATTTAAAATTTTCCTCTCCTGGTTGTTCTTTTTCATTTGTTCTTTTTCTGACAATGATATTTTAAATAACCAAAATAAACATCACATGTTAGGAGCAGGTAAAAATGATGATCAAAGGACAAAACTGATTTATGAAAAACAGTAGGAAAAAATTAAAGCAGAGTTTAAACTCCTAACATACTTGTGTGAATTCCCATTTGTCCTTCTTATGCTGAGTGGGTGAAATAATTATTAATTGGCTTTACCACTGGGGTTTTTCCAGATATGAATTCCTATATAAAACTTTAGGCTCTAATCTCAATTCAGTAGAATTATTTACTACTGCTGAGTTTCAAGAGAATAAATAGTAAAGATGATCTGAGTGCCTCATATGTCTCCATTAAAATTTTGCTTCAGCTGCAAAAAAAATATTCTGTGCAAGCATAGACTTCTTTCAGATATGTTGTTTACAGTGAATTTCACTTCAAAATTTAATCAGTATTTGTAGAAATCAGAGTAAGTTTCTTCAAATGGTTAATGAATTTATCTTTCTTTAATAAGAAGAGACTTCAGTAAATATTTTAGTAACTGTTTATATAACCATTGGTTAGCATGCCATGAATATTTTCAGGAAAATGAAAATGAGCCCAATTTGAAATTTATTAAATGAAAAAAAAAACTTGAAACTTGCTGTAAATATTTAATTTTTCCTTCAAATGTCATTAATGAACAATTTAATTTACTTTGGTAGAGCTGTTCCTATTCTTGAACCTAGGCATGTACTTACATACTTTTTGTAATGAGGGTGATGTAGGCAGTTACTTGATATTTTTTTGTTTGTTTGTGTTTCTTTTTGGTTTTGTTTTTGTTTTTAAACTTGTATCCTCATTTCAACAGTCAGATGTAACACAAAGTTACATGTCTATTCCAAACTACTAATCTACTCTTCTTCTGAGGTCAATGGAGAAAGATATCTCCTTCCAAAGATAAGGTGTTTGTGACTGCTGAGATGAATTGCTCCCAGAAGGTGCTGTGTTTCCTTTGACTGTAAGGGAAAAGGAAGAGCTGTCATGACTAGAATCTTAAAGGATGGACAGCAGTGCTTTGGAGTTATGAGACCATTGTAAGATACTAATAATTGCTTGATTTCTGCTACTGCTTTGAATTTTGTTGACTGTACCTTCTGAAATCAAGGAAGCATCCTACAGCAAGAAATCAAAAAAAAAAGTAGGTATTGAGCTGTATGTGACAGCTTATTACTTTAAATTCTTTTGCTATTGATCATCCTGCCTTGATAATTCCTGAGGACTTCTTCTCTCACCCTTCTTATTCTGGTTCTATATTAGCCCAATTCAACTGAACTTTTGAATGGACTTAATTTTGTACTCTATTTTATTCCTTAAATGCCTCATGAAGCAGGAGAAAAATATGTTTCTGCTAAACACTGACTGAATCAGAACAGATTTGCCTTTTGTAAGATACTTAAAATACTTTTCTGTAAAAAAACCCAAATTATTGTGAACAGGTTTATTTTCTCCTTTGATGCTCAACAGGTCATATTTTCCACTTTTTATCCTACAAGTGATGAGCCAATTTGCTGCATGTTCTCAAATTGTACCAATAGATGTCACTAGAAATTTCCTTTTTTTTTTTTTTTTTTTTTAATTTTTTTCCTGTTAAAGAGAACAGTGGCAAGAGATTTGTCTTTTTATCACTACAGTAGAGCACCAAAAGAAAATAAGATCTTACAAGGCCTGGAGAGATGCAAAATAGCATTCAGGCATGGCCTGCAGCTCTTTCTTACAACTATTTGATCTTTGAGATGTAAAGGTAGTATTGCCTAATGAACTTGTAGTACTCTTTTTTTACTACATATCCCTACTTACTGTAGAAATTTAAGTAGAACAGGGACTTGGGATATATTTTCTACTGGCATAAAACCAGCAAAATTTGAATGGCTGAAACAGAATTTCTCTGCCTATTGAATGAGTGTTAGATTTGCTAATTAAAACTGTCTTCTGTGGTATCCTGCAGCATGTCTTGACAATATGTAAATTCATTTCTATTCTGAAAAATTTATGATAGAGTCCTGTAATCACTTTTTTCCAGCTATTTTTTTTTAAATTTACTTTATATACCTATGAATATTCATAAAAACGTTCATAAGACAATGATGACATGGGGTTTTTTGTGGATATCTTCTTTGGAGAAGATATCCAAACACTTCTTTAAAACACATGCAGTGAAGATAAGTGACAATTGGAATGATTAGGTAAGGTTCTTTTCATTTCTAAACTCCTTTAAGAACACCTAAACAGAGCCAAAACATTCTTGTAAATGGGAATCCAAATCCTGCATCCACAAGAATTTCATAACTATTGTCTGACAGGTCCAATATTTATGTAACTATTTTAATTTAGTAGGTAATAAATACAGATTGGGGTTTTTTTTGCAGAAGTTGAAATTTCAGTCTTCTCTGGGCTTGGATTAAAAGATGCACATCACGTTTTGGTTGTCTTTTATTAAAATGTGTTGTAAGAATACATATTCTTATACTATCCACATGGTGTCATGTTTATCTTTTTACTCAATGATTTTCCTTTAGATATATAATGATACTGAAGTGCGCACATTAAAGTAAGTATATGGTCATATTCCTAAATAAAGAACATCTTCCTACATCTGTGTCTTCTCTGTAGTTAACAACTTGTTAGTTTTGCTTAGTCAGATAAGGGGAATGCTGTATTTAAAATTTACAAAACACAATACCAAAAAATATTTTCTGTGGTGTTCTTGTCACTGCCCCAAGATTTCTCCATTCTTATTTGTTATGCCATTTGTAGAGAAAATTATCATTAGTGAGAAGGAATTGAAGTTTTGCAGCCATTTGAATAGGTAAATGGTACTCTGTGATTCTGGGAAAAATGTCATTCCATTCCCTGGTTCTCTCCAACCAGCATTCACACTATGGTGAAGCAGCTCAGGTATCTGAGGTTCAGCCTGGTTACCAGATGGTGTAGACTGCATTAGCAGGTGCAGGATCACACAGCATAGGATTTAAAGGGACTTGAGGATCATGTCCATTCAGAAACAGGTGGACTTCACATTTACAGCAAGGAAAGAGGAGAAAAGGAACTTCACATTTCATTCAGCCACAGATTTATTAAACTGGGAAGGGATAGCTGGGCAGCTACCTTTTGCTCAGTCCACTAGTGCATCTCTTCCTGCAGGTAATTTCCCACAGTCATTTCTAGCCCTTTAGCTATTTAAACAGGCCCTTCTGAAAAATTGAGTTCTGATCCCCTTTCCCTCTGCCTTTAAGGCAAAGTAAACCATTCATATCAACAGTCATCATGTACATACACAAGTATCAATAAAAATTGTGAAAAAAGATTTTTTAGAACAAGGTAAGCAGTCTCATACATGCATACCCTATTTTTATACATTTTTGCTCTCTTACTTGGGAACTGTTAGTATTTAGGTAGCTATAAACATGTAGACATAGGCATACATATGCCATATTTTAAACTTTATTTATACTTGTGAAATGCATAGTTTTACCACTAGCAAAACATAAAGAAGAGTGATTAATGCTGAAGAAAATTCCTAATTCTGCACTCAAAACCAGGAACTGAATGGAAACTGGTACCCAAGTATCTGGAGAAATTCTCTGAGAATACAAAAGATCAAAATGCAAATTACTGGGGGCTTAATAGCTTCATTTGCCACTTAAAGTCCTGGGAGTGGGTGGGGGAAAGCTCGAGAGAGATAACACCTTTCATGACCAAGCTCAAGATGAATTAGTGCAATATACCCAGTGTCATGTCTTATTGCTTAATTGACTACCTCTAGGTATAATTTAGCTGGCTTTATCACAGAAAAATCATTCTGATTTATTTGATGCATTGTATATCATAAGGAAGCATGCAGGAGGTTATTAATGTCTTGCATAGCTGTGATATTTTCCAAGGGCACAGATAAATGCATTTCATCATATGCAGTGGTAGCCAGTTATGACTAGTATGCTGAAATTTTGTGTTTATATGAATTTTATTTTTTGAGTGTATTTTTTCCTCACATTGCCTGCTTGACACGTTAAGAGTAGCAGCATTAGTAGTGCTTATGGTCTAAAGGAACCTACCTCAAATGTTGCAGAACTTTAGGTGGAACAGAGAAGCTGGAAATATTGGCTATAATATGAATACAGATTATAACAATGAAATTTATTGCTAATTTATTATGGCAATTGAGTTGTTAATTGTTCTCTTTGGCTCATAAATGTCAAGGTCTATCTATGAGTTCAAGTGGCTGGGCCACAGTCTCTAAATAAATGTAGTTTTGTCAGATAAAAAAATAAATATGTCTAGTGAATATCATCCTTTTCCCCATCTTCTCCTAAATATTCTGGAGTTCCTAGAGAATTAAGGTGTATTGTTTAGAAGTATACATTTTAAAATATAGTAAAACAGTCTTGAGACTGAAGAAGTTTGTCTTAAAATTCAGATTAATGTAAGACATTGTGATAAGACAATTAAAAGTCATGTTTGACATTTCCAGTAAAGGGACAGTAACTTAATTTAAACAGTCTAAATGTTTTATAGAAACCATTCTGTGATTCTCTGATTCTACAACAAGTTTTTCACTGTTTTACTATTTGAGTGTAGTCAATTTTATTTCATGTAAGTGTGAAAGACAAGAACTGCCCTACAATCATCTCATGAAGGCATAACACAGCTCAGACATGATGACAACTCTTTCACTTTCTTTTTTCCTTCTCACTTCAGGGCCTCAATCTCATATGTTTTGAACATGGTACTGCTGCCTACTGCCTTTCTCCCACCTGAGGTTGCCCTTCAATTGATCTGGCTGGTGGAAACACACAAGGCTCAGCCCATGAAACTGTGGATGTTGAAGTAACTCTTGCAGCTATTTTAAGGTCTGAGAAATGCTTCCATCTGAAGAGGCTTTTCATGCTAGCCACCTACAATCTGACAGGGTATGTGTCACGTTACCTCAGAGAAAGGACATGCTAAGTCAAACATTTGATATGTTCATATCATGATAATGACATCTCTTCCTAACAGAACTATGGTGTTGTTTTCCACATAAGTATTTTTGTAATTTATGAAGTCTACTTAGGAGAAGAGCTGTCTGCTGCTGATTCAAACATACTGAGAGTGGTATTGTACAGAATGGTTTTACATTTACCAGGAGACTGTCACTTTACAGTCTGTTGAAATATCAGTAATAATCTTTGAATAAGAGTAAAGGATGGATTGAAACTACTGGTAAAAATATTTTCAGGACTAAGCTTTCAGATTTCATCTGGAAAATCTGCTTTCATTTTGGTTTTGAACATGTCTGGCAATACTTGAGACACTGAAATTTCTCCAAGTGACTAAGTGACTTCAGACAGACTCTTGGAGGACAATGAAAGAATTCTGGGGTTTAATTACTTTTGTTACTAAGGAATATATATATATATATATATATAAAATAAAAATATTTTGATTTCTCTTGCTACTGACCGTTAGTTTCAGACATATTCTCTAAAGCAATATCTTCAAACTTACGGAGAAAGGAGGATAAGGGTCTCTGAATGCCCAAAATTCTAAGGGTAGTCTCTATAATAATAACAGATCTAAATGTATAAAACTAAATCTCAACAGGGAACATGCAGATAGATTGAGTGATCTGGTACACTACCATAGACTTGAGGATACTTTTCTGTTTCATGGGAGATCATAATGAAATTTATGAAGTAGTCTTGGTCAAAAATGGCTCTTCCTTGATCTACCACTGGAATGCTGCCAGTGCTGGCAGCCCCTCTCGTTTATGCTGAGCTGGGCATGAATATTAATAGGCCTTTGAGAGTAAAATCTGGGGTTTTAGTTGTCTTTTGTTCTTTCTCTTTCTCTCTTTCTATGCCCAGCAATTTTCTGTGGATGCCAACAAGGTTTTTATCAGGAAAAAATCAGGTAGACTAGATTCTATGCTCATCTGTTCTTCTTCCAAGATTACACCTTCACTTAATTATCAAGGTATAAATCTGTGCTTTCTTGTTCTCACCAAGATCTCTGCAACTTGAACCATGTGACAAAATATTCAGCTGCAAAAAAATTGGAGAAAATTGTTCTGTCAGAGTTTTGAGGACTGGGAATTATTTTTGAAAATACTAAAAGCACATTATCTTTGATTTATTCCCTAAGTCTATTAAATACTTCTTATTTATCAGACAAAGTATGTCCTGGTTAGCACCAAGTTATTTGTCACATACAATGTGCTACAACCATGAGAGATGTGGGATCATTCTGGGATGTGGAGAGTTCACACAAGAGTCTCTATATCTTAACAGCCCATGTTAGCTCTCAGATTAATTCATTTTGAGAACCAAGGAAGAGAATAAGAATCTAAAACAAAAAGGTAAATTGATGTTATATGCTATTAATGCATGAAACAGGTAAAATAGATTACCAAATATTTTCCTTATTTTATTCTTTTTATTTTTTAAAGTTTCTCATTTTATACTTCCCTCATAATTTCTGCAAGGAAATGACTTTTTTTGTTTCCATCATGAATGCGAGTAGACTCCAAGACATTTTATCAATGACGACAGGTACTAGCATTACATATATATTAGTATATATTATAATAGCATCTATTCTAGCACAGATTCCATTAGCCTGAGATCTTCAGTCAAAGAAGTGACAGGCAGTCCAGAAGCCTTGCAACCTTGTACCTTTCCCACTGCTTGTGGCAATAAATTCTGTTATTTCGAACCCCTGGAGTCTCCCAAAAAATCATACTACTCAAATTTCGTCCAGGGAGGAAAGGAGAAGGGAGGGAAAAGTGCCTTTGACTCAGTCCAGCTGGATTTTTCTTTTCATTTTAAAATATTTCAGTGTCTTTTTATCCGTTATCATAATAGTCTGCTAGTCTTTACTTCAGAAAGAAAACACTTATGTCAATGGGATTTAGTCCCTTAAGATATTCAGCCAGCTGGCTGCTTTTGAGACTTAGTCTCTTGTCCAGACCAGCAGGCGACATTTTTAAGCCAAAATCAACAGAATCAAGATGCATGAAATAGCCATATCCTTGTCCTATTTTTCTCATATTTTATTCCAAACTTCAAGTAGAAATAAAACAGAATAATGAAAATCTATATACATTAAGACTATCATTTCTATGTATCCATAATCACAAAAAGAGAATTAATATTTTCATCAATTTCTAATTGCAGGTAGAAAAATTGAGGTCTAAACAATGACACATTGATCTTACCTCAGTACAATTACTGCAAAGAATGCACTGTGAGAAAAACTTTACATAGTGGGACCCTATGGAAGAGACTTAGGCATCATTGCAGATTGGAGAATGAATATATGGATGCTGTTTTCAGTTTTGATTCTGTCATTACAGAAATCCTTAAATCTCTGTAAATATGAAAGATCTATAGAACAGCAATGACTGGGTAATAGTGACTGAGCAGGCTCTATATTCTCTGTAATTTGAGATTAAGAATTTAGGAGAATTCAGACCAGAAAACAGAAAGCAAAAAAGAAAGGAAGCAATAGCGAAAGTATCTCTACCCAGTGTCTGTATTAGGTGTTGTGGCATAATTATTTCTATGAAATAAGTGATGGATGTTAGTCTGACATTTAAAACACCACTTTTAAAACTGCCATTGTTATACCTGTAAGAGTTAATTAACCCAAGGAACCCACACATAATATGTAGCAGAGTTTCCAATGCAAGCCTAAAATTGGACTATCTTTTGTAAAACTTAAAATTGCACAAAAATTAAAAAAAAAAAAATCCATCTTTATATACCAAGACATCAGCTGGTGACCAACCGGTATCAGGGCAAAGGTTCTCAATTGTCAAGGGCAAGGAACAAGTGCACTTTTTAGCTAAATGTTCTGATACCCTCTGAAAACTGAGTATGACAGTAGAATAGTGTTTCTTTGTTCAGTATTTCCTAATGACACACAGATAATTTTTGTGTTACTCACACTTTATAACCTTCAATCTCTATCAGCTCACCTGAGATCTGAACGCCAAACTGCATTCTCCTGTGATAAGCAATTCAGCATCTTCACTGGATAATGAAGTTTCTACCCAAATGGAATATATCAAGAGGAATAGCTGACTTATACTGCATGGGTAAGTACAGCTCATGAGCTTGCATGCAGATGCATAAACCAGCAGATTAGCAGCAAGGCTGGAGACCATGTGCTCCATCCTGGGAATCACTGAGACTTAACTGCAGGCCTGACATTATCCAGTGAGGAGATAAAAAGCCATTGCCAATTTCCTGCACAAATTACTCCTTGAGCTTCCCCTTTCTTTTACTTCCTGAAGGTGTAATTTAAGTGTTTAGTGGCCATAAGATTTGGATGTGTTGCCCCCAGGACGGGAAAGATTCAAAAACCCTTGTCATTATCTATGCAAAGAGTAAGATGCAAGTGACAATTATAATTCAGAACATTTTCTCAAAGATGGATTGATTACAATAAAAAAAAAGAAAGAAAGAAAGAAAAGAAAAAAATAAATGACTTGTATCACTCTCTCTGTTTTGAAGGAAAGACAAGATCACAAAAGACTTTATTTCAGTCAGTGTGATAGGTGGGAAGAGAGTTACCTATCATTGTTCCTTATATCTTGAAGCTTAGGGGAGAGAAAAATTGATTGTTGTGAAGATCTGAAAATGAATGTCCAGTGCATCTCTCTTCAAGAAATATTCAAGGAATATCAGGGGACACTGAACCTGTGGCCTACTTTTAGAGGTAGACTTGTAAGAATTTAATTTTTTAAAAATAATATTAATATTAATATTAATATTAATATTAATATAATAATAAATTAATGTAATTATAATTATTAATAATGGGTTAGTGCTTGTCACATGAAAATTAGAGCTATCAGTATGTAGTGTTCCAAGATAATGTAAAATATAGAGGGTTTTTTATTTATCTCATTCAAATATTTGCAGATCATATTCAGGTGAAAAGCTTAATTACAGAACAATATTTCCAGATTTGAAGAATAAAAGTGAAATGGAACATAGATCTGAGGACTCACCTTTTAATGGACATTGAAAAACACACTCTATTCTTCAGGGTCCCTGGGAAAGCACTGCGGTTTCAAGCTGTTGGACTATATACCTTTCTAGCTGCAGTGAACTGGTATACACTTCAGTTGAGCAGGGAAGTCAGGCACTGAATTAATATTTTATCTATTCCTGTGTTCTGGGAAAAGAAAAAGGTTTCTTCTGCCCTAGAGAAAACAGTAGAATTCAACCGTGAATAAAAAGCAAAGAAAAAAATGGTTATTAGCATTAAGATTTCTTCATACTCAGTCAGACACCAAGCACAAGGCAGGTCACAATGAGACAGCTATACAGAAACTCTTGCAGGGTTCAGACTTTAGGCTGCTGCTTCACATCTTGCAGAAGCATGGAATTTTTGTAACATTTCTTCTGTCATATGATTTAACCAAATTGCAGACTGCAGTTTAGGACAGCAACACCTACCATACTTCTAGTGTTATACAAAGATTTTTTCAGTTACATCAGCCAATAATAATCCACAATGAAGGCAAACATAAAAACTCCCCTGACAATCTAAGATTTATGTGGCATTTCAGCTGTTATGACTAACCTTAAACACAGAATATAACTGGCCTGTTACCATGTCAGCTTCTCTCTAGAATTCCGAGCTGTTTAAAAGCCATATGATTTCTGCTACAGAAAACTTGTTTCATTAGCAAAATTAATGATCCTGCTCTCTCTTCTCTGATTCAGGTATTTTATTCTGCACCACAACAGTAATGGGAAAAAACTGTCACAACATGAAGAGGGATTGGCAGAACCTAATCTGATCATTAAGTAGGTTGGTAATGGTTTCCATTTCACTTTCTTTCCTCCAAATTCTTAATGTTTTTAAGGCACACAAAACCAGAGCTGAACAGTCAAAATCTTGCTCAAAATCTATTCAACAATCTCAGAATTTATTTTCTCTGTTCTCTCTCACCTGCTTTGAGAAGAGGTTGTTGGCTTGCAGTGTCAAAAAATGGCCAAGTAGTTGCATCCTTAGGAGGGACACAGCTAGAGGAGGACAAATAACCATCAGGAGGACTTTTGTTCAGTTATACTCCTCTGATGGACATTGAAAGTGTGCTGTTGAAGCATATTTGGCTGTCTGCATAATTTCGGGCTTTTCTTCAGGAGAAAGAAACCATAGAAGAGGAATTCAACAGTTCCATATTTGAAAACTTCATAGATACTGCACTTATCCACAGACATCAAATTCAATCAATGACAGGAAACACTTCAGAAAATTAGTTGAGTTCAGGTGCAACAGATGCAGTGTTTCACATGTGGTTTTGGCAGCGTTTGATTTATAATAACTATTGATGGATTCTTACTTCTAAGCAGAAGTTGATGGCAGGGTCTAAAAAGTGAAGCCACCATTCTTGCTCAGCTGTGACACAGACAAGACTCCTCTTTCCTCCTCAGTGGGAGAAATTTTAATTGCAGTCCTCCTCAAATTAGCTTTCTTATATTTTCTAGATTAGCCGTGTAGGGACATCAGTTCATGACATTACTCATTCCTTGGCTGCTGAAGTCTACCTTCCAGTTCCTCAGACAGCATTGTTATGATTGGTACACGATTGATACCTGAATATCTTACATCATTACTGCTGATGTATATGTAAAGAACACAGAAGCACAACCCTGTGATTACCTTTTGCATCATAGCTATTTAGTTTGAGGGGTTTTGCTTTTTTAAGGGAGAATTTAATTAAAATCCTTGCTAGTCTTCAGAGAATAAACATCCTTATTTCGTGACTTTTAGTAATAAGAACAAGATTTCTCTGTTGGTACATACATTTCTACCAGTGGAAAATCCTGATTATTCATGCTGGTGGGCTAAACAAATAATAAGGCAATCACAGAAAAATTCCCCAAACTTAGAAATACTCAAATTGAGATCAGGTCTCTAGACCACCAACAATTAGATAGCTAAGATAGCTAAGAAAAAGTATAGCCTAATGATTTTGTGTCCCTGAGATGAAAATATTTTTAAAAATGATAACGGTTTTGCATATCCATAAAAATGGCATCAATTTTCACTGGAATGCAGCCTCAATAAATCTGAGTGTAAAAGATAAAGCAAGAGATGTGTAATGCATACATTTAGCTCCAATTCAAAGTACTGTTTAATTTGTTTTCCCTAGTGATTTTAACCATGCAACTGATTAATGCCAGTGGCATTGTAGAAAATTGAAAATAGAATAGCTTCAGGTGTAAGGTGTGATTACTTCATTGCCCTATTTAGCTAAGCAGTAGGTTGGATGCTTGGTTAGGCAGAAATCTTGATTTGCCACATTCTTACAGCTGTTTTCTTGTTATTTAGAATATGGTGGCATTTGATAACATTGAACTGTATTCAGCTCTCTAAGATTCAAAAGAAGCTTCCTCTGTCACATTTTGGGAACTTGCTTTTCTAACATTTCATTTCCATCCATTTTTGATTAATCTAGAATTTAATTTAACTCTTAGGAAAGTTTAGGAATTAAGTCCTTGATGTCTCATGCTGCTAGTGGGCCTTTTCAACATATCAAGGGTCTGTTAGGATCTCAAAATGGCACCACAACGCTTCTAATTATGGAGTTACCAACAGCCATCTGGTGAGATATTGAAGAGTCTTAAAATTATTTTCCCTTGAATGGCTGTCCCAAAGAAACTTTTCAAATAAATTTCAAGACTCATAATTTGCTTGTCCTATTTTGTTTGTTTATTTTCCACCAAGTTGTTTTAAAGCAGCAGATGTTGAATAAAGATATTTTCTTTATACAATAGGCCAGCCATTAAGGCAATAATTTACAAGAATGGTAATCCATCTCCCTTTTCCAAATGAATAAATTCAAATTGATATCTCTGTTCTTACCAGAAAGTGGCATAAGGAGAGTGGAATGGAAGCTAGTGCAGGACATGCAGATACTTCTTATGTTTCAGTGCTGTATGAAAGAAAATTCAATATTATTTAGACTAAAATGTAGAGAATAGAAAAACATACAGAAATGGCAATGAGAGAACAAAGACAAATATTTATCATTCCATCTGAAAAATTTCATGTTTCCTCCGCTCATTCTCTCATCATACAACTCACTTCTGTTTAGTGATACAGTTTTAACAGGAAGAATTACAAATAACCCTTTAAAAAATCCCCTTTACTAGTGTTTAGAAAACTTCTCCCCTTTATCTGAGGGAAAATTTTCTCTATGCTAGATTTTGTCTAGACTACACATTAGTCTGGGTTTTTTTTTAATTTTCTTTTTTAATTATTTATTTATTTGTATTTTTTCATTATTTTTAAAATAAAGTATTTTTCATCACTAGGTTCTGTTTCAGTGAACATTCAGTGCATCAAACCTCTTGGATCATGAGGAGAGAAGACTGTCTAGGTATCTGGATTCAGAGAGATGGTCCATTACTCAGCTCTGTCGTAACTGAGATCTAAAAATGAGAAACCCTGTCACCTGCGAAGATTTACATTAGTAAAAACTAGACAGCTGCTCCTCCAGTGGGCTTGGTACTGTGACCTATCATTCAGGAATCTAAATTTTATTTATGTGCTGTTTTAGAGACTGATGTTCCTTTTTCATTGTAAAAGGAGTTTTACTCATCACTTTAAGCCCCCATCAGAGCCAATAGGAACTGGAGAGGAGATTGCTCTGCCATTGCTAAGCACAACTCCTCAGTTATGTGTTGTTCAAATGTCCTCTGAACTCAGGTATTATTTTTATTATAATTTTTGTTCTTATTATACTTTACTTTTGATTATCATTATTACCCTCATTTATCTGGTTCCCATGAGAAATTTCTTGGCACTTAAAATTAAGTCTATATAACATTACAAAACCAGGTATAGTTTGTTTCTGCCTTTTTAATGTGTAACATATAGTAGCATTTCTAGGATAATACAAGACTTAGTGACACTGACTACTGACTACTTACCAGATTCTGATTCTGATTAATAGTTTTTAGGAGGTTATCTTAGTGAGCTGATAAAGTCACTAAAAAAACTTGTCCTCCCCTTAACGGCTCCAAACTCTAGTACTTTAAACTTTGCTTTTTAGTTTTTGCTTGAGATTTATGTTTATTTGGTTTGGGTTTTTGTTTGCTTTTTAAATTAAAAACTCATTAGAGTTACAGGCTTCATTTCAGATTTCTCATTCGCAGCCACAAAGGGGCACAGCAGTCTTCACATTTTGCAACACTAGAAGAAATGTCTTTAGTGTTTTCAAAAGAAATACCCTTTCAGAAGCCCTAAGCCTACACCTCTGCCCTACAAGATTCTGAAACTGAAGAAGAGCAGTTACAACTCACAAGCAGATATATGGCAGTGAACATTAGGTAACATCTGTAAAGCCTACTCATTCAACACCTTACCTCAATGCTACAGAATACTTCTGCAAAAATATTTCACTCATGCTTCTGCTCAGACCCAGGCCAGCACTGGCTCTGAGGCTGGTCAGAGGAGTGATGATACAAAGCCCTGATCATTCCTTGACTTTGTGTGGATTTGCTTCATATTCTGTCTAATGGGTTATGCAGGGTCTGAAAAGTGTAAATTTTCAGAAGACATTATCATCCAATTAAGGTTGCTTAGGCAACCCATCAGCTTTGGCACCACATATTTTCTGTAAATGCTCAGTTTCTTTAATTTTTGTTTGCTTGGTTTCTCTCAGCAAAATTTTCTAAACCAAGAAATATTTACTTCAGGGAATGCCTCTTTAAGGGTATAAGCAGCTAAATGTTCTCTCTCACTCATATTCCCTGCTAGGCATTCCTCTGTTCATCTTTTCTAACTAAAGGATATACATATATATAATGAAAAGTTCAGTGATTAGAATATGTCCTAGGGAGGCCCAGGAGATGGGTTGAGATACATTCTCTTCTCTGCCTAATGGACATAAGAAGTCACATTTCCTTTTTCTCTATTTTTTTCCTTTCCCCAGAAGTATGTTCCAAATAAAGTATATCTGCAATGTGGTAGTACATTTGTTATATCTGTCTATATTCTCTCATTTTTCTGAATATTCATTAGGCAAAAAAGCAGCATGTGGCAAGTTGGTAGAGCACTCATATAGAATGGGTGAAACCTGACTTTTTAATATGGTTTCTTCCTCATATTCTGTTTTTATGATATACCTAATCCAACAAAAATGTAACCATTTTCTTTTCATTTAAGAATTGAAATATTTATACTAACAAATTAAGCAAAAAAGCTTTCTATTCATTCATCAAACCAGTGGGAAAACACAGCTGAATTTCTTAGGCAATTTGAAACATTTTCTACCATTTTCTTTTGCTTTCTTTGCTGTTTATAAGCAGTTCCTTACATATATGTATATACAAGTAATGTTTCTTCTAAAATATGAAGTATACTACCATATTGATAATGGCAATAACTGTATAATTAACGGAATGGTGTGGGTTGACATGTAAACCTTAATTGTGTGATTGCTTGTATATATAGTAAATAAATAGAAATAATAAAAATAAATTGAAACTAAATTGCTGTCAAAAAAAACTCATCTGTATGAGACAATTTCTGTACAGTATGACTCTCTTTCAGTAATTTTACAATGACTCAAATCATGTGATATGGAAAATAGTTTTCATTTAATTTCCTCTGCTGAACTGCAGACCTTCCAATACACTGGCCTAAGTTTGAATACAAGAATAAAACAAATAACAGTTGATATGCACAGTGCTGTACCGTAATAATCCAAATACTTCCCATAGGGCAGAAATGACATGCAATTTCCACACCTGTGACTCTCAAGAGATGTTATTTGCACAGTTTGTATCTGAATGCCAAGTCAAATTTTGCTATGGTGCCTTGGGTCAGATTTATGTTAAATTTCTCTCTTTATAAACTCCACGGTCACATATTATTTTCTGGTGTGCGGGTTGCATACACTGCTCTCTTGCTTGGCAGGAAATCTGTCTTGATGATGAACTTCTGCATCCTTGTGGGGAGTAGCCATGCCATAAAGACAACCCCTGTAGTGAGAAGTGCCAACTCCACAGTGGGGAGAATGAGAAAGGTGGGAACTGTGTTTTCCCCATGGCATTTCATCTGTCTTTCATAAGGTAGCTGTGGCAGTAGTCTTAGGCAAAAGACCCTTCAGTTCCACAGTAAGAAAAACAATGGCCATTGTCTGGGAAGTGGGATTTTATAATTTTGTCATCAATTTTTATACACTTGCAACACATAAGAAATAAATTTGATATATATCAGGAATCACGGTGCTAATAAGCAGAGTTATTTTTTAAAGTGAAAAAATAGCAGTTTGTCTGATGGTAGGGCCCTAAGCATCAGACAAGCACTAATAAATTGATTGCAATGTAAAGGATTTCTAAGGCCTTTCAGAAGTTCGACTGATTTTTTTGTTGTTTTGACTGGATTTTTCATCAGTTGATTAAATTTTGCATGTTTTACATTTGCATCTACAGCTATGTCAAACTTCCTATCTAAATCCAAAATCTCATTGACATCAGCTGTGCAAAGCACACCAGAATCATCCTTCCCATTTCTGTATTTCCCTACACAATATTGCCCCAAGTCTGTGCACAAAGATGTAGACTAGATGCAGATCCACCTCCAGATACTCCTAATCTATTTAACGCTTCTGGTGCTCACTCTACTCCACTGACTTGTTTATGGAGTATATTCTGCCAAAAGTATTCTACCAAAAGCCATAAGTGACAAGTCATAACATTTGAAATCAATCACCAAACAGTCTTTTAAGTGCATGAAACACACTTCTGCTGCAATAAACAGAGACTCTATATGACTGAAGAGACAACAGGGGGACTTCATTGTCAATTACTTGGAAAACTATAAAATTTTCCTGTCTATGACTCTTAGGCTGGAGATATAGGCATTGTCTCAAGTTTATTTGTGTTTGGCTTTGGTGTTCTCTCCTCTCCTCACTATTCCTAAAAGTCTCCATTTGTTACAATTTGCTTTCTGGTAACATGCTTCTATATCAAGTCACTGCAAGTTTGAAGACATACCTTGAGGTATTTAATTTATTCATTCTGTTTTGTCTAAATGCTTTAAAGTGTTGTCTAGGTCTTAGTGCTCTTATATATTAAAAAAAAAAAATATCTTAATATAACAAGTGGAGCAGTGGGATTTAATACAATCTATCAACAGTGAGTCTCACTATTTGAAAATTCAAGTCTCCCTTCCCCCTTGTTAACCTAATTTTAAGTGCATTTGGGAAAATGACGTGCATTATGTCCTCAATGTCTATAGATTTGGCCTAGTTCAGTACAGGTGGGGATTGATTCTAAAAGCTCCCACAGAAAAAAAAAATAGTGCTATCAGCTTCCTCTCACTTTTACTAAAGCACCTTTCAACTGTGTCAGTACTGAAAAGAATGAGAGGTGTTTTTTACTAGCTAGGGTTGGACCTTTTGGACTTTTTTGTCTTAATCATAATTGTTATTTCCCACCTAGAAATGTAAAGCAAACATCTAGCAAATAAAAGAGGATTGGTTATCTGTGTGTCTAATTTGGACACATTATCAGTAATCCAGCCTCTATTGTAATAAGCAGAACTGCAACATACTGTGCTGTATTTAATACTGACTGAAATGCTTCTTATTGTAAAGGCAAGATGCTTGAGCTACCAGGCAGTTCAAGCAGTAAATCTGCACGGGTTCCTACAGCAACTCAGGCATGGTTTAGAAAAAACACAGAACCATAGAGTAATTTGGTGTGGAGGGGAACCTTAACAATCATCTAGTCCCAAACACCCCACCATGGGCAGGAATATCTGTCATTTGACTGCGTGCACCACTGTGTAAGGTTCAAGGCTGCACTCAAGTAAAGAGAACATTATATTGTACTGGCACATCTCTACTCCCAAGACAGCAAAATGAAAAAAAAGACATTTAAAATAATTTGTAATTTTATGACTATACATGGTGATAAGGTTGGGTTAATGTGGTTAGGTGATAAGATTAAGGTGGGTAACCCAATTATATTTTTCACCAGTGTGACACTGATCTATGTGAAGGTATCATCTTGGGTCAGTAGGGTTTAGAGCTCTTCATTTTGAGTTGGTGTTAGCTGAAGGTGAATCAGATGCCTCCCCATCAGGCCTCATTGGGCTTGACCAGTGTAAATATGTATTCATATAGTTTATTAAATTAAAATAACAATTTGCTAGGGTAGGTGAAAAGAAAGAATGCAATTATCTGAAGAGTAATTTTTTTGTCTGCAGAGAAAAGACCCTTAATGATCCATGAACTACTTTTAAGAAATCTATCAAAGATGATAATGAGAAGCAAGTTCATACAGACTTAATGTATTTCACCGAGGTGGCAAGTTTTGGTGGCAGTGGTGGTCTGTCTCGGTGGCCTCTGCAAGAATGTTGGGCTACCCTTTGCTGGACACAGCTGGTTCTGCAATGAATCCACTGCTGGCCACAACTGAGCC
>JACBWW010000001.1:34820686-34924227 GCA_020086605.1 Lanius collurio
TGTGACCAAAAAAAAAAAAAAAAAAAAAAAAAAAAAAAAAAAAAAAAAAAAAAATTAAAACTTGCCTGTCAAGGTAAAAAACCCATGACTCTTAATTTCAGATTTCCCCTCTCCTCAAGAAAGCTGCATGAGAAACCTGGGTCAAATGGGTTTTAGCTCTCATTTCTGCTGGAGCATGTGTCTTCCTGTGGAAGTGCTTTTCCCACTCCTTATTCACTCATTCCCACTGAATGGCAGCCTACAGAAAATGAAGAGATCTAAATGCCAGCAGGAGGCTGGCCGCTTTCTTCCAGGCATGTCCTGAGCCCAGTCACCCAGAACAACTTGTGATCCCTGGACAAAGACACTCACAGCAGGTGGCCATATCAAGAAATTTTCCTCCTGGAATTAGATATTATTCCAGGAATCACTACTGAGTCAAACATAATGCCCCATCCTGCTGGGTCAAGTAGGATTTCATTTCAATTTCTTTACACAACGATGCGTTTCATCTTGTCTGCATACAATGACAGTGCTCAGGCATGAAATAAATTGAAGTGCTTGAAAGGCAGAATTATCCCTTGAACCTGCAGCATTCCCGACCCCCAAAACATACATTGTCAAGTGAGTTCCAGATAAGCAGGATCTTCACCGAGTGTTTGTGCTGCTTGGCTTCCTTTAATCATACTCCCTTTTGTAAAAGGGATTTTCGAGGGGAAAGATAAATCATTGCTGAGGAAAAAGGTCATTTTCAAAAGGCTTTAAGAGCTTCATTTCATGTGGCTTTTCAAGGTGAAACAGGTAATTCAGTGCAGTGAAAACCTTTTGTATTCAACTTAATTCACAGTTCACACTACCAAGAAAACAGTAACGAAATAAGCTTGAATAAAATTCTTCATTAAAACTGTTCTCATATGTGTGTGAGCCACATTTTCTTGTTTGCTAATACATTGGCCTGAATATTGAAAAATAAATTTATGACTAATACTGAGCTGTCTATTCTGGCTTTAAATCATCTGTGCCTCCAATATTGGACCATTTTCGTCCTGTAGCACAAAATGCATCCATCATTTCTTCTGGGAATCACTTTTGTAACACATCTACTGAATATACTGATACTGAGACATCCAGGCAGATCATTGGCATCCTGCTCACAAACAGAGGGAGACTCATATTTTTAGGATAGAGTAGCAAATATTTTGCAATGTTTCATGGATAATGAGTTTGCCCTAGATACAGGGACTTTTTCTGTACTTCTTTCAGACTACCAGTTGTAGGCCTTACAGATGCCTTGTCACGAGTCAGATATCTATCTTTGTTTAAGGTAACTGTGCTTTGCATTTAAACCTCAAGATATGAGCTCAGCGTAAGGATGACCAGATTAGTATACATGATTTGGGTTAGTAGACCAAGTTATAATCCATTCAACTATAATGAATATACTTCTCTGTTCTTTCTCATTTTTCGTACTGAGCTGAGTATCCTCTTAAGCATGGCTACACACATTTCACTGAGAACAACTGTGCAAAATGTTCATTAATGTTAATTGAATCATTTATAACCATAAATAATGACCCTGACTGAATAAGTCCTCTTTCATAATAAGGACAAAATATTTTTAAAACATGCATATGTATCAAGAATAAGATATACAGAAATGGATCTTGTTTTACATTCTTGTTTTCCTGAACTTAAAATGATGTTGATTAAAATATCTTCAGTTCTGAAACAGAACATTCACCTGCCCCAAACTGTTCTAGAGCTTAAAGCTAGTCATATTTTAGTGGAAATAGCTAGAAATGTTGCTGAAAATGAATTTTTTTTTGTGATATTACTTCATTCCTTTGTTATTTCCTCTTTCAGTGGAATACCAGCCCTATGGAGATGCAACAAATATCACAGATGGACTACACCTGATGAGGGATCCCTTGAAGATGTCATGCTCACAAACTCATATTCTTGTCCCTATCACACGTTTGTTAAACACAAGATATTATTCCTGTCTGAAAATCCTTCTTCTTTTTGAAATATTGTGTTTTTTAAGAAGTATCTCAAAGAGATTGTTCATAACACATGGGATGAGTCATGCTTATGAACTGTGGCAAAGTACTATGAATCTAGTTCAAATTTTTAATATATTGCAGCTCTACAAACCACAGTCTGATGCCCAATCAGTGCTCTTTAGCAAGTGGAGAAGATATAAATGTATACTATTTATACAATAATAATTGAAAGGATGACTTAATTTAGAAGAGAGATTGTCTGTCTTCATAAAATAATTAGTAAATTCATTTTGTGCAATTTAATAATGATGATAAGAAGAACAACAAAAAGACATTTTTATTCTGCACAATTATTTTTATGTTATCCTGGTGGCTGCAAGAAGCCTTATAAACCTTGGAAAGAATTCTTCTTCAGTATGTTCATTAGTGTGGATAAACCTGGCCTGGAATATAAGTAATAACCAGGGTGGAAAATAATAAATATGGGAGAGGGAAAATGTGGGTTCAAAAAATTATTATTAAGAGTAAATCAACTTATGAAGTCAATGATGTCCTTCTGGCTACTCTAAAGTGAGACTCTTCTAATTTTTTCGCTGATCTTTCCATTCCTTCAGAAAAAAACTAGATACAGTCCTTGAGGTAATTTACTCACAAGGGCGTTTTCATGTAAAACCTTTCTCTTCAAGGCCATTGGTAGAACTTTTACCTAGAAAGCAAGGTATATATTCTATGCCAATAAAAATTTTAGGCCCAATTCTACTAATTCAAAAGTAAATCATGGCCTCTCAGTGTATTTCAGCATCTCCAGAAAAAAAAAAAAATTACAGGGGAAATCCTAATTAATTTTCTTGAGTAGATAATTAACCTATTAATGTGATCTGAATTAGAAATACTGTGTTTTGGATTTAATTTTTCCAAATATGATAGATCAGAGAAAACCTTTATATTAAACTTAAGTTTGTGATAAAATAAATATATCAGTCTTGTAAGGAAAAAGGTATGTTCTCAGAATTATCATTTGTTCAGGATCAGAATTTACTTTGTGCCACACACTTATTTGGTGTCTTATCACATGGGAACTAAGCTGTTTTGTCAGGGGTTTTTTTCCTAGGAGTTTTTTAGCTGCTTTCTCCTATTTTCTTTTCTCAAAACTTGATAATGCTGAAAGTTACACCAAAAGCAGAAAAGAGTTTTCCACCTTTCAGAAGGATTATTTTTGTTTAGTAGGGAAGGGAAGGTTATGTTTATAAAGAAACAAATAAATAAACATACCAACAAGATAATTCTAAAGTTAGATGAGAAAAATCTACGATTATCAGCTAATATCAGCATATCTAAGGTGATTTTTTCATGGTCAGCTGAAATGGCTTCATGTAAGGAAAGACACAGAATACTTTTTCAGTAATCCTGTCCATTGGATATGGAACTGAGTAAAAAGAATTTCAGAAAGGAGATAAAAACTTGTGGTTATGTTGTCTTGGATATAAGATTTGCCAATACAAACATTTCTCTGTAATCAGAATGCCAGAAAGCTAATGACCCTATGCTTACAGAAGAAAGGAATAAAATTGAGAGGACAATTTGTTTTCATTCTTAAAGAATTGCAAGCAATCATGAAAATAATGAGACAGTTAATTTTTTTGCTTATAAAAACATATGCATTGTTTTTGTCTAATTTTCTTAGGATTTCAAGCAATTCTACTGGAAATAAAAAAAAAAAAAGAAAAATCAGAACAAAATACCTTCCATGGTGGTGTAGTAAATTCCCATTATGTTTCGTTCAAAACATAGTATTCCTTCTTTTTCTTTTCTTCTGATTTTCAATTCAATGCTTATTCTGAATTGTAGCCAGAATACACAGAAAACCTCATTATTTCATGATTGTGATCTACCTTAGAATTTTTCTACTTCATGAAAGAATGCTTCCAGTCAGCATTATTTGCTAACATACATTTCAATTTTTTTAATTGACAAGAAAATGCTGTTTTCATATACATATATTTATACTAAGTCATCAAGAGGAATACAGGGAAAATCACTTAAATCCCAACCAATCCACACATATTATGTTATGGAAAAGGTATTCTTATTCTGACCACATAGATTTTTTTTTTTTCCCAAGATTAGTTAATTGAAAGAGACAAAAATACCTATCAGTCATTTTGCAAGCTAAATTTCTTGGCTTGCTGCATTTACATCAATATCTACTTATTTCAAATGGGGAGTTTCTAAGACTATTTATCATGTTTCCATTAGTAATAAGTGCCAACACATGCACACATCATAGTCATTTTTTTTTAGATGTGTTCTTATCTTGAAGACTTGCTGGTAATTTTGTTACTGACCCTGTTTAGTGTTGAAGTGGTTCTAGGAATACCAGATGAACAGTTATTATAGCTCCTGGTAAGCTTAGTCTCTCTTTAAATCAAAAACTGTGTAAAAATAGTGTCATACTTACAAGTACTCAGTCCGTTTTATGAGGTGTTTCGTGTGAACACATAAAATACATAAACATGGCTTTGTATTACATAGACCTTCTCTTCACACTCTGAATTGGCAAGTTGCACAAACATACATTTTCTTAAATGCATGTGTGGGAGCATTCCTCCACATCTTTTCTTCATAGACACTTTCCTATTGGGAAGTCTGTTCATCTCCATGGGAAAACTCTTCCATGGAGAATGAGGCATCATCCTTATCAGGAACTTATAAACCTGAATATTTGGGTCCTTTGTTTCCCACCGGTGCAAGTACCAAGCCTGACACCACAGCACATCAGGATGGGGAGCACAAATTGGAGCTGCAGTTACACTGCTCCCTCACAGCAGTCCTTGGTGGAGGGACATCAACCAGCTAAAATGAGCAAGGGCAACCACTGCATCTACCTGGAATTCTCTAATTAGCATTTTACAAAATTTACAATTTTTTCAGTGCCAACTCAGCATTAACATATGCATCCATGAACTCCCTCAACTGAAACTGTCTTCTAAACAAGCTGATTTTTTTCTGCAGTACAGAATAGCCAAATTTTTATATTATAGGGGTTTTTTTTCAGTGTTATGGGTTTATTAAATTATCAGGTCCCTGTCTACAATTCTGCAATCTCTGCATTTTAGAATTAAGAGTGCAACAAACAAGAATGACTTTAAATGTTTTATATATAGGTTTTAACTTGTATTTAGAGTTTTGGTTTGTTCAAATGAAGAGGGTAAAATTCATCAAATTACTAGAGTTTGCTTTTCCTTTAGGCTCAGTTTTCTTATGCTTTGGAATCATAGGAATATGGTTCAGGTGCTTATTTTTCAGTGTCCATAAAATGAAAATTTAAGACATCTCTTCAGGTGAATTGCTGTAGATAGTGACATTACTGTATTATCTTGAGTAAATCTCTTCATTCTCCCCTGCTTTTTCCATGCCTGTATCTGTGTCTGTGGGAAAGGCAAGAAGGGTTCTGTGCAGAATTGTGTGTTCTCACTCCCTGCTGACAGTGAAGATTCCCTTTCTGTTCTTTTGGAAGGAAACTGTGCTTTGTTTAGCCATTAATTCAAGGCCATATTTTTCTTTTTCTATTTTTATAGTTTACTTTTATACAACTGATTTGATTCTGACAGACACTGTACACATGCAAAAGGAAAAGACAGACCATGTCTTAAAGAATTCATGTCCTTAAGATAATAAAAGCCTTAGCAGATAAAAGGAAGAAAAAAAAAAAAAAGAAAAAAAGGCAAGATTAATGATTAATGATTGATACAATAAACAGTAATTTCTACATGTCAGTTCCAGGACCATGCTTTTAATGGTTACACAAGGACCAGCAATGACTTCCAGTATTTAAATATGGAAAAGTCTCTTTCGTACCTGGAGAAGAAGGGAAGACAGCGATGAATAAAAGATGTAAAAATAGATTCCAGGAACTGATGGTCAGAGAAGGCCTTTTACGGGAATGTCAAGAAAAACTACCAATAAATACCACCCGCTCATCAAAATAACAAACTGCATAGAGTAGTATATCTCATAACAGAAAATAATTTAATTTATGAAAAAAGCATTAAATACCATTCAAAATCCAGTCACAAACAAAGAACATTCTATTTCATTTGACATTATTTTATATAAGCTTAACAATTTGTGTTTAAGGAGAAAGAATATTATGACATTTCTGCAATTTATATGAAGTGTTTTTGAAAAATATTATGATTTCTTCCCTTTTCTAAGTTTCATTCCTAAACATGGGGTATCATTCTGTTTAAAAAGTGTTGTTCAGCTAAGGAACAGAAGAGCTACATAACAGCTAAAAGAGTCAGTGGTGTAACATACTAAATATAGGGATACAATCTTTCTCAATTTTAGAAATTAAGGTAAGAAGTTCCTCCCAAAAAAATTCAAATATACACTTAAAGCTGGCTTATTAATTTTAGTGTTGTTACTGATATACCAGTAGTACTTATAACTTGCCAGACTTTTACTACCAAGTAGTTTTAAGTTCTGAGAGCAGTATTCAGAACTGAAGTCTTTCTAGTCCTGTAAGAATAGGTTATTAAATATTGAATTAAATATAACTAACATTTTTATTTATAATACCCTTTTCAAATTGATCTGTAGATGTCATTTCACACATACAAAAGGATGACATCAGTAAAAACACAGTAGATGATCCTTTTGATTTGAGGCTTTTAAGGTGAGTCATAATTTTCAAAAAGCTCTCTATTGCAGAGCATCAGAATTAATATAACTTTATTTTCGATGGTTCTTTTGGGAAAACTCTGTGTATTCCTGTTAGTGCCTGAGGGAGACATGCTGGGTCTTTAAGAAGGACTTATAGTGAAATTGCTTTTAATTTTTTTTTTTTTTTCAGATGGGCATGATGTGAAATAGGAAATACTTATTAAGCATGCATCAAAACTCGTAGTCCTGATGTTGGACTTGCTCTTCTAGAAAGATGGAAGATCAGGAAACTGGAGCAAAATCAGGGAGGAATTGGCTTGATCCTCTGTCAGTTCTAACAGTAGACTTCATGACACTGTCACACCACTTGGCCCATGAGATATATTTTTCAAAATACAGAGCTATTTTGTTGGATTTAAAACAGAGATAAGGCTACTGTGAAAGAAGTAAACAAGAAAAGAAAGCCAGTGGCCACATAGTACAGTTCAGATTCTGTGCAAAATAAATGCCAAGGAAATTGAAGAACGTTTTTTTGCTTGTTTAATCTAACATCTGTAAATACAGCAAGACTCATTAATTGTAGAGGAGACAAGGTGGTGAGATAAAATTTTGCATTGTCACAAAAGTTCTAATCAACAAAACCAAGAGTGATTATTACTACTTGTCTGGAAGATGCAAAATATTTGCTGTCGGGGAGCAGATGTATTTGGTCAGCAAATTAGATGGTCTGAGATATATTTTTCTGTTTCTCCTGCATGGAGAAATGAAGAAAGATTTGTTCTCACTAACTTTCAGAGTGCGTGCCTTAGAAGTAGATAAAATATATCCCTGTAAAATGGACTAGCTACTGAGATGTCTTACAGGCATGGGGATGTTAATAGTGAGCAAGAGACAACATTACCGTCTAACATCAGGCATGACTGTATATCAGCAAAAACTGCAAGAAAAAGAGAACCTCATCATGAAAAAAAAATCAAAGATCAGTTTCAGGTACCTGAAATTTGCTTAGAAGACAATTATTTTGCAGTGGGCAAAACATACCATGATGCTTCAGCTGAGTAATAAAGCATGTGTAAAAAGGCAAAAGTAGCAAAGCAATACAAAGACTTCAAGATAGACTGGATTATGAGAAGAATCCTGTCTCTATATCTTCCATTTGAACAAGTCATTTGGGAAAAGTCCTTTGTACAGAGATATACAGTTCTGCATTTGGGAGGTTGATGTGTGCACTCATGTTGTCAATAATGACAAAAATCTCTTTTCCTTGTGGTCAACAATCTCCACAGAAGCTTCACAGAAGGGATATACTTTGCTTTCTTACTAAAGTATGTGGCGTGCACTGCTGTCCTCCAATGTGTCTTTGAAATTATTCCAGTGTGAGAGAGGGAAAACCAGAAATGCCTATTAAAACAAACAAAGTCACTGAAGGTTATTAAAAATTTAGCTAAATATCTCTCAGACATAGTTTAACAATGTTTGCCCTGTGTTCTGAACTAATGGTCTAGTCTTAGTGCATTTCTCTTTAATATGCATACAGAATTTAAAATCTCTACAATTAAGAATAAGAAGTGGTTGCTATATACCAGAAGTATTTGTTGGGGTGCAGTAACTATCTAATGTCAAAAGAAAAAAATTATTTGTATTACACTTTCTTAAACTTTCCTTTCAAATGTAAAGGTTCTACTTTGTAACCTAATATGGTGTCAAGACACAAATAATAACATATGGAAAAATACAGTTATGGAAATATAGATTTGTAGTGAATTAATGGCAAGAACAAAATCCATAACAGTGTACCCTTAAATCTGTTTTTTTTCCACCAAACTATGACACATTCTATTTTTTTTCTTATTTCAGAAATTGTAACATTAAACATAGTATTTTGATTTTGACAGGACATATTATATCTATATAGTGTCATTTCAAATATAATGGATCAATTTGAGACGTGATTTCTTTTATATAAGTTTGTTGCCTGATCATTTCATTAAATATTACCCAGCTCTTGTAGGGTAAAAAACAGATTTCCCACTCAGCTTCTCTTAAAAATTCCTGATTTTATAGGACTATGTCTATTTGTGTCCTCTTTTCAAGGTAGTCTTTATGCAGAATACTTCCATAGCTGTAAGTACCCTTTTTGTCTTTCTGTGTATCTTTCCAAGATCTTTCAGAGGTGGATGAATTATTTCAAAGCACAAAGCTTCTAAGGAAGGAATATGATAACCTGAATGATGTTCTTCTATTAGATATATTCTCATTCTCTTTTTTAACCAGTTACTTTTGTAAAAGTGAGCAAGGTGAATTGCTAATATAAATCAGTAGATATATACGAGGAGATGAAGACTTTGAGAGCATAGGTGAGTCACATATGGATGCCATTCTTCTTTTGCATAACATATATTCATGGCAATAACAAGAGTCCAACTCACTCTGATGGTCTCACTACCAGGCCTCAGATCAGGCTGGAATCACAGAGACACATAATTTCTAGCTGGAAAAAAGGGCAGATGCTAACATGCAGTGAAGGGTTAGAGCCAAAACACAGACTTGGAATACAAGGCATCACTACTAACTTTAAAAAAATGCATATGATGGCTTTCATTTGAATTACTGTCAAATATCTCAGAGATTTCACTGAGTGTCTGATGCAGTAAAATCTTAAATATATGGCTAAAATTAATAATGGAGGGAAATATTAGCTTTGATGGCCAAGGTTCTGAAAAGGAATCAAGGCTTATGAGGAGGGATCTTTCACTAGACTAACTAGTAACAGAACCAGAAATGGATTTTGAACTTGCAAGTCTGTCTTTCTTTCCCTAAATATATCACTGGGTTTATCAAAAGACTTTACTCCTCACTGTAAAGCTTGCTTAACTTACAACTTAAAGATGCCAGTAATCCTGGTGGAATCAGTAAGGATATTTACATTTCAAATACATAGAGTCATAAATTGTCAATGAATTTTCATCTGAATTATACCTGACTCTAAAACAGAAAGCCAACAGCAGCCCGAAAAAGCGGACATCACCTCTCTTCTTTGATATCTATTTAAAAATGCAATATCTGCATGTCAGGGCATAATTTCCACATTATGGTTGCAGCCAAAGCAGGTTTGTAAAGCCAACAGGCAGTAGGCATGCTTTATGTAGCTCCAAATTGTCAGGCAAATGCAGTCTCCTTTTTCATGGTCCAGCTTCTCCTAAAGACAGAAGATACCTTGTGAATCAGAATTGTGTTTGCTTTGCAGTGATGGAGCCTGCCTCAGGCACATTTCCTTGAAGCAGGCTTGAGTTGTGCTGATGTTACCGGCTTCTCACATTTACAAGTGCCAAGGGGAAAAATATTTTAAAAGTTGTACATTTAAAAGTAGCATGCACCATTAAGCTGAATCTACTGTTGAGGAGATGTGTGAATTGACTGATATATTGACACGGTGCTTAGTGCAGCAGTGCAGACCTGCACGTGGCTTGGGAGTCGAATAGGGAGGGGGAGGAGAGCTATTTGTTTTGCTGTGTCAAACCATTCTGCTGTCTCTGAAAAGAAACTCATTTTAGGATAATGGAAAAACAGGCATAGAAACTCAAACAACAGTTGCTGGATCTTAAAAGGCACCAACATGTAATCTATTTCCTTCCTCTTTTAATAGTCTGTTATGCATTAAAATGTCCATAGTGTTATTAAACTGGTTTACTCAGAATATTATAAAAGAAAGTGAAGCATCTTCAAGCTGACAGGCTCTTGTACTGAGAACAGCCAGTATTTCTTTCCTTGATCCCAAAGATGCTGGCTTATGGCTCCAATTTTTTTCTTCATTTTAAGGAAAGCATCCCTTCATTTTCTATGTTTACAAGAACGTCATTGTGTCTGTATTCTCATTAGGTTTATTTTGTCATTAAGCATACAGAATGAAAGATACTTCACATTTGTATTGGCGAGATCAAGATGAGTTTCTCAACATCAGTTTTATTTGACACCATGTTATCGGCACTCCTTGATCAAGCCTTCATGTGGAATCCTTGCACAGCTTTTTTAGTACTGTTGATCAGATGTGGGGATTGTGCAAAAATGAGCCTATTTTTCCTTAGCTATTGTGGCTGTTATTGAGGCAGCCAAAGCTTAAACTAGGTTAAAATTGCTACATGATACGGGTAATGAAATGCAACAATCTTTTCTACTTACAACGTTGAGTGAGCCAACTGAATCCATATTGCAGAATTTGCATTAAATGTAAATATATTGGAGCCACTCTTTCTACCCCTGGACTGTACAGAGAAATACTGTTTGAAAACCTAATAGGCAGAAAAACACCAGAGAAATATAAGAGGGAAAGCAGTTTACACTGTAAATATTATATTAGCATGCCAAAAGATAATTAAACTGAAATTATCAACTCCTTAACATAATAAAAAGAACATTGAGCATTCTATGGAGCAAAGAGGTATTTTTGGCATCTGGCTACAGCTTCTCTACAGACCCACTATATGAAATAAGTACCAGTTCAGGAGAGCTTGCCAAAAACATTGTGTTAGAATAATGTTGGAAACTAATTGTTTTTGCTGTTGGTGTTAATAATATTTGTAGAATTATTTTTTAAAAAGTTTTCTTTGTAATATATCAAAGATAAAATCAGGAAGAATAAGTTGTACGATAGAGATGGCTCCCTAAGGCTTGATTGTTAACATTCACTTATACTTTTAGACTGAGACATTTTTATTGTCAACATTTGTAGGGAAATTGGAATTGTCTTATAAAAATGGAATAGTTTCTAAAAAAATAATGTGAGCTACTGATGTTGAGCACAGATTGTCCCATTCTTCTTTCTCTCCTCTCTCTTTGATTTCTTATTTTTTACCTTTTACAATAGCTGACCAAATAATAGGGTGTCCATGAGGAGAATGTCAACAATTACTGGAAATAAGAAAGTCATTTCTCTTCATTGAGTATTGCAATTAATCTTAACAGAAGGATGCAGTGAATCATACATTAAATGGCTCAGTAGGTTAGATAAAAACTGGGCAGTAACTAAAAAGAAGAAAAACAACATAGGAAATGAGACTGGTGCAAATAAATAGGAGAATTTGATCAAGACATACCACTTTGACTTGATATTAAAAATATAACATAAAACGGACAGCAACTTTCAATTTCATTCCAGAAATGAACTGGATACTGTCTTCATTGTGGGCCAGCTGATCCAAATGTAAACTAACTTTTTTTAAAAACTATATACATAAAAGAGTATTTAATTCACAACTGAAATCTACACCAAGGTTTAGATGTCTTCCCTTTAATGGAAAAATGATTGCAAAAAGATATTGTGAAGTACTGTTTGACACTGGGGTCATGCTACTCACATACATTACACACAAGAAGGGACTCTTTATGCTTACTTAGTAGAAAAGAGTTGCAGTTACTGCTTGAACTGATTAAGGTATTGTTTTAAAAATACACTTTTGCCTTTCAAAATGGTTTCATTAAGGCCAGAGTGACATCTGTAATTCAAATTTGTTGCCACTGAAGCAATAAAAATCACGTGCTTCTTTTTTATTTCTTTCTTTTCGTGGTTTGTGGTTTTTTTGGTTTTTTTTTTGGTTTGTTTTTTTTTTTTTTTGTGGTGCATTAAGCAGATTTACTCCTTAACAGTGAAGCTTCAGTGGATGATTATGACATCAAAGTGTGACAGACAGTGATTATGTACTGCAGGGGGAAAAGACGGATAAATACAGACATTTAATTCCCTTAGCTTAAGGAGCCATTTTTCCTGGCTAGTAGGAAAAATAAGTAGTCTGCTTCTATTTCATTGAGGCAATATCAGATATATATTCAACTAACTTGCCTTGTCTAAAAGAGTTACCTTTAAAAATCTTAATTGTAGGTTTTTTTCCTTTCTTTAAATATAATTTCAATAAGTTTTGGGCTTTTTTTTTTAATTTACTTGGAGTTTTAGTGCAAGCAGCTTGTTGTTTTCCATTCCAAAGAGCTCATCCATTACTGTGCCTAGGCATGACCCTCCTCACCACTGCAGAAAAGGCATAGGATTATGAAATCAATTTTAAAAGGAACATACTGGATATAGAGCCCAAGTCATGTAAGTAATTTAATAATGATTTAAGAACTTTAGGCTTCCTCTAAAATTGGGAACGTTTTGTATATAATTCTCAAATAGAAAAGATACTACACAGAACTTGATGCAAGAAACACAAGATTTGATACAGCTACCACTGAAGTTCCAGGAAAGATATTTTTTTACGTTAGGATTTTGTTGTAGATATAGCAACCCCATCATTCTGATGTTTAACCTGTATTAACAAAATGTTTGGGTTTGATCTTGAGTTGCACAAAATAAGCAGAAAATAAACTGCTGTCAGCTCTTAAAAAGAGACACAGAAAATAACACAGATTAAAATCAAAACAATTGTTGTCTTTAGCTCAGAAAAATTTATTCCATTAAAGGTAGGAATTGAGAAAGATGGGGGCAGTGACAGGGTTGTGGATTTAGTTACTGAGGGGGATGGAAAAGGCATCAGAAAAATCCTCTTGATCTAGAGCCAGTATATATCAATTAAGTGCCAGACTTCAAGAACATGCTCTTTAATGAAGAATTTTTTTAAAGGATAAAAAGCAAATCAGTAAGTCCAGTAGAATACTTAGTTTTTTATTTTTGTTGGGTTTTTTTAAATTCTGAACTTTAAAAAATATTATCCCTGTTTTTTTCTTGCACACAACAAATACCATAGCTGAAGAGGGCTGAAATTTTTGACTTTGCTACTGAATGCATTTTTATGAAAAGTGTTCATAAACAACTTTCTTGTGAGGAGCAGATGAGTACAGGACATGAGGACAGGAAAACAGGGTATAAGGTAAGAGTTAAAGCTAAAATTGTTGAAATTGTCTCTTGTGTGCTGAGATTTGCGTTGTTGTGTTAGAAAGCAAAAAGAGAGGGGAAGTTTCCAGTAATACGTCGATGTCAAGAAGCTGGGAGAAAATCCTGCCTCCACAGAAATCAATGGCATACAGCTATTGATTACAATGAAACCTAGTTTTCATCTAAGTTTTTGCCAGCTAGCAATGATGTGTCAAGCTCAAGTATTAGACATTGAATCATTCTTCAAGATATATTCTGATTTTAGTTTAAAACTCCTTGTTGATTAAAGCCTTCTCTTCAGCTTCCAGAAAACATCTGTATTAAGTTTTTAACTTATCAACCTGCAAGAGGTGTATGTTCATGCATTTCTTGTAGGTTTGCAATTTTTCTTCTCCTCTCCCTTCTCTTCAGCCTTTTCTTATTTCCTCTCCTGGCTGAAATCTTGAGGTCTGGTCCTGCAATAACAGAAATAAAAAAAAATCATTCCAAATGAAGTGCTTCCAAACAATAGTACTTTATTATACAACACAGTGTATCCTGAAACTAGACTGTCATTCCATGCAGCTGGAAATCCTTTGAAAACTGAACACTGGATTTTTTTTCCAGCAGCTGTGTGAACATCTGTGTTGTGCAGTTTGCAGTGGTTCAGAGAGAACATGCAGTTGGGTGAGGTAGCAGTTGTGCAGAATCATCAGTCTAATCTAACACTCCTTGAGAAACGTGTTTCAGCACTGCCTGCAAAACACACTGAAATGGTTTTATTATTGAACAAAGAGCACAGAAACCGCTAATACAAAGCCTGCTTTTACACCTCACCCAGAACAGAGAGCCTCCAAAGGACCAAATCAGAAGCACACCCTAAAGTCCTGCATCACCTGTGATCTTCACTGGGGTGATTGCACGAATTTCCTACACATATCACACTATCATGTGGGAATCTGAATAAAGAATTTGCATCCCTATATATAGATGCCTTGAAGGCATTTATAGAAAAGTGTCATAACATGCACCTCATATCTTTCCAAACACGCTTTTGCCATCATTATATATTTAGGAAAGAGTTTTTAGCTAATGATTTTAGACATGTAAAAATATCAGTATCTCTTTCTAAGAGATAGGAAAGAAATAAATCAAAAAGTATTCAGGTGATAGGAGAGGAGATGCTATGAGTTATTGCAATGAGCATTGAATGATATACATGCATTAGGGAGACACCTCTGAAAGATTAGAGCATATCTCTCTGATTCATTTTAATGTAGTTCTTTATATAAAAAAACCCAGGTTTTTCAATAGAGAGAAAGTAAGCACTGTTGCTTGTGTAATGTATTAAACCTGTAACATTTTTCATTCTTGCTTTTTCACTCCTTTTTTTTTTTTATATAGTCTAGCTTCTATAAATGTTAAGAAATTTGGCAGACTTCATGGAATTCTGATTTTAAGAATACAAAACAGGAAGCTATTTTGAATGCTCCCTCTTGATCCATCTTTGTGCTGGCAGCACAATGCCTGTAAAATCCACCTGCTGGAAGTCGGGTGGTTTATGCAAAGGGATGTCATGGTAATTTGGAAACTGCTGAATACAGAATGAAGCCTTTTCCTGCCCCCAAACCTGCCACACCAGTTTTTCTAGCTCATTACATGCCAAAACTTTTGATTGATGTGCTCACTTCAGTCATGGGTAATTTTAACTCCTATATTAAGTAGCTGCTGCTTCCACTCCATTATATTACCTCGTATGGGGCAAATCAGAGCTCAAGCTTGGCCTGTATTGGCTTGACCTAAAAGGCAGAGTAAGCTTTTGTTCAGTTTTGTGTGGGCAGCAAGCCAATATTTCAAAACAACTTAGACAATCACTCTGCCTTTTCTTAATTGTCAAGTTCCCTTGAAAATGGAGCTTTTAAGGACTACTACATAGCTCTTTTTCAGGAGCCCTGGAGATAAGAAAGTTGTTAGAGGCTTTCTAGACACAAATACAAATTTTTTCATTAAGCAAAATATTAAGTGCAGCACTGAGTAACTTGTTACTACCTTACACTATTGTCAGTGGGATGAAACTCCTATTTTGCCTTGTTGAATAATTCCCTGGATAGGTTTGGGACTATTTTGAAAAGAGCCTGAACAGAAACATTATTTGTGTGTTTTCTCAGAAAAGAGCCTCCACCTACAGTCCTATATGAGTCAGGTTACATGTAAAGAGGGAAATGGTGACCTAAAATGATTAATCTATCCCATGTCTCCTTAAAATGAACCTTATTTAAACCAACTGTTTATGTTCCCTATCTTTCAAAGAGGAAAATATCAGTCCTTCCAGTTAATCTCATCATTAAATTAGTGTATAAAATGAGAGACATTTAAGTGGCTGTGAAGGGCTGTGGACTGATATATGTAATGTTTCTTAAATCTGGTATCTACCCTCAGGTTTAGAGCTATATGTTGTCCAGTCACCTTAATATTTGAGAATGATACAGAATATAAGATTTGAGACTGCAAGCAGATTCTCCTTTGTCTAATTCTGTTTCAGATATCACTGCTGGGAAGAAAGATGTTAGTTTGAGATGTGGCTTGGCTTTAACAATAGGATAGCTGAGAGGAAATAGTTCCCCTAAATAGTTTTTTGATTTCAATTTCTGTGTTAGGTATGCAATTTAAAGATCCATGTAAAGCTATTTGGTGGAATATTAAGCATTCAAGCTCCTACCACTGCTTCACAGCTTAAGTTCAAAAGCACATTTCAAATATAACTGTGTAGATATTGTTACTTGCTGACAAACCACATTTATTCCACTGGGCTGGTTAGAAGTAATAAAGACACAAATTCTGATTGTGCATAGTCATGCCTGGATCCGTTTTATCCTTTTTTATACAGCATGGACCTAGACACTTAGCACCTTCAAAATGATCTTCTTGATGTATTATTTAGGCATTGTACAAACACCTAAGATTAAGACCACAGTATAGTACAACAGAAAGAGTAGGACTCATTTAATTGAATAGACACAAACTTCACAAATGTTGATATGTGAATCCTTGAGCTAGTTAAGAAGATACACCCATCTTTGAGCTGTTTTTTAATCCTCAGGAATAAACAGGTTCTTTCTGAGAATAGTGAATCTCAGTTCAAAATAGTCAACTAATGCACACCAAGATAATTACTTTATACAATGACTGATTTTCTCTGGAAGAAAGGGAAACCATTGTGTAGAGCTTGGAGTATTTTTCCATACTGCTGATGCCAAGATTAGATATGATTAATCCCTTCTGAAGATACTTAAAACCTAGTGCTGGAACTTGTAACCTAAGGATTTAGATTTTTTACTTCAGTGTCATAGTAAATTGGAACCCGCCTGCTGAAGTTATTTCCCAGGGTTCATTCTACTCCTTTCCTAAAGTTTATTGTCTTTGCAGTGGGGCAGTTGACCTAAACTATTATATTAAACTAGCTTTGATTTCAGTTCACAGAACTACATATAAAATAATTTAAGAGAGGTCACAGAGGTTCTCCTTGAAGAAAAGGGAAAATTAAGAAGTAATTAAAGGACTTCTTTTGTCTCGTCATATATTTGAGGAACTGTGGAATTCACCCTCTCAGGAAGCTGCAGAGGTCCCAAATTGTAACATATTAAAACAGACTTCGACACGGATGCCTGCTACCCACTAAATATGAGTGTTGACATGGGCTTCAATACAATATGTGCTTCTATATTTTAGAACACATTCTCTTCTTTTCCTATTTTTCAGGGCCCCATCAGGACATAGCATCAAGTTTTATGAAGATAACAACAATTTTAAAGAGCCTAAATCACTTCTCACTTACTTTTGCAGCTGTGACATGAAAAAAAAATAAGTAAGACAAACATCTTCAGTGCACTGTATTCCCCTTCTGACACTTTAAAAGATTTTCAACCCTTGTGTTGACGTGGGCCATTTCCACCTAGAATGATTTTTTCACCCAGGTCAAATAGGTGAATGTTTATTGGTTCCCCACCAATGATTTAATACCCAAAAGCAAAAAAAGATGAAAGTGATGTTTTTATTTTAGAATTCTGGAAAATAGGAATGGACACATAATTTCATTAAAATCAGACTTAATTTTTTTGAATATTTATGCATATAAGCTATAAAATTTTAATATGATGTGCAAAATAAAACACAGGAAAATTCACCCCAGTAAATGCACAAGGAAACTTTAAAAGGCCTTACATGGACTTTTAACTCTGGACAAGTTACAGTGTAGAAATAGCCATTGCTTTCATTTAAGTTTGAAAACAATGTTAATTTTTCTTTGACTGAGGGATTTAATCAGTTTTTGAAACACTACTACCAGTAAGAGTAGCAGGAGATATTATTTTAAACTCTTTTATTTCAAGAGTTTTTCTTTTTTTTTTTTTTTTCAAGAGCTTTAAACTCTCAAATCATCTATGTATCCCTTGAGTATTTTTTTGTCTCCTTCTTCCACATCTTAACATGTTCCACTTTGTTGCCTGATTAAATCATTCTGCAAATCCTGTTTAAAGTGCCTTTCTTCACAGAGATTCAAAGCTTGATGTAAAAACATCATACCTGTAAAAAGAGAAAGAAGCTGATATAGTTATGCATACACGGCAGGGGAATTTATCTGAACTTTGGGCATGGTCTGTGATTTTTGACAGGTGTGTATATGGCCTTCACTGCTCTTCAGCTCCAAAGTGCCATCATAAAATGTTTTATTTTGGAAAATAGTGCATACTAGGATTAACAAACTCCTTTCATTTCACTATTGCACAGGGTTTTTTATATGTGGAAGGCTGTGGTAATGCTCTTCTTCTGGTTTTAAATCAGGTTTGGTTCAATTTAATGCATGGAAACATCTATACAAGAAACATTCTACCATTATAGAAATACCAATAGAGTAAACCACCAAAGTGCTCCTAATGGAGTCATTATCAAACTGAACCTTTATATCAATGTAATAAATTCAGTCTTGAAGCAAATAAAGCTAAAGAACACTTTTTTGCTGTAAAACAGAATTTGTACTAGTGGTTTATATTAGCTCAGATGTGTAAGTTCACTTTCCACAGCTTGGCACTTTGAACTGTAAAAAAGTCTTAAAGATAGACATAGTCTAAGTTAATTGGGAACCAGCTTGGAATAAATGGCCTAAATTAAACTTTGGTAAACCAGTGTGACATTGTAGTGGATTAAAAATGGTTTAAATTTGGTGTAAATAAGGTGAAAATGTCTTGTTTGTATATGCAACCTTTGTGCAGTCACCTGTCTCCTTACTAATTCTCCCGATTCTATCTTGAAATGTATTTTATTCAAGCTCAGATATCAGCTTTCCTTCAAGTAAAGCCTTCACATATAAGCAAATGTGTGTCAAGCAATTTAGGAATATGCCTGAAAGAAATATGATTTTCCCTCCTGAATCAATCAATCCTCTCTTCTTCCTATACCACCTATACAATTCTTATAAATGATACCTTCACAATTCTACTGGGAGGTTAAGTAAGTGAAATGTTAATGCAGTTCTCGTATGAGAGAAAATAAATGTAGATTCCCAGTGCTCTGTAATCATAATGCCTCAAGATCATATTCATATCCTTGAAATGCTGGCAGAGTATTACAATGTATATTTCTTTTAAAAGATTAAAAACAAACACAAAAAGGAAAGAAGCAGGTAGAATCAATGCAATTGTGTGAGAACCAGTGCAATTAATTCACTACAATTGGAACCTTGCAAGGGTTTACAAACAAAGGGGTGGGATTGCAATTAACATGTTCCCTTGTCCCTGAGCAAGCCTCCCCTTTGATCTTTTCAGATGACAGAAGATGTGTCTTAGGAATTAGAATGTAATGCAGGCATCAGCCGTGATTGATGGAGTGGTATCAGGGCTGAGTGAGAGGAAACTCTTCAGGCAAGCAGGCATGTGCCACTGTATTTATTGCACTGCCCCTCCTCCCAGTTCTTTCCTGAAAGGAACGTTTTCACCTAGGTTTAGCTTGTCATTAGCAAGGGCATTACAGAGGGGTGATTTTGCTTTTTACTTATGGTCTCTGGAAGTTGTGTTCTGTCAGGTTCTTCTTTCTTTTGACCTACTTAAGATTGCAGCCTTGCCTTTAATAAGAGCACTGTGCCCTTTTCACAGGTTGATAGCCACGAATATAGATACACACTGGGATAAAAAAAAAAATTAACGTAGATATAAAATATCGAGTATTTAGGTTCCTACTCCTAACCTGAAACAAAGCAGAGTAGAAACATTTTCTTTAGCTATATAAATAAAATATATCAAGTATTGGAAATTTTTAGCTAGGCTTTGCACAAGCTCATTTAGCCCATTTCTTGTTTATGAATATTAGTACTAGTCCATAGAGTATCTAATAAAAAAAAGAATTATTGGTAAAACTCAGTCAAATGAAATGTCCTCAGCAACCAGTATCCTCAGTCCTTCAGGATATAAAATGAAACAACTCAAGAATCTTTAGAAGAATTTCAGGTGCTTTCATCAGCTACACCTCAGGGTCCTTATTTAGTATTTGAAAAGTGCCCCAAAATAATCTGCTAATAATTTAAACTATGTTTAAAAAGCAAAAAAAGGATTGTGTTCATGGCAGTGGCTGTTGCTTTGCGATTGACCACCTGACAGTCATTTGCCTTCCAAAGTTATAGTCAGATTAACGAAATTGTACCACAATGGCCTCATCTCCTGAAGAAAAAAAAAGACATTTTCATGTAAGTTGCATGTCTGATTCTTCTGCTATGCAGTCTACGCATGAAGCTATCTTATGCAGAAAAACGAGGTCCAATAGAATGAGATACAGAATTGGGGAATTCTGGAAGGAAGATGAAATGTTTGCCTTGCATATCAAATTCTTAGGTTAGAGTTTTATGTCATAAGAAACTTGCCAATGATATTTGTGTAGGCTAGTTTAGTCAATCCTACAATAGGTGAGTCAACAGAAAATATAAGGAAATTACTAATTTTCATTATATCTGTAACTTGATTCTTATTCAGATAATCTTATGCTTTATTACATATTATGAGTTATAGAATATCATAAAAAACACGTTCCTTCCTTAAATAATTTAAGTGATTTGTCATTTGGGATGCAAGAGAAGAATTAAATTATTTTTTTTTAGTTTGAGAGAGGAAGGAAAAGAAACCCTTCTGTTTTGCATAAAGTTGTCTAAACAGTTTATGTAAGACTTGTAAAACTTCTACAAACCTAAAATAGCATTTCTTAAGCAACTGTGGCTGAGCAGGAAATGTAGCAATAAGCAGGAATCTATCAAACCAGTTAGAGCTTTTAAGAGTGGCACGTGTCTGTACTGCAAAGCGAGAATTCCCATGTAACCAAGGCGACTTTGTGGCATTAGCTCTTTCCGAGATTTAGCCTTCACTAACTAGTTTTTTATTAAACTCTACCAAACTTCAAGGAGGTATCTCTCGGGTGGCATATTACAAGAGCATACAGCAGCCTTTTGTAGACAAAATATAATTAGGGTTAGCTGATTGCTAGGAGAATTAGAGGAAAATCATCATGAAAAAAAAAAAAAAAGGAAAAAATGCCCCCGTATTTTAATAGCTGTATTCAAAGCTGCTTGTGTGAGTATACATAAAATTTTTAATAATAATCGCTAAGGATAGCAGATATATACCATATTGGTTAATTAAGCCATGGAAAGAATGCTGCAGTAAGCAGTCATTAGTGGCTCTCAACAGATTCACCTCTCCTTTTCTATCAATTGATTCACCTAGATGTTCTATTACAGATGAGAAAAAGCAGGAAAAATAATTTGTGAAACCTAGATCAGGAATGACAGTTGTCTCCTAGTGTAGCACATCTCAGGACTTATTTAATTTGCTAAAAAAAAAAAAGAAACGTCTTAATTGCTGAGAAGTCAACCACAGAAAAAATCTGATTTTTCTGTAGCCTTTCAGAGTTTTGTTTTCTCTTTCTCTCTTTCTGACTAATTAAAATGGTTGAAAGGCAGAAATATTTCCCATGGAAAACTATTGTGGATTATACAAATGTTTTCTGTTGTGGAATAAATACCAATATTCCTCTTCCAGCGTGTGTGTTACATGACCATGATTTGTAGACGAATGAGATTATTCAAGGAAATTAGAACAGTACATCTAACTTCATTTATGCCACATAAGATTTTAATGTCAAAACAAAATCTTTTTAAGGAAAATAAAGGGGGTGGGCAGTGGAGTGTACATAAGCTTGACAAGGAGCAAGTTCAAGCTTGACTGATGTAGAGGGATAAATTTGCTCTTCTGTGAGTGTTTTAAATGTCTGTGCTCTTAAATTAGATCCTGCTCAAGGTTTAATTTTTTAAGGTTGAATGGGGAAGCTGTAAAGTTGCAGATATTTAGAGAATAAGAAACTTATAACACACATTCCCTGGTCTTCAAAACCCAGGCTGCATGGTAGTGTTCTCTCTCATCATCTGAGGTATGAGCAGCCTGATTAAATTTCAGACCTGAGAAGGATATACCATAGAAGCAGAATTTCAGAATTGAAATAAATTATCATAAATGCCATTTGTTCTTAGAGAACAAGTGCGCATTTTACTGAACACAGAGGAAATTAAAAGACAAAATCAAAACCAAATTAAACAAAAGCAAAGAGTGTTTCTTTACTCTTGTCTTCAAGCCACTTTTATCCAGCAAGTGGTTTTCCTGTCTGCATGTCATTTTTCATTATTGATTTCTTGAACTTCTCATTTCCAATGGTAAAAACTGATGATCTCTCTCTCTGTCTCTCTTCTTCTCCCCACCCCTCACCCAACATCCTTCTTCAAGTGATCTGTTTGTGTCTGTATGGAGGGGTTGGTATTTCTATTCTCCTGGCTGTCCAGACCTGGTTAGCTATGGTTGTGCAGTATGGTTTATTTCTCATCCACGATCTCAAATATCCTTCCAAGAAGAATCTGGAGATATTGGAGGGTAGTGTAGATCTGGGTCTTCTGCAAAGCACACAAGTGGTACTAGTAGCAAGACTGCAGTCTCGATGTAATGATGTGTGCCTGTGCTGCCTGTGCTGTCTGGACACAGTTGCATTTTCTAGACTAGTAGACTTCTGGATTAATGAAGAGGAAATTTTCATCTACTGATGCTACAATTCTTTCTTCTCAAATCCTTTTTTTTCCAGGAACAATTTCCACATAGTTCTTCCTGATTTCAGTGCATTAATACACAGGTTTTTCTTAGTTTTGTTGCAGATACAATGCAACAAAATAAAATACCTATATCCAGAAATTAGCCAGGTCTAAGGACTGGAGTGGTTGTGTAAATTATAAAAGCCTGTTTTTGCCTTGGGTGAGTCATTCTCCATTCTATGTCCAGAATGCACAATGGATAGAATGACTGGGTCAACTCCTGTCGAGCAGTTTGGGTACCCACTGCCCTAATTCTGGTGATACAAAAACTTAGCTTGATAGTTAAGCATCATACCAGGACAGGTGCTGTAAGAGACAGAAACAAATACCATCTGAATATTTTTACTTAGTACTTCAGAGGCGGCCATAGTGTTAACAGCTGAGCCTTAATACGTGCAAGCCACCCACAGGGAAAAGAAAGGCTTTGGAAGTTTTGGAGAGAACCATTGTATTAGTCTCAAGTAGAGACTTTGTTAGCTTTTGTCTTGGGTGGAGGCCATCATTGTTTCAAGAACAGATTAGATTTCCTATTGATTTCTTCATGAAAAGGCAGCCAACAATCTCATCAGTTATACATTCTTGGGTGCCATCTACTGGCACCTTCTCTAATACAAGCACACATAACATTTGCATGCACGTTTACATATTTCTGTATGCACATATGCAGACCCACATATCTGTATATGCCTATATACATGTAAATGGATCTTTAAGTCAGAATTGCAATAACCAATTTACAATGTGCATTCACCCTTGAGGGGTCTTGCCTCATTGTTACTGTGCCTAGGAGTTAAAGTTAAGATAAATTAGCAGAATTAACGAAGCTGGTATTCCTATGAGACAGACTCTCATATTCCTAACCAATTCCATGCTCCCTCCCATATGCACAGAACTCACAAATCTGAGCTCCCAGTCTTCCCAGCATCATCCTAGACTTTCTGAACTGACTGAGATATAATTGTTCTTTCCTCAGAGGGAACAATAAATTCTGTTCTTTACTCTGTCTCCAGAGTTCACAAAAGTTTTAGAACATGCACATCTTTGAGCTACCTTTTCTTCTCAGAGCTCACTGGAACTGATCACTGAGGACATAAAAGTTACTAGGTAGACCAGCACAAATGCAGAGGCTGTAATCCCATCTCTAGTTTCATTTTAATTGCATTCATTTTCATATAGCTCATTTTAATTAATTGGTTGCCCTAATAATCATTAAACATGAACTGACAGTTAAATAAATATATTAATTCTTCTTGAATGAGATTTAAAGACTTTTTGGTTTTATTTGGAGCTTGGAGGAGAATCCTCAGGCACCAAGAAATATCCTGATGCCATTGGTATTCATATAGAAATTAACAGGTGAATATGAGCACAGACTTTTGCTTACAGTAGTTCAGACTTGTCTCTTGTTGCTTTGGCATTGTGAGTGGCATTCTGATAGGATAAGCACACAGTGCCAAATTCTGGCCAGCAACCAAGGTCTTTTCAAAACAAGGCTGAAGAGATGGCAATTTTCTCAAATCCATATTCAGGATTAATCTTTATCATTTCCTTCTCTCCCGTGGAAAAGATCTTTGTCCTGTTTCTACCAGATAATGACAAATAAATATGAGATAAAGACATCCACTCTACACATCAGGCAGGATTGTAGAAGCTACCTACCTGTACTCTGTCCAGATAACAAAGGGTAGCTATATACATTCACCACACATAAATTTCAAACTACCAAGTCAACAACCAAGCAACAAGCATTTGTGCCTTTTCAGTGAGGTCCCTGTCCTACTCCATGTGTTTCATGTGACTTTCAATAAAGGCCTGAGAAAAAAGCAATCATCATTTCATCTATCAGAAGTAAATTTTAGTGATGAGCCCAGAACTCAAGCAGTTACTAAATATTTGTTGAAATAACATTCAAAAAGAAAAAAATACTTGTCGTTTATAACCATTTGCTAAACTGGAAAGCAACAACCTTGGTATGGAATCAAAATCTATTGCAAAATATCAAGATCTGGACTCAAAATACTTTCATCCTTTTCTTTTTATTAAAAAAAAAGTGCTTGTTACATGAAAAGAATAAATTTTGATCTGGAATTTTCAAGAAAAAGAATAAGGAAGCAACCATTTGCAACTAAATTATGATCCTTTTGAAAAATGAGTTTAACCTCATGAATATGAGCAGTTCTAGGAAATTACTATTTAAAAAATAAACACAGAAAGGCTAGAGTTCTCATCTAATTTCAAGCTAACATAAAACAAGGAAATGTAATGAACAGTGGAAATAAAAATAAAAATATATCAGCTTCTGCACACTTTCCTCCTTTCTGTTTCTCCTAAGGTTTTATTTCTATATTAAACCTCTATCTATTTAAAATTTTATGAAATCTCTGCTTTTCTACTTTTGAATTGATTGAATGTTTTAACTTTTGGCTACTTCTAATATTGTGCTTAGGAGTTTTATTTTCCTACAAGACATATGTCTCATCTTCTGAAATACATTACATTCCCAGTTTTCATTAAATTTTATATTAGGTCAAAATAAAATAGAAATATAAACTAAAACCACATTTTTTCCTGTTAGCTACTTTCTTTCCTTCATTTTTCCTCTAAAGTTCAGGTGCTTTTCTTACCCTATTTAAATAGTCACAAACTATAAGCAAGCAGTTAGAAAACAGGCACAAGTTGTTTTCTGTAAAGCTGCATTTGTGTAACATACATCCACTTCACTAACCCTCAAAAAAAACTAGTATTAATGATACTAGAGGTCAGTGGAAACACAACTATTGATTTAGATGAGCTTTGGATTAAGATCAAAAGAAACTGGAAGTTTTAATAGGTCATTTCTCATGGGTGGTGGAATAAGATTTTCACTTACTGCTGAATCATAAATAAGGAACAATAAAACAATTTATTGTTTAACTCTATCCTGACTTGAAAAGATAAGAGTTTTTGTTGGAAGTAGGTTTTGGACCATATTGCATAAAAAGTCCCAGTTGTACAAAGCTGATTCCATGCATTATGATTTTGAAAATATGAAAACTGTGAAGAATTTCTCACTTAGTAAATGCTCATTAATTTACCTCACAGAGTATTTTAACAATTTACCTTTGTTCTATAGTTGACTACAGAGAGCAAAGATGAGTTCTGCTTGTTATAACAGATTACCAGCCCATATAGTTAATGAATCATATTTTACATTATAGTCCATTAATATAGCATCCCATAGTTTTCTGAAATTTACAGTTTTTCAGAGGAAATTTTGTAGGTTTGTTGTCTCTGACTACGATGTTTATTGGTACTATCATTATTCTTATTACTGGCTATTATTTTCTGTGTGAAGATTGTTTATGTAAGCTGTTTGAGAAGTTTTGAAAGATAACCAAGATAGGGGAGAGGAAGATAGTGTTTTATTTCATGTAAATATTCCAAATTTAAGACTATTTAACAGCTTTAATGTTTCAGATGATGACAATAAAATTTAAATTTTCCACTGCATAGTATTTATTACAAGTGTATCTGAATGCTCCCAAAAAAAAAAAAAAAAAGAGGGTTAAAATCTGAGAACAAATAAACTGTAAAATATTAGACTGTGATACTTGAAAATATTATCTGAACCTGTAATTAAAGACTGAAATAATGAATACATGCAGAGACAAAGCTGAAGTTTTGTGTGCTACACAGCAGACTGAATACTTAACACAGCTACTTAGGAAACAGCACTATACAAAAAGAATGCATCATTTGACCTGTAATAGAACTAAGCCAAGGGAAAAATGAAAAAAAGTGTGTTTCAATTTCAGCAATAAATGTCTAAGCTATTAATAGAATGTATTTTGTACTTAATAATAGGGTACCATAAAAATCTGTGATGTAGCACTTAAATACTGCAACCTGATTCATATTTTTACATCAGTTCTATAAAGTAGAATAAAAAAAATTGGGGGATAGTTTGTATTTCTGTTCATACTTAAAACCTTCTCACTGGCATGTTATCAATAGACGTCTTTTCAAATATTTCCAAATGAATTTTTTTTTAAACCTTCCTTTCTTTCTTCTTCCTTTTTTTTCCTTCTTGCTTTTTTTCCCCCCTCAATTCAATTTGCACTTTGTCTTTGAAGTTTACTCTCTGCCTTTAATTACCTTTGATGCACTGGTAAGTCTCTTTCCATAGAACAGTTCATAGACTTAGGCTAGTATATCATAAATGAAAAATCTTCTGCTTGAAGCACCATTTTAAAGAACCATTTAAAACTGGAAGGACACATCACATTGACATACACTCAATAATAACATTTCACAGCTTTTAACTAAGCTGGTAGGCATGCTTTTTTTTCTCCCTTTTTTAAATTTTGTTTTCTCCTCTCAGAGACAGCTGCCTATTCCTGTTCATGTATGGTTTCTGCCAGTACTCTGATGTCTTTATTTATGGAATTATAAAGAATTGCTTGGAGTTTTATGCAGTTTCAAAAAACTTGCCATAGAACAGGAGGAGGATAAAACTTATTCAGAAGACAGATGACAGCTTTTCATCTGGGGATCATACAGAAGGACGCTTCCTTCTATAAAAATAGATCTTGCAATGTTGTTTTCTCCTCACATTTTCAATGACCAATCATTTTTAAAAAGAAAGCATACCCTTAAAACTGTGAAGTCAGCGGAATATTGCAATTCTCATTCAGCCAAAGTGGTATTTTTTACAATTATTACTATTTTACACAGTAAGGCATGCAGAACTGGCTCCTAAAAGAAACAGATTGTTCCCACAGCTACCCCTCCCATCCTTCAAGAAACAATACCAGCCTGAGTCAAATCAGCTTTCTCTAATTTCGTTTCATAAAGAGACCATTTGAATTGTATTTGTTGACAGTATCTTTTTTTTGTCTGTATCAGAAAATCAACAGAATAGAGGAACATTGTGATCATTATTAAATAAACTGTCATGTTATTTAACTGAATGGAGTGATTTAAATGTCACTTTAATGAGCTGTTTGGAGTTTATTTTTTAGATTATAATCTGTTAATTAACAATTAATGTGTGCTTTTAAGACATAGCCCACTGCAGGAGGTACTGGTGAGGCATTTTGCCTCAGCAGGAGTGCTAGGCAGTAGTTAACACAGAATAAGCAACTGGGACATATCCTCAGCTGGTTAGGATTTAACTTTGTATTTTCTAGAGTACAAAAGAAACCAGACTTTCATATGGAAATAGGTCATGGAAGTGTCTTTCAGCAAGAGGGGAAAGGATAGGGTTGTACCTTGTGAGGGTAGTAAGCAATTGTATTCCCTGGGGATGGAAAAAGAAGCGATAATGCTGGAGTTTCATTAGCAGTATAGACAAGCGGGGATGAACCATTTAGCTGACCTGCTGCTACCAATTATACCAAGTACTGAAGGATCACTGATCATGTCGTTTGCCAGAACAAGTGTTTCAAGCATAAATAAAGAACAAAGCAAGCAAAGTTTGTACTTACACGTTGGCAGTAGGGGAGATATAAAGATTATCACTCTTACTTCCAGGCCCTATGAAGGGTTGTTGGCCTGCCTGAAGTAGTTCTGTCACTGCAAATTTCAGCTTCAGCTGAGCTAGCTTGTTATGCAGAAATGTGAAGTAAGTATGATCTTATTTACAGAGTGAACATCAAATTATTATTTTAGTCTAGTTATTACTGACCATGTACCAGTGTGGATGCCATTGGTCCCTATAACAGCAAAAGCTTTTCAATCCTCAACAGATAGAAACAGGAAATTTTAATTTAAAATAGATACACACACTCCACCACACTCCTCATACTCATAAGAGATGGTTCTGCAGTCCTAGTAATTTTGTTCAAATTCTACAAGCCAAAATATGATTAAGAAAGTTTTTCTGAACACATTTTTTTTGTTATTTATTGGCTAAAACCAGTGACCACAGGATCATCAGTTAATGTCAGATCTTTGAGATTACACAGCTGGACTTTGCTTTTTTATCTCACCCAGCTTGTACCTCAAATGCATTGATATTGTCTGCTTGTCCTGAAGAGTTAGAGGATGGCAAATATGTCTGTTTTGTAAATGAAGAACAGTAGAACTAAAATCAAATTACCTCAATTACAAATATGTGTAGCTGTATGTAGAGGGATTGCTTCACACTACAGATAAATGTCTTTGATATCCTTTTTACACTGGTGTGTTCTGTGTTCATCAGTTGATTTTTCTTGCCTTTTTTTTTTTCTTTTTATACCAGTTCCTTAGAGAAATATCAAGTTCAACTTAATAAAAATAAGCAGTATACTTGTTCCACAAAATCTCAGTGTAGATTTTCAGCTGTACCTGGTACTTGTAAAAATATTTCCTCTGTGCTGTGTTCAAGTTTCCAGGCACTTGAATGCTTCCCACACTCTGCCTACCTGTATACAGATTTATGTGCATTGATGGACCCAGAATGGATAATTTGAGTTTCTGCCATGTATTTTTTATGTCTCTTGATTTATATACAAACATTTTCCTCACTGAATTTGAGTTTCCTAAAATGTTGCATCCCTGTCTAGAGTCCTCACCATATTCTACACTTCTTTCTGTTTCTTTGTCTAAAATGTATTTTTGAAATAGAGTTGTAAACAAATCAGTATAAACAAAATCAAGGAGTGATGAGAAAGTTCAGTACAGAGAAACAGATAACTTGTTAAGAGGAAAAAGCTTATCTGGGCTTAAAGGAAAAATAATTCAGAAAGAGAAGGAGACAAACCTACAGGAAAATATCTTTTTGAGGTTATTTGGAAGCATCACAGCTTTAATTTAAACATAGCCATTAGCTATGCCAGCTGACACAGGACAGCTTGTCTTCATGCCACCAAAATCTCTACCTAAGTAATGAGAACTGCTGGCCCCCACAGAAGCTACTGACCTGTCTCCAGGAAGCCTGGAGGAGAGAGTGCTAGTTGGCTTCAGCCAAAACTGCTCAAGAACTGGGGTTAATAATGTGAGAACACAAGTGAATGAGTGTTTCTGAGATGATAACTATGTGTTACTTGAGTTTCTTTCCTGGAGCTGCAGGTACAGCTCTGCACCCTCTCTAACAAGCTCCTCTCTCATCTGTGCTGTTTTAAGATTGGAATTGGATCATCTCACATGTTTTCTGGTTGAGCTCAAATGTGCCTTCAAGACACTGCATAGACACCATCTTTGGTATCTTCACTAGTAAATGCAACATAAACACAGTATCAAACTAGGTCCATGGGATATCTTATGTATTCTCTATTTCCTCATGTAAAATTTGATTTCTTTCCTTGAGAAAGGAAAAGAAAAATTGTATCAGAAATAGCAATTACTATTATTGATTCTATAAAAAATCATTATATTTTATTATAGGAATTTACTGTTTCTTCTTCTCCTTACCAGAAATTCTAATGCTACATTGAACACATGATTATTTCCAGCACTTAGCTTATCACAATGCAGTTTTCAGATAAATAAAATAACAATTTATCCTCCATTCACTACAAAGAGTAAATTCAGAGATAACAGTGGTCTGGGGATTTAGAAATTGTGCTAAATTCATATGGTAATGAACATCTGTGGTGTTTTGATGACTCACTTGCTCAAAAGGATACAATCCCCAGGTTTCATTATTGTCTTTGAAAACTTGCAGGAAGTCCCACACGGAACACTGATGACAGACAACACAGGATGGTTTTAAGCAGACTCCCAGTAAGACAGAGGGCAATGCCAGGCTATATCCCAGTGTGATACAATGGCTAATGTCTAAACATGGAAAATGTCTCAATATTTTAATGTTTTAATGACGTTCTAAAACATTAATGAAAATATAACTTAATGAATCACTCTGACTGCTGTTGTAATTTTTTGTCTGTTTGTTTGTTTTTCTCCATTTGCTGAAGTGGCACAAATCAAGCTTCCTGCTAGGAAACTCCTCTCAATGGCTTAATTCCTTTCTTTTGCCTCTCCTCCCACTCCTCCCATGACAGAAAAGACTTTTTTCAAGTGTGTTCTGAGAATTTAAGAGTATGTTTTCCTAATCAACAGTGTTAAGACACCCAATTACACTGGGCAATTTTCTTTTTAGAAATAGAAATACCTCCTCCTCAAGTTATTTTGCAACTGAGCTTGCACCAGTTTAATAGGATCAAAGGCAGAAAAACACCAAAAATCAGTTTTGAAAGGGAAGTCACAAAAATTTGCTATTCAGAAAGCTGTGTAAAATACAGGAAAGGGTAAGATAATGCAGAAAATCCAAATGCAAGCTACTTCTCAGAGTAGAAAAGGAAGGACTAGGAAAGATATTAAGATACAAAAAGTATGTTGCAGGTGAAATCAGAAAAACTGTTGCTGTCTGAAGCATTACCTCTGCTAAAAATGTCTACATCCTTGGCAGAAAGGGAAAGCTACAGAAAGCCCTTGCAACACATGCTGCATTCAGCCCACAGAAGCCTGTACTCACAGAAGTGGGAGTGTAAGCTGCCCTCATGGGAAACAGGTAGCTGGACAGCATCAGCTGGACAGCAGTGCTTTGTTTAACCATCTTGGCCTTCTGCATGGCACTTGACCACTATTCATCTTACTGAGCAGTCTGCAACAGGAGCTTTTGCATTAAAGTTCTTTTTTTTTTCTTGTTTGTTTTTTTTTTTTTTTTTGAATAGGGCTAACTGTCTGTCTTAAGCCTTATTAACAGGAAATAAAAAAAAAAATACTTCATTCCTGAGAGGAACATGAGTTCATCACATGCTGCTTTTGAATTGATCTTTTTTCCCTTGTCAATATTTTTATCAAGATGATTATTTACAAATATCTTTGCAATGATTCATGGATTAATGAATTTATTATAGAGTTAAAATAAATGAAAGTACTCTATTGAATAGATGAGATGCTTGTTTTTATACAAACATAAGGATAATTTGCTCCATGACCCTCATAAAGTGACTTTTGGGTTATAGTGGAAAAGAAGATTTAGAGACACTGCATTTTTGTGCACATTTTTGATGCCTGCTTTTTATCATGCATTTAAATTTTTATTTCGTGCCCAGTTTTCCTGCTCTTAGCAGAGCCAGTAGTTTTTGAAGACATAATCCAAAATAAATGAATGTATGGGTTTATAACAAGTGTACTTGGGATTTACATAGTTCACAACAAGTTTATTGCAGAGATCCTTACCGTAAGGCTTCAAGGTTTATGCTTTCTCTCATATCAAAGATCAGGAAGAAATTTAAACAGAAATGCAGATTTTTCTACACTCTCTTGCTTTGTGCTCTTAGATCTTCTTTCTGTTATCTTTAAACTGGCCACAATAGGAGACAGTCTATCAAATCATGTTCGGGCTATCCCAACAATTCCTTTCTCCCTAAAAATACTTTCAAATCTCTTTGAACTTTTAGGATGTTTGACCAAGCTATAAGCTATAAGTCTCGTTTTCTATCACCTAGCTCTCTTAAATCCTGGGTGGTTCAAATTGTTCCAAATTTTGTTGAAGGGATTATTCTTTTAATTGCAATTATACAATGGTTATTTCAAGATCTGTATTCACTGTACAATCATAGAAAAGTTTTAATCCTAAATAAGAAGTTGAATAATAATTAAAACTACTGAAGACTTGATTAAGACTGTTCAGGGATTATAAACTAGAATTAAAGGTGGCTATTGGGTCCAGGGGTAAATTCAAGGACTTTGGAAATCTTTACAAGTAAAAAAAAAAAAAAAAAAAACCAAAGAGAAAACCCCCATGCATACCAAAGAAAACCAAATGAAACATGTTTTTAAAGTGATTAAAAATTTATTGGACTAAGGATTTCCTCAGGGAAGCTGTCTAGAAAAGCCACATAAAAACAATAGAATGCACTTTCTGAGCTCCACTGAGAGTTCATTGTGTATCATGGGAGTTATAAACTCTGATTAGCTTCAGAGGGAGTGTTAAATACCTGTTAAAGAAAAGTGTGTATATGGGGGGAGAAGTGGAGCAAGAGAAAACTTTGAGAGACAAAATCAGGAAGTGAAGGCTGAATTTTATTTCCCATCACAAATGTGACCTCTTCATACAGTGAGCAAGTACCCAATCTCTTTTCTATTTTTCCAAAAAAAGTTGCATTATAAAATGGGCATTAAGAATATCTCCATCATATGAATCAAAGGGAGGACATGTTGCATAATGTCACAAATACATTTGAAATGAGTGAGAGTGGACTATTTTGACCTGATAACCACAGACTAAAAATTAATCCTCTTAAACACGGTAAGAACTCCTTATTTTAGCTAAGCAAGAAGATGTGCATATTTATATTTTAAAAATTGTACATAAGTGCATATACATTTGCATGTACGTACATATTTATTTTACTTTTACTGTAACTTTTTTCACTTCTTCATCACAGTATTTGCAATGCTTCATCACAGTATTTGCAATGCTTCATCACAGTATTAAGCCTTAAGATGATTGCATTGCTCTTCATTTCCAGTAAATTACTAGAAGATATCACTGAAAGTGCAGAAGAAATCACAAACGTATGAATCTTGAGAAACATCTTCCAAAAATATCAGCACCATCTATGTTTTTAAAATAAAGTTTTATGGGAAGATTCTCTTCTAGTACTAGTTAATGTAACTTCAGAGATGTTAAGATTATTTCTATCAGACAAGGCTAGTTAAAAGGCCTAATCTTTCACCATCTAATCACACATGTGGTCATGCCCATAGAAATGCTCATTTTCTAACAAAAACACGGGATATTCTGAGTTGGAAGGGAACTGAGCTAATCTCAGGGTCAGAAACAGGCCAAGAAGTGCTTCCTTTAAAAAAAGTAATCCTCTGACATCTCTGAGATAGTCGGGCACTTGGAGGCTTCTAGCTGGAAAACGTGGCACACAAGGTCTCTCCATGATTTCCTGTGTATAATTTTACCTGGGATTCACAGTAAATAGGACTTGACTACTTTGAAATTGAACACTGCTCTTTCATGATTTCTACATTTTCATATAAACTATTCTGTATTTCCTCATCAGTGTATATTAAAAGCCTCCTGGATATGTAGCTGTAACTTTATATCAATAAATGATGTAAATAACTCAGAAAATCAATTAATTTGCCTCTAGCAAGGCATCAATTTTACATATGAGTAGAAAAACAGTAAGTCTTTCTGAGGGCTGCCATTTCCCTAATACCTTTCTTTTTTCTTTTCTTTTTTTAAACTTTTTATTCCAAACTGAAAAAAAAAAAATGGAAAGGTTAACATTTTTTATTAGAAAACAATCAATTTTGATTTGATCAAAAAGTGTTGCTCAGGTAGCAATAACATGAATGTGATTTGGGCATATTGCATTTTTTGAGCTGCATATTGAATTATGACTTATTTTTAAAGAATCAGTTCGAAAGGAAAAGTTTAAATAGTCAATATAAAATGCAGAAATTGAATATATTTACATTTTTAATAACTTCTGAGGTTTTTTAAAGTATCACCAGAAGATAGTTTTTGCATTTTGACAATAGAAGGCTTGTTCATTCTTTTAAAAAACCCTCACAAAGCCAATGTGGTTATAAGAAGCATATTTCCAAAAAAGCATTTTTAATTACAGTACAACTTTGATTAAACTGTCCAACTGGTTTTGATTTGATTTAACTGTATGAAGTTTGGATCAAGCTTTTAAAGTCATGAGAGCTTAATCTCTGCCTTGAGCATCTCTGATATGGTACTTTATGTAGGCATGTGGCTAGCACTGATTGATAATTGCCTTTGCATATAATTTTGAGAAGGAAGTAGCATGTCAGCCAACAAGAAATTACGATTTTTTTTTCAGTGATCTCCCAACTGACATTGTAGATTCTTGACAGAGGGAAGAGTTGCAGTACATATAGTCATTGCCCAAGTGCCTACACCAAAAGAATAAAAATAATACCTCTGCTTTTTGCAGTCAACTGTAAAAGGAAAATAGTGCACTGTAAAGCAGAATGGTGACAGACCAGAGGATACCAGAGATTACTAAGAACCACTAATTATGCCTCATATATTCAAAGTGGGAATGACAGCATCATTGTGAGTGACAGCAGATACTAAAATTCCCTGCGGAAAGACACAGTCTTAAGTGATGTCCCAAAGACAGATTCAGAGGTAATGTGGGTCCCATGAGTTGAAATTAAAATTCAGGAGAATTTCATCATTCTAGCTGAGAAGCTGAAGTTGCCTGAGAATTAAAAAAGGATGTATTGGCTCCTAAGAATTTTTAGGCAACACTCCTGTAGTTTCAGGCCTGTATGTTCTCTAAACATGTAACAGTTCTGAATGATTCGCCATTTGTCATTATTCCATCTAGTGTTACATGTGTTTTTAAATACCAACCTTGTAGCCATTTGCCCCTCTGAACTTCATCAGCTCAGACAATTATATCTCGTGTTCTTCAGCATACTGAGAACTAGGTGTTCATCACATGAAATTTCAAACCATTCATGATAGTTTTATAAAGCAATTATCAAAGAGTTATTATTTGTGTAAATGTATAACCATAATTTTCCTGATAACTTAATTCTGGCTGCATACCTGTGTTCTTCTTCATCTCCTGTGGAATTGGCTATTACGCATATGCAGTGACAGATACATGCAGATTGGAAATTATAAGTGTTCTCTAATTTGCTTCTGTGTATTACTTGCATTTTTGAATTTGCAAAGTCTCTCAATGAATGAGGAACTTGCATGTTTTCTGTGAATTTCACTTTGTGTTTTTTATAGTATGAACTATAAAAAGTGTGTTTTGAATATGTCTAATGAAAGTTGTATACCTGATCTCAAGATATTAAAAAAATAAAGACTTTGTTTACAGGCAAAATTAATAAATAAAGGTGAAAAAAACCCTCTGTGTATTAAACTGCAGATAGGACTGGAACTTCAGCTTTTTTAAAATATAAATTCCAAAGCTCACAGGCTTTTAATCCACAATTCCATTTTGTATCAAAATTTATCTGAGTAGTTTGAGGCTCTGAACTTTCTAACATGCTGTAATAAGGATTTGTAGGAAACATCTTGTCTGTACTCCTTCTCACTAAATCATAATAACAAGAACACCAATAAGCTTAGGAATTTTGCAGAAATATAGAATTAGGGTCTTTTTCTGTTTTTTTAACAGATTTTTCTGCTCCATCATAAAAAGAATATATTTGATATAAATTTTATTTCAGTATTTTTTAATGAAAAACTGACTTTTCAAGTTTGACTTCAAATAAAATCCAGGTGTGCAGGTCTGGAGCTTGATCCAAAGCCAAGCAGACATACATTAGGTCTAGTGCAGTCAAAATGTTTAAGGTAATGAGAAAAAAAGCCAGTTTATGTAAGTTTTGTGAGAGTTTGTTTAAATCTTCTATTTTTATTTTAGTATAATGAATACAATTTACATATTATTTCTGAATTCTAAATCAGCTTATTAAAATACGTAAAACAGTTCCTGGAGTCTTCCATTAATACTATTTTCTTACTCACTAGTACATATTTAGTCTTATAATATTTATTGCTTTGCTTATGGGTGGAGAAATTTAAATTAAGGATTATTTTTTATTTTTCAAAATTAACATGACAATTGCAAAAGGATAAACTGCTCCATATGCAGGAATATATCATACCCATAGGGGCACCTTTCTTAAAGTTCAAAGGGAGATTAATGCCCTTGTTATGATGTAAATTACACTTCTAGCACTGACACTAGAAGAATTGCTATAAAAAATGTCCTGTAAATATATATAACTTTGGCACCAGATAATAGTTATGTGTCATTAATTCAAAATGTATATTTTCCTCTGTAAAGTCCCTAACAGAATGCAAACATTTTTCTCCATCTGTCTCTTTTACTTCATCACTAAAAGATCCACTGTTTCTCAAGTACATGGTGGCTGAAACATAAGTTAGAAATTCACATCTGTGAATTCAGAATGCTGGGAAAAAAGTGTTGGGTAAAAATTAAAAAGTAATTTTTAATATATTTTTTACTTTGTGATGTATTAATTTTTTGATATGTGAATTTTAATTATCTGTTTGATCACTCTTAATGTATTTTAATTTTCCAAAGAGAAAAAAATATTTGCTATCCTAATATTTTTAGAACATTTTGGAAAATAACCAAAACCACAGGGTTCCTTATATATCTTACATTTTATTTGTTTTGATGAATTGACAATATATCCTCAGTTGTTATTTTCTCTTCTACTGTAAGCCGAATTAACAATTTAAGCAGAGTAACCCATGACCCAAGGTCTATGAGATCATACAGATTGAAACTGGATGACAAACTGAATGGAGTAAACAATCTGAAAGTTATGCTGAAATGCAACTCATATCTAGACTATTTAGACTTAAATTTTTAATATTTTGTGTTCAGTGTAAAGGAAAAGCCAGAGACATGAAAAGACACCTGAATCTATTGGGAAGCCTAAAACAGCAACAAGTGGAAAACCTCAAGGATAGTTAAGAAGGTTACTGTGGTTTGGAGAAAGGGTGGGACCTATGAATTTTAAGGAAGATTTTCTCTTAGACCTCCAGATTACTGAAAGACTTAGGGAGCAGGTCTTCAGAGTGAAAAACACCAGGCATTACAGACTCAGAAAAGCAGCAGAAGGGAGGAAAAAGGAGATCTAGCAGGGTGTAGGCAGAGGTACACAGAGGCAAAATATAGGACATCAAAGGTAGAGAAATTATTCTTAACATTATTGAGTAGTGTTTTGGGACTGCGGGTTTGTAAATGGGTCATTGGCTAAACTCTGGCCTGAGGTTAATCAGCAAAAGAATAAATCTTCCTGGTGTGCATGGATGGGTCTTTCATCAGGAGCAGAACAAGGGGTTTGTTCTGGAATTCACCAGAGGTTCCATCCTATGTTACTGTTGTTATGGTGCTGCACATGTACAGACTGCACAAGAAAGAGTTTTAGGAATGAGTGCCTCCACAACCAGCCACACCTACCCTCTCAGAGCTGTATTTACAAAACTACTGACCTGAAAAGTAGGTCCCTGACAACCAACACGTTCAGAGGAAATTCAACTTTGCCAAATTGACTCAGCCTATAAGTGTTACGCTAAATGCAACACAATACTGAAAAAGAGCCAAAATGGGTCAGGAAATGTCTGCTTTAGATAGTGGCAGTGTAAACAGTTATGCTGAAAGTAACAGAGAGCTATTACACTGTGTAAAGTTTTATTAGATTTAATCTCCCATTAAAGTTAGTTCCTTTGCTGATCAGGAGTAAAGAATTATTTTATAAGCGCTATGTATTAATATAAAATAGAAGCTTCTTTTCCAGACAGTGTAGTCCTTATGAAAAAAAAAATTAAAATCCTAACGGGAACAAGAAGAAACTCAGGATACTAATTCTCATATTTAAAAGTGATCAATGACTTTGCAACCTCAGATAATAACAGGCTGGCTCAAAAATCCCCAGTATTTTAAATAGCCCCATGCTGAACACTGGATCAAGGAGTGCCATGGGAGAATTGGCCTTGTCCTGTCTTGGGGGTTGCAATGCCCCCAGTGCTCTGAACAGCTATGCTGCAACAGCCCCAGGGCCAGGAGAAGGGTAGCCTGATCCTAGTTTTAGATCTTACAGCACTCATTTACATTCAGGAAAGACACGTCTCTCCTCCTGAGATTCATGCTTGTTTTCGTTCATCTTTTATTCCATGTACTCACATTCCTGAAATCAGGGACCACATCTGCCCATGACAGACTGAGTTGAACCCTTGGAAATCCTCAGGGTGGGCAAGGATAACTGGGTGGCTTCAACTGGCTGCTGAAAACTAGAGTGTGCTGCTTTAAGTGGAACAAGAGATCTTTCAGTGGTTTGTCTTCATTCAGGTGAAAAGAATCTCCCTCAGTGTCTCATCAGAAGGAAATCCCATTGACTATGATAACTTAACCTTAATTCTAGTTTTTCATGAAAGACATGTCTTTTCCCATTGCAAAAAATTCCTTGAACCCATTTTCCAGACAGCTTACCAGATAGGCCCCTGTAAAAAAATCTTTAAAAATTGTGTTCAGGATTTCAGTTATAAACATCTAGATACTATAACTGTGAGTCAGATTTGAGATGGATTCGGAGCTAAACATTTTTCTTATTTTGAAATAAACCCAGAGGTGTAGTCCAGTTTTTGCCCAGAGAATTCCTAGGTTGAGATTATGACAGATTAACAGAGAAAGCAAAAGCCAAGCACACAAACAGAGCAAAGCAAGGAATTCATTCACTGATTCTCATGGACAGGTGGGTGTTCAGCGAGCTCCAGGAGAGCAGGGCCCCATCACAGGTAACAGTGACTTGTGAGGAAAAACTCCATCACTCCGAATACCCCTCCTTCCTCCTTTTTCCTCCCACTTTACATGCGCATGATGTCATATGGTCTGGAATAACCCTTTGGTTAGTTGGGGTCAAAAACATGTCTATGTTATCAACCCTGTGTCAATACAAATCCAAAACACAACATCAAACTAGACACTGTGAAGAAAATAAACTCCATTCAGAATTAGCACATATTATTTCAAGCTTGACATTTTTACTGACTTGCAGCTCTGATACAGAACAAAACTTTAGGATTTCTCCTCACAGTTCTTTTAAGAACTGCTTTCCTCTCTTCCCAAACACTAGCAGTGTAAAATTTATTAATTAAATTTTTATAAAGATCCCTCTTGTTCTAATATTATAAGAAGAGGATTATAACATCTTGGGTTATAATCTTTTACAAATTTTTTTTCTATATGATAGAACATATTAGTCAACAGAGGTACTAGGAGAAAAAATTATCTTTTAATTATTTTTTTGCATATATCCTCTCAGAGAACAGATTTTATACCTTTATTGTTTGGTAGAACTTGTCCTGTACCTGAGTTCACACCTATTGCAAATATTCTTTCGTGACTTAGCTAATATAATAAAGGTAACCAAAGACAATATTTGTGGGTTTAATATCATAATATTCTGAAAGTAAGTAACAGCACAAAGGAACTTGAATTTAGCAGTACTATCACTTTAATTTTTTAGGATCATATCACTTTTAATTTTTTTTATTAATAACCTTAGTTAGTAATCTCAAAAGGGTATGCTTTTCAAACTGTATAGATTCTTGAGAAAATGTAGTCTCATGGAGCTCTTTAAAATCCATGGATGAGGTTTAGATATAACTGAGCCTTGGAACTAAGGTGGAACTAAGATGTGGAACACAACCATCTAGGAAAATGACACCACAGTGGTATTTCCCATAGCTGTAGGTTACTGGTATGAGGAAAGACACTTTTATCCTCTGAAAAATATTATTCAGCCCAGACGAAAATTTATTCCTGTCTGACAGCATTGAAAGCTGTATGGCCTTCAGCATTTCATCCTGGGACTAAGTGAATCAGAGGGTAGGACTGCAATAGGATTATGATTGTTTTCTGTTGTCTGTAGGCAACTAAGGTAGCATGGCCACAGTTGTGACAGTTCAAACTGTAAACTTTGAAATTGTTAATCATTCTTACTAAAAGGACTTTCTTAGTTTCAATGCTCTGGGAAGTTTCTTTTCAAGATTTGCCAGAATACAGCTAATGACATTGAAGCTGATTCCCAGCTAGCAGAAATCAGTGAAGGCAGTAATTGGTCATGATTTATACCAGCTGAGTTTCTGTAGTCTTATCTCTCTAATGTTTGGTTTGTTTGTTTGTTTTTTTCCCAAGATAAGATTTTGATATCACTCCAAGCAATAAAGAGATTCAAGTTTTAATTTTCTTTATATTTTCTGTTCCAATTCCAGAATTTAATCAGATGGATAGGTTGTTGTCATTCCCATTACTGTTATGATAATTCTTGCTGTCCAGTCTTAAACAAAAGATGCTATGCTCATTTGAGCCTAAAATTTACCTCCCATACTGACTTCTTATTTGTCTTACTGTCTTTGCATGGCTCCTCTGATCAATAGCATGTATGTATTTATTGTTGAATTGGATCTTCTACCAAACTCGACATGCCTTGTAATACATATTCCATAAACTACTAAAAAAGAAGAGCTAGAAAAGTTTTTGGAAATAACAGGTCAGTGTTTCCTCATTCTGTTATCTGGAAAGCCAGAAATAATTGTACTGGAGTCTGAGTATCAAAGTTTCTTTAAAAAATATTTTGACACCAAGGCAGTGAAGGTTTAGGTAATTTGGTATGGAGGTATGTTGCTGTCTTGAATTTTGACATCATTGCATGTATTAATGTAACTGATCAATCTGCTTAACATGAGATACTTTTTCCCTAGAGGGCTCCCAGATGTTTCTCAAAATATATTCCTTAAAAAGAGTAAAACTGCTAAGTTAATTTTGCCTTCTAATGCGAGCCATCCACATTGCAAAGAAAAAAGCTAAAGCTCTGTGTGGAGAGGGCAGCAGGAGATACACAACACAATTTTAGACTCTGGTCATTACTGAACACCACTATGACTAGCAGCAACTCACAGATTATAGTCTCAGTGCCAAAGTACTACTATATCATGAAGCCGTGTAAATGAAAAATAAAAATCTAACCCTTCTCCAGATTTGTCATTTTATTTCTGATTCTCAAATCAAAGTGAAGCAAAAATTAAAGAAAATGTACTGTGTTTCTAGAGAATACAGAGGTTTTATTCCCTTGAAATAGCTTGGGAACTTCAGTTAATGTTAGCCATGTCACACAGCAATTTTATCTTAATGAAAGCAATGCAACTTGCATGTTCCTAGTAGAAGCTCTGCATTTCCATTAGTTTCATCATTAATTACTTGTTGTATATATCTGTGGACAGAAATATAGCTCTTCATGCTTCATGTCATTCAGTACTTGAGTGACAGTAAATACCAAGCCATTACAGTCTCTGTCTGATCAGGGATAGATAAGTATACAACACAAAAATAGGTAACTATTTTGTGATAGTCAGTTGAGAGAAGCTTTTCTAGCTCAACAGTCTTGCTGGAAGGAGAATTATCTCTTGGCCCATTTGGCAGACTTAAGCAGTTACAGAGTACACTGAGATAGAAGACACTTGGGGAGGAAAGTTCCTGTGGCTCAGAAGTGAAAAAAGGAACTTACTAGCACTGTCCCAGAAGTACTGCCTTCACTAAGGAGTAGTGCAGTGCCATCACCTTCCTGTGATAAGTGTTCCATAGCCTGGTTTGGGTGCAGAATGGGGAAACTGCTATTGTACTCCCACAGAATCCAATATGGCTCACACAGACACAGAGTGAGTCTCTTTTACCTGCCATTGGCTGAGCCTGAACTGATACCTGACAGCTCAGGTTTTCCATTTTTCAGATCAGTCCATCAAAATATCCAGCCACTTTTTTTAGGAATAGGGCAGTTATCTCCAACAGTGAAGCTACTTTTCTGTCTCCAAGCATACACACCTCTTATAGAAAAAATTTAGGTGTCTGTACAGCATGGTAAAGGAAATACTCTCACCTGGCCACTACTTTTAAAAAAATCCACTCATTTTAGTTTACCTGATAATTTTTGCTGAATATTTTAACTCAGAATCACTTCCATTTTTATGGAACACATTGGACCATCACTTAGAGCAAAAAGACAGGGTGAAGCACCTTAAAGTGGAACTCTTTGTATATATTTAAAAATTTGCATCCTCTAGGTTTAAACTGGCATAAATGCCTTAGTCTTCCTGCAGGAAAAATAAGGCAAACCAAATAAAAATTAAAATAAAACCAATCAAAAAGCAAATAGAATGTTGAAAAGGTGGAAATTTTGCTTCAGCATGTTAGCATCTGAAGCAAAGGATTAAATTTCTATTTTTATAACCTGGCCATCATGACTAGGTTGCTTTGACTAATCATATATCTACAGCATATTTTAACCATGTTCAATAAATTAACAGGCAAAGAGAGCTACAGGGGACCAGCCTGTGCATCCACTGAGGGGTATAAAAGGAATATTCAAGAAATGGTCTTACTATTTCTTTGATGGATACTTGCAAAAGAAAGGAAATGGAGAAAAGATCATCCTTGTTTGGCACAGGATAGTCCATACCTGTGCACAAGAGAACACCTGACCCACAGAGAAACCTTTTGGGTAATCCACAGTAGCTGCCCAAATCTCATGTATGTTTGGTTAAATAAAACTCTTCACAGAGATGGGCTGTGGATTGGTTTCCTTCTTTGCATCAGTATTGGTGAACAAAATGGGATGTGGTTGCTAAAGCCCTGGCCAGTGTCCTCAGTTTTTCTTAGCATGATCCCGGCAAGGGTTTGACAGCTGGCTCATCCTTACCAGAGAATACACAAACATGTTCTGATACATATTCTTCAGGGAAAGGAATTTCTTCAAATGCTTGTGAGCTAAGCTTTGTTGTTTATCATCACAGTGAGTGAATGGGCACTGATGCACTGTGTTCCAGAGGAAAAAATGGCTCTCTTGAAGAGAGAGGGGTCCTACCTTATCTCACTGAGACTGCAATGATAGGAACTGTACAGGCATTTTTTGTTAATGAAATTAGGTATTATTCTGGTATGCATACTTAGCACCACTAGGATACTACTACACTACTTGCCAATATAAAGGGAAATTGAGCAATTAAAATAATGCAGGACCCTATTCTGTCTTCAATTTCTGCCTGTAGACACTGGATTGCAAAAATAGAAATTCCAGAGAAGGCAGAATCCAGGTAATTTTAAAACATCTTTCTACATTCAACATACATAATTTCTGGCAAATCTTTTTCTTCTGTATTAATTTCCCTTTCTCTCACATTCCCTACACTGTGTAATTTATAATCACATCACTGAATCCAAATATATTTTGCACTCTTTCCATATTAATCATTGCCTCCTTGTTTTTCACTGATAAAAGCACATATATATAAAAAATTCTACTATTATTTTAATTTCTTGTCTATGAGCTTACATTAATTACAGATTTTCAGAGAGCTAGACCCTCATTCTTAAATTGAAAATTTGCTTTTGCTCTAGCGCCATGAGACAAGAGGTAGCAGCTAATGTTTATGCTACTGATTAATCAGATACTGAAGAGATTAGGTTCTAAGATCGTTTAGTACAGGAAAATCCATACTTATTGCATTGAAACCAATTTTAAGACCTTGTTTATTGGCTATATTTATGGTCAGGCCTCTGGGATTTATTCAATCCTAAATGTCGGTATTATATGTGAACATAAACCAATCTTTTAAGAAGAATATCTAATGTTGGTCACACAGAGGCAAGTAATTGTAGTAAATTACAGGTTAGTAATTGAAAACGACCATTTACATAAATACTTGTAAATTTAGAAAACTGCCAAAACATTAAATATATTCAGTAAATAAAGGTGAAACTTTGACTAGTACCCGATTTTGGCTACCATTTTATTTGTTTAATGGATTTTCTATTATGCATTCATTTTGTGATTTTCATGGATTAAAAATTTCATTGGCTTAGCCATAACTTCTACATGTGTATTCAAACAGAACAATGTCTCTCATAGCTCTCCAGTGCATAATGTACTGACTAGTACAAGCAAATACTGGTTGTTTCTTTGAAAAACAAAATTTCAGTAGCTGTTCACACATGCATAGAGGTTCACACACGTGGAGAACGTGTGGGTCTTCATGTGATTGAGCATTTTGAACACTGTACAAGATAATGGATTTTTGAGAGTGAAACACATTAAAAAAATTAAGAGCTGCATTAATAAACTGCACTAATAAACTGCATAAGGAAAATATTTATATGGTGAATTTAAACCCTTACCATATATTCAAACCATCTGTAAAGAAAACATTGTGGTTTTGGGTTTGTTCTAATTTTTTTGTAATTTGATTTTTGTAAGTGAGTGTCAAAATGCCATTTTGACACTTAAAATAGGGCAATGTACACACCACCTTTTTTCAGCTTCCTGAATAATCATGATAATTCCAAAGCTCAAAAGTCATGTATAAAAATATTGGTTTGGATTCTAAAAACAAAACAAAACAAACCTTGAAATTTTTACCCAGAAACATTTTACTGTTTTTCTAACTTGAGTTTAAATATCTATTGCAAACACTTCCATGGATGCACATAATTCTACTTATTAACAGTATACTCTTCATTCTGTATTTCTCCTTTTATCAATTGATTTACGGAAAAAACAATTTTGTGATATTTTTTCCTGGCCTTGTTTCTGTTTGAAGACATGGTATTATTCAATCTTACCTAACAATATTTCCTATTCTAGCAAATGATTTCTGGTCCACCTTTTTTATTGTTTTTCTTCCTATCATCAATGATTGACTGATTTAGCTCATACATTGCTGTCTGTGGTCCTTACGGATTTCCATTTTTCATTTTACTTGTGAATAAGAGAATTTTTCTCTTCCACAATGACAATATTTTGCACATTACAAGCATTTTCACCAGGCCCCTGTCTGTGAAGTTCTTCCTTCTTCGATCTTATTCTTAAATGGCCTTTCTTATGCTTAAATGGCCTTTCTTTGAATGTATGAAATATTCCTGCCCAAATACATCTGCCTAGAGTGAAACTTTGTCATAATGCAGGTGGTGGTGTTTTAGACAGTTCCACACTAGCCAGTGTTTGCTGTTCTTGCTCATTCCCTTCTATTTCCCATCCACAAGGACTTCATGAAATGGATTCAAATAAGTAGGTGATTGTATGCAAGACACGTTTTCTTTCTACAACTGTTCTTGAAATTCTGTTTCCATTTCTATTAATTATTGTCAAGAAGAATCTTGGCACAAACTAAGTCATGGCTCATGGCTTGCCTTTATGAGCTCAAAGTCTTTTAGTTCAACTGCAGTTTAAAAAAAGTTGAACATTTGGACATTCCTTATCTCTAATCTGTAAGCCCCTGTTATGTTGCTGGAGGTGTTGACGGAAAAAGCTTTTATTCCTTAAACCAATGTAGTTCTGAGTTTTTTAGAAATGGATCTCCTGTGATAGCCACCTTATTTAAAAATAAACTTGTTTCTTTAGCTTAAAATTCATCCTTACTGATTTAAAGTGGAATGATGAAAACTTTCCTTACACATCTTAAAAACATCTTCATGGATAACTAACCTTTATATAAAAATGCTGATTTCCATTAATACACAAGGTTATTTAAAAATCTACATAGAAAAGGTGTGAACTATAAATAAAAATTTAAATTTGTTCAGATATACAAAGTATTACATGCTAATCAACTGTTTGTGGGGCAGGTAAACAGACTATAGAGCTGCATCTTTAGGAGAAGGATTGATGACACAAGTATGTTCCTTGTAGAAGTAGCTGTGGAGGCTATAAAAGACATAGAGATCATCACAGAACAAAAATATGCTACTAATATTGGACTTTGAGAAAGTAAATAAACTTGAAAATTTAAACATTGCACTGCAGCTAGCTCATGATTCAGATAAACTAAGACATTATAAAGATGAAAACTTTACTGTGGTCTATGGTATTCTGAAGATGACTATTGTGTATTCTTTCCCATTTTTGCCATGACCTCTCTTCCAGTATCAGATGCTGCTACACTGTCTAGATGGTATTCAATGTATTTTCTCATTCCAGTACGATTCTGCTTAATTCTAATAGAAATGTTGGTAAAAGCAATATAGTTTTACTTGGTTTTCCTAGTGCCCCACTATTGGCAATTCAATAGTGTTAGTAGTTATTGTAATTTTGTGAATCTTTTTTTCAGTTCCATGTAACTATACTTTTCAGTAATAAAATAAGTATTTAATATATAAAAATGCAGTGAAGCATTTTGAAAAGGAATATAAAATATAAAACAGAGCCCATAAAATATCCATTTATAGGAACAGTTTTAGCAAATACTTATTGGGTTTTTTTCTTCCTAGTTTCCTGGTCTAGCAGTAATTTAATTTGTAGGATCATTTACAAAGTTTAAAGTAAGAAAAAAATCCTTTTCATATCCTAAAATCTTTGCAGTCATTTTCTAGCTTTTAAGATAAATTTGAACTACTGCTGTAACAAGGGCTTTAAGTGACAAGTTTTGATGCTTTACACTTTTTGTTGTCTTGCATGTCAGGAACACCATGCATTGCATTGTCCTCTGCAGAGGGCACCTTTCCCTGCTGTGCAGCTGTGTTAACACTGTTCTTGCAGTACCACCAAAGCCCTTGCCTCATACCCTCTCCATCTGACTGGTGCAGGAACATGCACCTTAGAGCTGGATCAAGTCTGCTACTGGGCACAGCCACTGCTCTCTGGCCAAGTTCACTCTCCAGATGGAGAGAAGGCAAACATGAAATGGGAGTCAGCAGAGCTTTTGCACCAGTCCCATGCCTTTATTCGCTCACCACAACAGATCTCATGTACTACAGTAATTTACCTCCTCTGCCTTTTCTGCCCTTTCTTCAACCCCCACCCACAACAGCAAAGAAAACAATCAGGAATGTTCTCTCTCTGAGTCATCCTTCGAGAATCTGGCCATTTCTTCTACTGCTGTCAAGCTGAGCTCAGACTAGCTCTTGGAAAGTGTTAGCAAAGTTGAATAGTTCTATGCAAAATAATCAATCCAGGAAGAATTCCAGCAACCTTCCTCCATAACAAACAAGCAAACAAACAAGTCTTGTATTTGTTTCTCTTTGGAAATCTGCAGATTTAGAGGGTGACAAAATGGGCACAGTTTGTCTCCTAACAGATTCTGAATGCCATGTGTGACATTGCTTCAAAAGATGGAAAATGTTTATACAAACTGTCGGAGATAGTTAATCTAATTTGTGGTATGTGGCATGCATGTTTTTGAACCAAAAAAGTTTGTCATACACCTACTGTTTGGCTGTAAATTGCATGGGAAGACAGAACTTGTTGACACATCGCAGCTGCATTTCAACTCATTGTGAAATGCTTTGACTTCAACAAAATTCATGCCATGTGCCAAAGAAGAAGAAAAAGGAGTGTTACCGTTTCCATCTCTCTTCTAATGTCTTTCACTGAAGGTGAACTTCTCTGATTTTTGAGGTGTTACAAATAGGATAAGTAAAGCAGTAAAGCATCTTGGCTTTTTTATTTTTTTTTTATTTTCTTTTTTCTTTTTTTTTTCTTTTTTCTCTTTTTTTTTTAAATCTTTTTTATTTTTCTTATTGTTTGCTTGTTTGGTTTTGCTTTTTGGTTTTTTTTTGGTTTTTTTTTTTTTTTTTTTTTTCAGTGCAGGCTCCAAAAGGAGGTAAGCAGTAAGCATGACCTACCACTCACTGCTGTTTCACAGAAATAAGGAATGGAATTCCACTGCAGCTAGAAGTTGCCTAGGGAGGCACTGGTAAGGAAAGTGGGAAGAATTGGCAGGTAGAAGTGATGGTGAGGGATATGCTCAATGGAAAGAGTAACCTTAAATCCCTCCATAGCTTTGATTTGTGGCAGGAAATGGATAAATTGTAATAAAAGTCCGGGTGCTCCATTCCTGGCTGCAAATATGCCTTAGGAATCAAAATAGTAGGCATAGATTTGCATGGTTTTTAACAAGACTGGAATGCAATATGCATTTACAATGCACTTCTAAAGTCTCCCTCAACCATCAGACTTCCAAACCAGTGAATCTTCCTCCTTCTTTATTAGATAAAATGTTCTTCTGCGGACATAAGTGGTGAAGAGATGAACTATAAATGTATAAGTTGAAAATAGTCTTGCTCAGCTCAAATTGCAAGTGAAGTCCTGAACATATATCAGCCATAAGTGAGATGATGTTCTGCAATGTTATTGGCTTTTGTTGCAGTGAACCATGACAAACACCAGGATCAGCCACATCAAGCGGACCAAAAGGTCCATAGGTTTGATGTTTCCACAGCCCAAAAGCCTTTGAGCAGTCAAAAGGCTGTGAAAAATATATAAATCCGTGCCTTACCACTGACCACAGCCCTCCCCTCCCCTTATTTCTCATACTGGGTTGTTTTTCAAAGGGCTCTACGTACCTCGGTAGCTAACTGGCCCTTGTTACTCCTCCCTGCCTACCCCTTCTCCCATTTGCTGTAATTCCCTCTCCCCGCCTTGGTAACACCCCCTGGCTGATGTTCCATTGGTTACTGTGTGTTTTCCACACCCATATTGTGTGTATAATGCCCCCTGCAAGCCGCCTTGCGGTTGCTTTCCCATGGATTTTTCCTCCCCAACAAACCCTCTCCCCTCACAAAGAAGTCCCTCTGCTTCTTTCCTCCCTCCCTCGCACACCCTCTCCATCGGGGGCGAGGCGAACCCGAGCAGGTGCTTCACCTGCCCTCCTGTGCCTCGATTCATCTTCCGTCCTCCCTGCTCAGAGCTGGCAGAAGATTGCCCGGTGCCAGGACAGCGTGCTAGCTGGATGGCACCACGGCAGGCTTTCATTATTTGTCAGTTCCCTGCATCAGCATTCCCATGAAGACAGTCCATAACTGGCACCGGATGTAATCTAGCAAATTACTTTTGTCTTGCGAACTCTGTATGCTTTTCTTATATGATGCTGTTTCAGTCAGACTTGCTCATTGTTACGTTTTTCTACTTTCTCATTTTGCTTCCATGAAACTTATTAAGTAAACAATCAGTAAATAGATTCAGAAGTTAAAGTATATTTTCCATTAATTTTAAACTAGTTATGTAGAATCTTTCAGAGAACACAAATTTTTTTTTATTATTTTAAAATGTTGATAACTTGTGTATACATATTTTCCTAAATTAAGTATATTCTGTGCTATTTTGTAATCTAGGTCCATGTTTTTTTCTGATTTGCCTATAAAGCTGAATTATTTTCTTAATAAGGTTTAAAGAAGACTTTTTATGATTATAGTCTATGTCAAACAGATATCTGATGGATATTATAGAGTGTATTCTATCGATGAAATTTTATTATGACTTCCCAGGTTGAATTTTCCAACAACTTGAAATGATGTTTTCACTGTGGCTGGGAAAGTCTATATTCCAAGTGCACAGGTTTCTCCTGTTCAAATTGATTCTATTAAAGTTTATGATTCTATCCTAAATATCTGTCATAATATGGTTTGGTAATATGAATTGTTCAAAAAAATTGTTCCTTAGGAATCATTCAGAGTAACTATTGAAATACATAGACAGTGATGCTTAAGGATCAAATCTCTCCCACAATGAAAAATCAATCAGAACATAAAAACAATGAGGAAAATTCTGATGATATTTAACAGTCTTGAAGTAATTATATTCCTCTTTTATCATTATATGTTTCCTCACCTACTCTCAGTGTACTCTGGATGTTTCCCCTCCAAAAATTTTCAGATGAGACCGAACATCCATCTACTGGGATCATTCTGTACTATCCGGCTATCTCATTCCCAAATTCCTAGAATTAAGGAGAGGTCATCAGATGATGTTTCCATAAGGAACTTTAAAAGAAGATAAATCCTGTCATTCACAACTCCCTAAAAATTTCACCATATTTTGGAGCTTTCCATCTTTGTGTTCATTGCATACATATGGACCTAATATAACCTGCAAGTGCAAAACATACCTAATGTGGGAAGACAGGAAATGTCATCATTCTTGAATATTTCTGATGAATGAGAGGGAAGATAAATAGGCCCTGAAATCCTGCCCTAGTATGAACAGGGATTGAGGGGGAGAATCTAAATGTGGAAGCAAGGTTACTGTGGTGGGCTGACCTGTTGGAATACCAGGTGCCCATCAAAGCCACTCTATCACTTCCCCCCTGTGCTGGACATGGGACAGAAAATACAACTGCTGTTTAGGATGCTTCAGTCTTGCTGAGCAGCCAAACCTGTTACAAGCTGCTGTGTACTTGTACATTTTGGTCACTCTCACCTTGCTCAGTTACTTCTTTCCACTCCCTATTGAAGAGCTTTATTTAATCTAGTATAGCTATGGAGAATCAAATATTTTTGCTTTCATCTGCATGATCACACACCTTATCTTGGATGGTGTCTAAAACCCTTATTGGATTTAGCCCTCTTTTTTTTTTTTTTTTTTTTTTTTTTTTTTTTTTTTTTTTTTTTTTTGTGGCATCCTTGTTCATAAGGAATATATCAATAATTCTGACTATGCTGTCTGAAATCATCTTTGAGATTAAAATTTTGGAGTATTATTGTGAATTTTAATTGAATTATTCATAAACACTCAAAAATGGAACTTACAAATTAGTATCTTGCAATTTGTGTCTTTGAAATTGCACCAAGGATGAGCCTCTGAAGCCAAAAGACCATCATTTTGTATAGTTTCCAAGTATACCAGATATTGTACAATTTTCTGATGTGTGAAAGTACTTTTTCAGTAATTTCTTCCTGAGAGCTTTATATTTGCTTTCTAACTAATATCTTCTAAATTAATTTTCATTTAACCTTAACTAGTCTTTTCTCTAGGCTTAAAATGTCAAAATATTTTAATGTATTACTTGAGGTTTTTGCAAGAAAAACTGTCAAAAATTAGACAAAGAAACAAAGCTTTAAAAGTTATAAAAAGAACATGTACAAGGAATTAAGAATGTTAATTAAGAAATTAACATTTCTTAATGCGTATGCTGAAGCAGTCCCTGACCTGAGACTTTATTCACTGGACCTCATAAAAGCATCTTCTGAAAGAATTAAAAAATTTAAAAAGGCATTTGTCTTTAGAAAAAAATAAAAGCATAAGTCAAATGAACAAGAAATTAATGTTAGTACAGCATGGTTCCAAATATGAGCAGTACCTGACTTAGCAATAGCCACCAATTTTAAGTGTGCCAAAGGAAGAGTTGGATCTGTGAGTTCTCACAGATTAGGATGAGACATGAAGGATGTCAAAAGGAGATCAAAATGTAAATTCTGTTCTTTAAAAAATGAGAAAAAACTGTGAGGTTGGGGCTACCAGGCCACAACATTTACCAATATTTCTTCACCATTCTTCCTATTGCAGTGGTGCAAAGGGATCTAAAGAGAAGTTTTAAGTCCAAACTTTACAGTGACTGAAATTATCAAGAGATATTGAAGCCTGAACTTCTACTGTTGTTCTCAGCATGTAGGGAGAAATTGTTGGGATTATCAGGTTGTTTGATACCCTTGGTGTTATACATATTTGTGTATACTGGGGTGTGGAAAAGTGAGAAACAGGTCTGGGGAGTGGGAAAAGGAGATCGGATACACTTGGAGCAATAATGAAGAGACAGTTTTTGGTGAGCAGACCAAAAAGATAAGGATTTTGATAGTCTGCCCTATTCTGTCTGATTTTTTAAGAGCAAGGAGGGAAAGTGTGCTGATCTCTTGCTGGTCCAGTTGTTCTCTGGGGCAGGAACATTACAAGTCACTGTTTCAAATACAGGCTGTCACTTTAGATGATAGAACAAAGGGAAATGACTGAAAGTAAATAAAACTTGAATTCACACAGGTATAAAAGGGCCTTTTTCTGTAAGCAGGCCATTCTAAACATCACTCTGAATGGTTTGTGAGGCAAAAATAATGGGCTTGTTTGAGAAACAATTGAGGTACTTTCTGACAAAAATAGTATATTAGGAGATTAGTCTCCAAGGGGTGGATAACCTTTTCAGATTCTAAGTATTTCTTCTGTTCTCGTGTGTAAGCTTACAATCTGTTAGTCTCAAAATATATCTACAAACCCACAGGCCCACCTTCCTGACAGCTGCTCAAACAACAGAGCGGGGGAGCAGAGAAAAAACTCTGCCCCGTCACCCGCCCAGCAATTCTGAAAAGCTTGGTAAGTTACTCATACAATCCAGAAATGCCAGTCAGAGCGGAGGGGGACGGAGGCAGGGGGGGACAGAAGGCTCTTAAAGTGCAACATTTGCAGCACACGCGCTAAAACTAAAGGGGCCAATTAGTATAATAGGTTTGAAATCATTTCAGCATACTCCTAAAGACAAAAGAAAAATTGTCCTTCAGAAATAGGGCTTTATTGTTCAGACGAGTATAGAGCTGAACAATGAATTCTATCAGTTTTGGAGGCAACATTCCTTCTTCTTCATACCGGACCATACATTATTAATGAACACTATTTTCGAGTGTGAAAGAACTGTTTGAAAAGCATTAACATAGTCTATTGGATGTGATTGACACTGTCATCCCTTTCATTTTGCTGTTGGCAAGAGGCATCCCTGTAGATTTATGTGCATCTGGACATTACTAATATTCTCCTTGTTATGTTCTCTGGGCAGCTGTGATATGGAAATTTTTAGCACGGTCTTTAGAGAAGGAGTTTACTGTTGCTATCTGCACAAAAAAGGAATAATTATCCTTCTCTGAGATTTTATCAGCCAAAAATATTTAATGTCTGGTTTCTTAATAACCCTAATCTGTTTTCAATATGTACACTTTTTAAAGGAATTTCATCAAGATTATGTGGATTCTCCAGATATTTACAGTGACTCTTTTCTAGACAGACAGTTTAGTTTCTGGGACTTATGTCCACTCATCCTGTTTCTAATTTAACCTCTAGTTCTTCATATAGGTTGCATTTCTAATTGAATTAGTGCATCAAGGTCTGCATCTAATGTCTGTCTGTTGTTTAGAACCACCAGACTTTCTGATTTGCTTGTGTCATGGCTTTTAATAACAACAATTAAGACCAGTGAAATTAAGAACCACTGAAAAAATACACCTAAATGACATAAAAAAGAAAATTACTGGAAGTTATGGAGGTTTTTTCCAAGCTAAGGATATTTTTATTTGTTTTATACATAGATTCAGAATTTTTTTAGTTTCTCAGGCCATAAAAAAAATGTACGCCATCACTTTATACACGTGAATATTGTAATGTGTAGAGAAGAAGAGAGGAAAAATCTACACAAAAGGATGAAGACTGATACAAAACATTAATGCCTATGCAGACATTGCATGAAAAGAGTTATGAATATTAAGGTTCTGTTCCTAATCTAGATACTTTTAGTGTTACCTTTGATGTATCTATGTACAGGTATATAAAAAGTATAGATGCAGAAAATCAAATACTTTATTCAGGAGGATGAATTAGGGGATTAATTAGGCTATAGTTTTGGAATCTCTTTTAAAGAGAACCCTTTTGCTAAACAGACCCCTCATGAGGGTTCTTAATCAGAACAGAACTTAATGCCAAGGATCTGTCTCAATCTTTGGGTATGAGACAAGGTAGCACTATTGGGCTAGAGGATTATTGCTCAAGGCTATAATATTTTAAGACATGTTTTGTTATCATTGCATATTGCATAATATACAATGATTTAGTAGGGAACACATGATTTTTTTTACTCAATGCAGAATTATCTTTTCCTCCAGGCTGTGCCAAAAAGGTTATCTTCATATGCACAAAACATCTTAAGTCATCATCGTTTCCTTTATTTAGAGGTTTATGCAACTACCAGTTTGCATCCAGCTATTAGAGGCTCAGTTGCCTTCTGCTCACATTCAGCAGGTCTGCACTTTGAGTGACAAATCCACCACCTTCCTCAGAGGTCAGGCCCAGCTTCTCCATGGAAGGGCCATTGTTGGCCATCCCAGGCTGTGAGAGTTCAGCACTAAGGTCCCTCCTGCTCGGCAGCACAAGGAACTGCCACTGCTCCACTGGACAGCCTAATTACACCAATCAATCATGTAAAATAATTTGCATGGCTAGAAGTGGAAAGGTTATAACACATAACTTCCCAAATGAAGAGGTAGTGAAAGAGAAAGTGGAGTCAACATGCAGCTTAAAAACATATGCAATCTAACAAAATATTCTTAAACTGTTCATCTGAATTATTTTTTGGTTTGTTTTCACAAGCGGCATATGTAAGATAAAACCTTTTAAGTTGGTAATTAGTTATCAGACTTGATACTTTGCTTGTTTTGATGTGCTTTAAATTTTAGCAATTTCAGATTCACAGTAATGTACATTTAGTTTTTTTAAGGACTGCTTTCTTCCTACTGAGATATCTTTGTGCCATTCTGCAGAGCATAAGATAGCTACTCAGAATAGTCAGGGTAAGTTCTTTAATCAGAATTTTGAGGTTCTTACATAGCTTCTTAATTTTGTTTCCCCAAGTATTTTTTGTGGTATTCTAGTATTTTACTTAAGAATCACAAGTATGGGCCACATGGGATTGTTTTTTTCCTTTCTCTCAGAGGGACAAATGTATAAAGGGAGATTCCTTCAACTTTTGTGGAGAAATTTCTTGCTGATTCTCCTACTTAATGTGCACAATATACTTTACTCCCTTAGCAGAAGAGTGTTTTTATGTGTACTGGCATCAAGAGTCATCTGCATGGCACACTGTCTTGCATTGAGTGCTTCACAGAAACCATTCCTTGCACCAGTTCAGGACCCAGATCCATTCCTTGGTATTTCTGGAGACATTATAACTAAATACAAGGACATAATGTATGACCACCAAAGGTCTTTGATGAATGACTTTTCTAGGAGTTTCAAAATACCATCCTCTCAAATTACTGTACAAAAAATAAATTATTTTGATGTTGCACAAGTGCTACAAAACTAGCTTTATAGCCTTGATACATTCAGTACTAGTAGAAAGCATATAGAGATTAATATCTTCTGTTCATTTTCTTGGGAATGAACACCATTTTTACAAGTCTTTTGAAGCCTGCACTGTAAAATAAGAGATTTTTACCCAAATATTTGCTACTGTTCAAAATCTATCTTGCTTCTAGTCTGAAGGGGAAATGTTTAAAAAAAAAAGCAAGAATGACAATTTTGGGGGTTTTGTGGCTATGTGAAAAGTAAAATAATGCTTTAATTGGAGATTTTCAGGTTAGACTAAAATTCTTAAGGAATCTGGATAACTTGGGTAATGAAATTTTTAAATGTTTATATATACTCACCAAAGAAAGCAAAGCAGTCACATTCCCCAGTGTTAAGAAACCACTCCTTCATATCTCGTGGTACAGTGTTCTTGCACATATTCTATCACACTGGTAATCCATGAAAGTGGATGATCACAAGGTTTGCTTTCTTTGTCTCTCCCACATTTCAGCTTTGTCTTTTCCTCATGGAAAGGGTAAATCACAAGGTAATTTGCAATGGGCTGCTAGAGATGCAGTTTATTTGTTTTTATTTTCTGTGTTGGTATAAATACAAGGGCTTTGTCTTAGATTTAGATGTTTTAGCTAAATCTGTTTTAAGAAGTAACTGGAAATTCATGATAGAGTATTTAAATACTTATCCTCTTTTGAGTCAAAACAGGAAGAATAAAAAAGTGTTTATTGGAAGCACAGGCTGTAATCTTATTCTTTTGTATTTTCCTTCTGCAATGTGCCTAAGTAATAAAATGCATGTTGTCTTAAGGGAAGAAATTAATATGAGAGCATTTATTTGATTACATTTTGGTTGAATTAGACCAGGGTGTTTACATATCTACACACAGAGGTAAAGACAGATACTGGAAAGTGTTGTGGATTGTAACAATTGTGTTCTTCTGTCAAAATCTAGGTTACACAAGAACTTGCTGTCAAAACATGTCACCCCTCAGAATGAAGTGTAATACTGGACAAAGAGCTGAATTAAGGAGTGTATAACAATTGTTCAAGACAAAACCAAAAAAAATATTTAACTGTCAAAAAATATCTAATGCAAAGGTCCTATAAAATCTAACACTATAAAAATTACAGAAGTTATTCAAAACAACAAAACTTCCCTAAAGAAATCTATTTTTGCTACCAGGCTCTAAGTCTTCTGGTTTTTCATTTTTTTTTTTTTTCCCACAGGAATGTTATATAAAGAGGATCTTTAAATGCCATCATAACTAGTTATGCATCCTGCATTTCATTTAAACCTTTTAAGATCACTGATAGCAAAGCTCTTACAGATCAAGACAAAGACCCCCAAAACTGAGACTCTCAGGAAATAATCAATTTTTCTCAAGGGAGATGCATTTCTCCCTTTGTTGACTTGTCTCTTCCCATTACCAATGTAATGATAACTTCCACCATGTCCATCCATAAGAGATTCTTCATATTCTTTCCTCGTTAAAAATGAGAAGAAAAAAAAAGCTAAAATAATAATTAAAAAGGAAGCTTTTAAAAAAGTTATTCACCTAAGATTCAGGTGTTGGTCACAAAATTAATGAAGAAGCTAATGAACGGAAATAATAGGTTTGAAATTTTAGACTGAATTTGGTATAGTTTGACTGATAAGTTTAAGGAATAAAGATAAAGAAAGCTGTACTCACATATGAATATTTAAAAACAATTAAAGCCTTCTCTGAGGAACTGGAATTTTTTTTGTTTTATACCTTTGTAATTATTAGCCAGATGATGCTGTGACAACATGTTTTTTGACCAGTGAAGATGATATTAGCTAGAGATGTCCTGTACCATTTGACCAACAATGTTACTGTCAATCACATTATTTCTCAAGGCTAGATGTGAAAATATAAGGTTAATAAATTCACTCTAGTTAAGTGTTGTGCATAAAAGCACAGTCAAATTTTTAAATGGAGTTAATTCAACCTTTAAATATTACATTTTTGAAATTGTTTTCAATTTTATTTTTTTTTTATTTACAGTGCTTTGGTTATTCTTTACTAATTCTTTAATATATTATTTAGTTTATACATTTCCCTATTTTATGGGGTTAATCTTTCTTGCTGAACAGTCTGAAGCAAATTTTAGGGCTTTTATTATAAGGTTTCAATCTGCTTCTCCTGAGAACTTCTCATGAAGCAGTAAATTCTGCACACTAGCAAAGTATTTCTATGATTCTCAACTTTTTTTGCTATTTAGTTAGGTTTGTGGAGAGTTATTTTTTTATGTTGGTAATCGATATGCCATGGCTGATGATTTTGATTGAAGTAAAAAGAGAAAAGAATATTTCCCACAGGAATCTCCAGGGAGAGTAATGTTCAAGTGTATATAAAGGATATGGAGTGATTGCAGTTATATGCCTGAGGAAATTCAGGAATAGAGGATATTGTAGTAGGTATTCCAATCACTGCAAAACAGTTTTCAGTAGGAAAAAAAAAAAGTTAAAATACTAAGCTTACATAATGCAGTGTACTTTGGATTTGTTGGAGTCCCTACCTACCTACTCAATCCTGCACTTCTGTGTATAGTCTCTTTTCTCATTGCTCAGCTATGCAAAGGAAAAACAGAATTCAAACCTCAATTCTGTTGTGTGTAGTTTAAGCAGACTTGTAGATTACATAAAAAAAATAAAAGAAAAAATTACTGTATGAATTCCCAGGTATTTCCTCATGCCATCATTTGATCTCCTTTTGTATATGTGATCAAAGGTTGTGTCTGGGTATTAGTAATAGGCTACAAGAACTCATCAAGCCTATCTGGTTCACAAGGGTACACAGAACATTTCACTATTGAACATGTCCACATCCCCAGGTAAAAAATCGCCACAAGATCATTAGAAAGCATAAATCTTGCAATAGAACAGTATGAACTTCCCAGGAGGAAGATCAGGTCAAATTCATGGGCAGTATCTTTCTGCTATGGAAAGGAATTAGTTAAACTAATCTTTGAGGAAATGGGTATGTCACAAACTCCGTCATAGGAAGCAGGTCACTAAGTCTTTCCCTCAGCTCTAATCTATTCTTCCTATTTACAAAAATTACATCCTTACTCCAAGCCTAGTGACCTAAACGTGAACAAAACAGATCATGCCAAATTATACTGTATCCAATTTCTTTCTTTGTCATTCTCCAGAGATTCTGAACAAGTTCCTCCTCTTCCCTAGATTTCTTCCCAAGTTTTTCAGAAGACAAGAGAAAGAAACAAATCCATCCTGGCTCTGGAAGGTTCCCATCACAAGCTATGAGCTAATTAGCATTTGCACTGTACAAATATTAAGCATTAATATGGTGGAAATATTGTAGTGCATTTGTTTCAAACTGCCATGGCAATACACGGGACTCTTACTGAAAGAGGGAACTCTACAAGTGTGCCTCAAGTCATTTCTGCACTTTGGGACTTCAACCAACTACAAGGACATGCATTAGCAGACAGTCAAAAAATCACTATGCAAACCCAATTAAGGATTGCATTCCATTAAAGGAGCTAGAAAACTCTTTATCACAGAGAGTACACAATATATCCCTTACTGTCTTTTTTTTTTTTCTTTCCTGGTTTCGTAATAAATACACCACAAACATGCATTATATTTATACTTAAAAATATTCCAAAAATCTTCCACTTTGTGGATTGCCTTTGAAATATCTATTGAGGGAAATATGAAAATTGTTTCTCATATCAGTAAAAGAGGTCTTGGAGTGCTTTGCTTCATTATTTGCCTGCTCTGCTTTGAAACAAACAAATTAACAATTTGATTAATCCTGCAGGAAGAAAAAACAAAAAAAACCCACAATTTGGAGCAACTGTATTTCAAAGGGGAAAAAAAGCAGAAGTATAGCAGAAACAAGTTTAGTGTCATTTTAAACTTTTTTTATTTTTCAAGATATCCACAAACCTGTCAGTTCAATACCATAAACTTGAAGTTATCCCTTGATCTACTAAAATTGATTGGAATTTTACTGCTTGTTTTAATGGGAACATGGTGAGGACTAATTTATTGTCTTCGGTAAGTTAGTGCTTAATGACAACAGAGTGGAAAAAGGGTGAATGGATATCAAGAACTGATGAAACTGAACTTTGTCCAGGGTCTTACAAAGTGCTTTTGTTATTCTTATTATCTTCAGTTTTCCAAGAATAATTTTTTTTTTATTTTCATTCATCTATTTTTGTCCTATTTCTTTTCTTTTATTCCATATCTTTTTGCCATTATTGTCATTTACTCATGACAGAACTCTTTCCAAATCTCTGGGCTAGCAAAACTTAAAATTGAAACTTAAAATGTGTGTTTATGGCCCTAAACTTTTAATCAGATAGTAATTCTGATTATAAATATACTTCCCAGTTATAGATTCTTTCCACCTAAGGAGAACCAAAACTCCTCAAATATTAATTAACATTCATCAGAGTCAAGAATTTGCTGATGTTGTTACGATATTTTCAATTAGTTGTCACTAAGGCCAGCTAGAACAGAATTCATAATGAAATTAAGACAGTGGGACTGAATGTCTGGAGGTAGACATCCACAAATTTGTATATTATCAGGTCTTTCATTATGTTCAGTGGAGATTCAGTCAATGCAATTAATTCAGATTAGAAAGCAACAAATCTCACCTAAGCATAAACAACTAACGTGGGATTTGTTTACTTAAATATTGCTGTCTTGTGCCATTTCAAATGAGTACCCAAGGTACGTGCATGAAGCTGACATGTCACAGTGTTACAGATGATCTCTGTCTTTCTGGAGCAGCAGCTGGTGCTGGGCTGGATGCAGATGCAGGACAGGACACTCTACAACATCTGAAAAAATTTTTATATTTAACTGAATCACTCCCCAGGCTTTATTACTTTTATGGCTTAATTATTCATTGGCTGTAATAGAACTCTTAGCATATGTGACAGATAACTTTTGACACCCTTGCGGAGAGGAGTAATTTTTGATATTGTCCTGACTGTTCAACCATTTGTTTATCAGCTAAATAAGTAATTTGGGATGCAAGCTAGAGTTGTTCATTTTGTTATCAATGTGTGTTGTAAGGTGTTTTGAATCATGATAGTGTGCCCCAGCCAAACCATCTTTAGTTATTCCTATTGGAGCCCTCAGACAGAGACCAGGCTGGAATTACCCTCACCAGCTTCACCTGGCCCTCCACCTTCAGGTGTAGCAGGTCAGCTCCTGGAGGGGAGCAGCCAGAGGGTTCAGGGGAAGGAGAAGAAGAGGAGAGGGAGGATGGGCTTATATTTGTGTCCTGGCCTATACTGTCTGGTTGTTTGGATTTCCTGGACTAATTTGGCTGCTGATCACTGGATGGGTTTTGTTGCTGCCATTATCTTGACTCTGCTTGCCTGGATCTGGAGAGTCAAGGACTGAAAGATAAACTGTGCTAGACTGGAATTGAGAAAGGAGAAGCTGAAAGTCTAAATACCAAGACAGCAAGGAATAGATAAAGACAGTGCTTCACTGGTTAAGAAACAGCTTTATTATCTGAAAAGTGTGTGTGGAGCTCTTGGACGATGTAAAGGACCAATCAAGCAATGTGTAATCTCATGCACAGCAGTGGCAAAATGTATATGTGCTGTATTATGGATAAGTTGTAAAATGTTTAAGTGCTGTGTTAGGTAGGAGTACTGTGTTAAATAAGCCTAAGTAAGTAAAATGTGTATTGCTGTATTATAGAGAAGTTAGTGAATGTACAAGTACTGTGTTAAGTAAGTATAAGTAAGTGAATGGTATAGGTTATTAATGAATATGTAAAAGTAGTATAATGTGTAAGTATAAGATGAGTAAGTTTAATACACAAAAGAAGTGATAAGTAAGTAGGATGTACAAATTGAAAGATGTAAGAGTTCCTGCATGATGCCCCAAGAGGTGATGCATATTTTAAACAATAAGAAGTTTCTGCATAATCACATTGATTTGTTTAACTGAAGTGCTGAGTTCCCACAAATGCATCACTTTAGAAATATTAATCACAAAATGCTCAGGAAGCTCTGTAGCCATGATGCTGATCCAATTATTCGGACCCAAACTTCTTACTGATTTTACTCTGTTAAGGCAGCCAAATTCCTTTGACCTTATGAGTCCATTCCTTAGTGATTGAATTAGTTGCTTTATACCACAAACTTTCTAAGCATATGCAGTGGGAGGGGAGGTGCAAAATCTTCCATGGAATGCTCTGAGACAATCAGGTTACTCTGAACAGAAGCTTCCACAGCATACAGGGAAGTCAGATGAAATCAGTGTGAGCAGATAACTGCAGCAGATTTTAACTTGTGTCTCAAATTTGGAGACTGATTTAAGGACTAAGATGTGACATGTATATTAATGAAAGACCCTTTTTATAATTTTTAGGTAGATAGAGTTATAATTTAGCTAATTTTAGCTGTTTTATCTAAAGTTTGTCCCCATTGTTCTGTTTTCCTTGTGAGACATTTCATTTTGTAATTTTTTTTTTTTCCTTTCAATTATGCTCAAGTGTATTTTGTGTTCTCTTCTGCTCTTTTCCTCCAAGATTTTTGTTTTATGTTGTTTACAATCCATCTGGTATCATTCCAGAGTAAATTTTCTGGCTTCAGTGTAATTTCTCATGATGCATATTGATTAATAAACTAAAGGAAGATTTTTTCATAAGTCTTGTCCTCCTCTGTGTTTTTAAATATTTTGAACTTTCTAATATCTTACACTAGTCCTTCAGCAAGAGCCTCTCAATTTCTAGAAAAGCCTTCAAAAGCAGCCTTATGTGGTTTGGGCAAAAAGAATGTTTGACCTATTCCATAATGGGAGCACACTACTTGCAGATACGGAAGCCTGAGTTATAAATTTCCTGTCAGCAGCTCATGATGCATTTAGGAGTTATATATTCACATATACTAGCAAAAAAAAAGTGCTTACTTTGTACAGTGGAGGAGGAAAAGAAAGAATTAAGCAAGCATTTTGCTTCCTATTAATGGCACATTTGGAGGGGCCACAGAACACTACAAAAGAGTAATCTAATATTGTCGCACTGTAAAAATACACTATGTGTATTAATTGGTTCAAACAACTTTAAAATGAGTTTGTAATAAAAAAAAATTAAGGTAGAAATCAGATTCATTTTAAAAGTAAGAATGGCCATGAATGGGGATGTTTCTTGGGGAGAAAATGCTAGAAGATATATGTAATTTTTATTGGCAATACTTCAGATGACATGTAGACTAAAATCTCAAACCATAATTTTACTGCTCTTTTAAAAACTTGCATTTCTCACTCCTCCCATCTGTTTATCCAAGTAGATCACCTGAAAGGCAAACTCCACTTTCTGAAGAGAAGTAGTACACAAAATTTCATTTATTGCTTCCTTGACTCCTGTAAAAAAATTTCAGCAGAATGTAGAAAAGCAACATCCAGATTTCTTTATGTTACTATGGAAAAGCTTTATTTATAAGCCAGAAATTCTGGGATATTCTCAGAAGTGCTGCTAATTCCAGTTCTTTTCATATCTGGCTGCTTGAGACAGGTGTGGTCCCTCAAGAGAAGAAGTACGCCACTGCCTCCTGTGAAAACCAGGCATCAAGAAAGCTCAGACTGGAGTTGCAGAAAAGGGTGCAAAGGCTGCATTGCTGTAGCAATGTCAGTTAGGAAAGGGTTCTATTTAACCACAGAGCTCTGCAATCGTTCCAAGGCCAAAGTTGTGTTTAGAAGTGAGTTAACACACTTAATCCTTTTGCCTGGAGGAAATAGAAGTGGAGAACGTGCAATGGAATTCAAGCAAACACTGTGTGTTGTAACAGAGACCACTGAGATATTTTCTCTTGAACTATCATTGCACTCCCAGTTATTCATTTACTGTCTGCTTTACAAAAAAAGGTGTATTGAAGAGACCAATTAATTTTTTTAATGACTTTTACTGGCCAGAGTAAAAGAGAAGTTCTAGCATGAGGCACTCAAAAAGGTTTTTGGTTTGGTTTTTTTATAGAGGGGTATATTCCAAATAGAAAGTAGGCTTAAAATATGTTAAGAGTAGAAACAGGTTCATTTCTGTCATTATTCTCTTCCTGGAGTGGACAGATAAAGACAAGGAAGTGATGATTTTATAAGACAGGCTGGCCTTTCAGACTATGATGCAGATTCATAAATGGCATCACTTTGAGTTCAGTTAGCATTTTGTTGAATAGTAAATATAGATTCTTCAGGACACTGACACAAAAAGTTTAGATAAACTGAAAGCAGATTGCTTCAGTCTGTATTTGAGTCAAAAGACTAGAACAAGTCATCATTCTTTTTTCTCCTTTCGTTAGAATACTTATTTATATACTTAATTAAAAAAATATGCTTTTCCCCATTTAAAGTAAAACGGATTCTTCTTTTTTTAATATTAGGAAACTCTGCCAAAACTTAATCTGTACCTGTATCCAAAAGACATTAAACATTAGTTCTTCTGCTGCAAAATGTTATGGTGGTAATCTAAAGGATCTCTCGAAGTCTTGCATCTTCAGATATGATTTAGAATTCAAGCCAGTAAAAGTTACTTGTAGGATTATGAACCATCAAAGACTGAGATTGTATCAGTGTTCCTACAAGAAAATTTTTAACTTTAAAGTTGACACTTTCCCATCAAACAAAACAAACATTGAAAATAAAATAATAAATTAAACAGAGAATAAAAAATATATAATAAACAACCTGTAGCTGAAGACAATGAGGAGGTTTTTTTTCTGCCTGGGTGGTTCTAAGGTACTACTGACAGATGTAATGGGCACAGTTTAGAGTTTAGAAGATAAGGAATGAGGTTTTCAGGAAGCTGGCACCATGTTCAGACTTCTTATATAGAACTTAATCAAAAATCCACTAAGTCAGCCAAGATAGATCCTTACATTTTTGACACTGTGGAAACTGGAAAATCTGGAAGTCTAAATGCCACCTGGTATTTTTTGCTGAAAAAGCATGGCTCAATTGCTTTGCAAGCTCTGTCTGAAGTGAAAATTGCTCAGCATTAGATTTTATGTTCTGCCAAAACAGGCCATAGGTATCTGTGGCCTCCTATGAGGATTCAGGAGACTAGAATGCCCCCAGCAAGTATTGTAGTGAAGGTCAAACACTCTCTGCAGACAGTACTGCACAGAATCCTGAATGTCTCTCTGACATTCAGGGGTATAGCTTCAGCCGTGAATGTCACGAAAGAAACGGCATGCAACGCTCTGGCTGGAACATGCCTCCTGCATCAATTCATCTTAAAACACTGCTGAGAATTAGGCAGAGTTTGACATAAATTTGTACAGAATCGTTTATGGCTTCCACAGAACACTTTTATGAAAGAAATTTTATCACAAAGCATTGCCTTAATAAAGAATTAGGTTGATTTTAATCATTGACTTTCCTTAGTTAAAAAAAAGTACATAAAGTCTTTGCAATAGTGCATAAATCATAATGACTTCTGAATTGTTAAATATCACTCACCACACTGCAAAGCTAAAAGCAAAGATGCAAAATCCAAACAGATGTAGTCACATGGGGAGTGCATGTTATTCGTTGTCTAGGATCCATGGCTATGCCTGTGCTAATAAAGGAAACACATCACAAACCATTCTTTGGTCCTGCTGCCATCTGCCTTGGCACATCTTATTTCTGTACAGAAAAATTCTCTTTTGTCCCAAACTGTAGTAACTGCATCCAGATTGCTTGGGAGGAGGTGTTCCTGGCCCATGATAGCATCAAACTGTGCCTGGGCATAGTTTCTGAGAGTTATGGTTTATTAGTCCAACATTTTTTCAGGGGCCATGCTAAGAATTTAACGGTATGAAAGGCCACATGTCTATGTGCAAGTCTGTGCACTGGCCATATTTATTTTGCCAGAACGTATGTATTTCATATTTTTTGGTATCTGCCGGCGGTGTTATATGTGTTTGTGTCAGGAATAGCAGAAATAGAAAACATGACAGTACTGAAATCAGGAGCAGTGAATGGAATTCACTTAGGGTGAAACGGGCGCTGTGCAAAATTTGCAACATTAGCGGAGGGCAAATTTTCTCCTTCATTAACCTTCATGTTAAATAGCCAGAAGATCCTCCTCATGTGTGTGAAATTCCTTTTAATATATTAGCTATTCAATACTCTCTAGCACCCCATCTTTTAACCTCAGCAGCCTGACATATTTATCTTGAATGTGGATAAATTTAAAAAAAAAAAGTTTTGATACATTGAAGCAATATATAACGTGTTCATTCCACTATTGGCAAGAAAAGGAAAAAGGTACGCAAAAAAAGTATTTATGAAATATGGTTCTTTCTGAAGCTACTTCAATATGATCAGCCTCCAACAAACTCTGAGGTCACTGAGCATTAAATACGATGTTACACAATGAATGGCACTTTGGGTTATTAGTGCACAGTTGACAGCCAAACCTGTGACATACAATACAATTACTTCAGTCCTGGAGAACAGAAAAATGCTCTCACCCTATTGTGTATGAACTACAAAGAAGTATGAACATATGCTGAGGGCATATTTAAAGAGGGGCAAATCCTTCTTTGATATATAATCATTAGAAAGAAATATATGTGCAAAATACATATATATCTATTATTATTATTCAACAAATCTTTTGTTGCTTTAGAGCATTTACATGGTAAGGTTCACTGTATAATATATATGTAATGCTTACTGGATAAAGGAAACAAGTTCAAAAGTTGAAATATTTAATATTCAGAGAGAATGCATAACTCTTCAAAACAGAATTTAAGTCTTATTAATGTTAGCACTAATAAAATTACATTACAAAAATAGCAATATGTTAGGGCAATACTGTATAGAACTGTTATACTCTTCTTCCTTTATTTTAAGTCTTTAATGCTGTAAAGAACAGAGTGAAGCTTTTTCTGAAATGTTCAATAACTCACACAAAGGAAATTGGCAAGATACTTACAAGTAAAACTCTGGGAAAATTGTTACTAATTCCTAATCAACTTTGCAAAAATACCTTTTTTTTTTTTTTCTGGTTGGCCATTTTTATAGTATAAAAAATACAAAAAGAGAAAAAAATCAAAAACACCCCACAAACCAAATAGAAAACCACTGCAAATAACTTTTTTTGAAGAGTATCAAACAATAATTTTTCTGATGTCCTCTGTTCAGTCTCGACTATGTTTTTTTCTGTATAGGTTAAATCAGTTAATGCTACTTGTGTATATCTGTGTATATCTGCTCTCTCAGAAAGCAAAAAGTTTACAGTTTCTCTTTCAGTCTTAAAAATGTGAGCACAGAGTGTTCAGATTGCCCATGACACAAAGATCCAAATACTCCAGTTTTGCTCTGCAAAATAATCTGAGTCTTAAAATTTCAGCAAGTATATTAATAGTTGGCTGGATCTCCTCAGATGTTGATATACTAGAAATCTGAGACGGCCCTCAGAATGGAGCAGGCTGTTAGCACATCCCTTTTTATCATTTCTGGAATGTTTTACTCTACAGAAAAATGTCTGTTTTGTTCATAGCTCAACCAACATGAGAAAATCTACATCTTTGCCTCTATTGCTGTTTCATCCTAAACAAAAACAAGAAAATGCCAGTGTGATGACCATAGATGCCTGAAGGTTTTACTGACAGCACTGCATCTAGAAATGTCAATGGCTTATGACCCAATGCTCCATGTTACTCCAAAATCATATCAGAGTGGACCAAACTACCTCCACTGATAACATATTGGAGAATAATATTTTGTAATATTTCAGACATAAATTAATTTGACAAGTGGTTTTGTCCCATAATATTGTCATTAACACTTATAACTAAAAGTTTTACAATATTTCCATAAGGCTGACTCAGTTTCAAACAAGAGTTAAACAACTGTCATCCACTTCCTTATAACGAAAACTTTCAATGATTTTTTTTTAAACTGTTACTAATATGCCTAGTCACTATCATCATCTGTTTCTGCATATTTCTGGATTCCTGTGTCAGCCTGGTGTCAGGATCTAAACAAACAGGTGAAATCCATTGTTTGCATCCTTGTTTTTCTTTCTTTGGCAGATAAAACAAGAAAAACTTAAGGGCTATAAAACCTGCTTATTTCCACTATGATATCTGTTAAACTGCAGTTGAGCTTGCTATTTTATTTAAAATATCTATTACAATATTTTTCTTCATGGAAGTAATTTAATGCTGACTCAGTAATGTAATATGGCTTTAGAGCAGCTTTTAATAAAAAAACTCCTTGAATTCCAGTGAACTTGTTCATCTCTGTCATTCATATGTATATCAAAGGTGTCACTAATGTGTCTAAATGCACCATCAGATTCCACAGTGCCTGTGCACCCCGAGCAAAAGTGGCTAAACCCAGCAGAAATCCAGCAGTGTCACTGAAACCCCTGAAGTTTGTGGGAGCTCATTGCATGTAGCAGTTGAAGCTTTGTATTTACCAGTTCACTTCCAAGTGTTTCTTCCACTCCTTCTTCTCCACTGACTGCTCTCCTTGAAAAAAAGACAAAAAAAAAAAAAAACCAACAATTTCTAAGGCAGAAACTAACAGCACTGTGGTCTTCTAGCTGGTGGTGTGTAACATAATGAATATCTGAGCATCTCCTCAGATGGGCCATTCTAGCAGGTGTTGATGTTGATCCTGCTTCATTCAACAACTTCTTGTTTCCCTGGAAGAAGCTTGCATCTGCTTGAGTAAATTCTGTCATCACTGCCATTTCATTTGTAAATGCCATCTGTCCTGGAACTCCCTCAGGAAACAATCTTTCTTATCTGGCTAACAAGAGACATCCACATCATTTGCACATTTTGAGCAATACTTTCTTGAAATGCTATATGTCATGCAAAAGAGTCATCTCAATGCCAAAATTAACAGATACTGCTGTTGCCAGCTTCACCACTCACTTTTTGCAACTCTGCACATCATGTTTTCCACTAATATGAAATATCTTTCCAGGGTAGACTTAAAAAAAACACAGAGCATTCATACAGAATTTCTCGATTCCTCTGCCCCTGGAAAGACCTTTTCTGAACCCTGTGCCAGATTCAAGCTGAGGGTGGTAGATTTCCCTGTGTTTTTAGCAGCACAGATAAAGACTTGAGAAATAAGTTATTCAGTGTGTCCAAACAATAAAATTCCCTTATAGCTGGCATGCACAAGATGGAGGTTTAGTGATTCTTTAACCCCATCTTTGGTCAAAAAAAGAGAAGAGCTTAGTCAAAAGATGATAAAATCTCACATTCATTTAACTCGCAGGAAAAGCTCATCAGTAATCTTCAAGAAAGTGTCACTGACTATGACAATGATGCCCACAGATGATATCAGAACTTGACTGTCTTCTAGGCCTATATCTCAAAGACAGCATAAACAGCTATCATATAAGCAAATTGTAAATATGTTTTTGGCAGCACTGAGCTGAGCATTGCAGTTCCTTGCTACTGTGTAGACACTTCCATAGCTCTCAAGTAGAAATAGGAAAAAGTACATTCAGACTCACTTAAACACTGTGTCAGACAAGATTAAGATTGATTTAGTTTATCCTGGGATTCTGTAGCTAATGTTCTCCACAGAGTCAGAAATGAGATGACAACAAACGTACAACTAAACAAAAACAACTGAAATAATGTCTTTATTTCCATCATGTCAGACTAATCTGTGACAGCACTTGCAAATGCAAAAATCCCTTTTCCAGTCTCTGTTTCAACCTAGTGCAGAACATCTTCTGGAGTGTGCAGGAACAGCTTTTTCTTTCCAAACACTGCCTAATACTAGTGTCCACAAGAGCATAAGAGGCCTAAATGCCAGTCCTAGGGCTGAAGATAAAAACTAGAACAATTTGCTAATCTGCTGTGCATAAACAACATTGATTGATCCACATTTTTGCTTTTAGAGAGTCAGGATTTTCTGTCTGGGCAGTGGGCTGGGAAATGACTGAAGGTACAGAGAGAAACTTTTTCAAAGGGGAAGAGGACAAATTTTTAAAGCCTTTAAAGCAAATGAAGTTATTTAGTTTAGCAGTAAAGAAAAATTGCAGATTACTTTGTAATGTGCAGGAAGTCCTTAAATTATAAATTTATAAATTTATGATTCTGTAGTTTCTATTCTTGTACCTTTGAAAATAAAATAAAAAATTTCAACTCTATGCACCCAGAATGAATTAGCAGGACATATTAAAAATATAATTACCTATTCTGTATTATAAATATACTAGACAAAATAATAGGACATTGGCCTGAATCCAAGTTATGGCAGTGATCCCAGGGGTTACACAAGTGTATGTAGATTCAGTCTTGAGAGCTGGAATAGGAATCAACACCTAGTTTGGCTCTATGCCAACTTGCTAATCATCATCAGTAATCATAAGTAGAATTAAAAAAGAAAGGATGCAGTATTTGCAGTATTGAGTTCAACATTTCAACTTTTGAATGTATATATATAAAATAATCCCTGTTCTCTACATGAGGAGACAAACTCATGTAATTACAGTTAAGCAAGAATCTGACTATTGTCTCAGTGCTTCATAGAGATAGCCAAAGAATACACCATTGACACATACTCAGATATCAAAAATTATTGAGAATTTTCAGGATAAGAGGGAAATTTAAAAGGCAGGTAACTGCCCTACGTGTCTTTGTAGTGACCAACACATTTTTATCAGCGTGAGGAAGTTGAACTTAATCAAGAGCATGAGTAAAAACCTAAGATGCTTTTATGTAAATTTTCTTAAGGTATTCATGACCTTTATTTTTTATTTAAAAGCATACAAAATTTAAAACCACAATTGTGAAACAAAGTTTTACAAAACCTAGCCCAGTATACCAAATTTGTCTATGTAACATAACATTGTCTGATTAGTTCAGAAGACCCCAACATTGCAGACTTTCAGATAGTGTAAGATTAAAATGAAAATTGGAGCATGCAGTAAATAACCATCAACAAAACAAGTAACAATTTCAGAGGAGAACTGGACTTTGGAGAACTGTTATTTATTGCTAGATTTTTTCTTCATTGCTTTTAATGAAAGATGATTACGTGACAGCACACAGTGTAGTCAGAACTCATAATTCTTTCTTTTGATAGTATTTAAAGTTTTTTGTATAAATTAAAAATATTCTTTGTAAGCACAGTCATAGTACTTATTCAGCAGTTTTTCAAATCTTGTATAATCTCACTAATAGAGGAAACTCTTGATTCTAGTTCAATTAGTAATATACATGTCTTTTCATAAGAAATTTTAAAAGTATTTTTCCATATTTCCTTTGATTTTCTGCCTTGATCAATTTTTATTTGAAAAGATAAAGTCCCATGAGTCGCAAAACCAACACTAACTAGATATTCAAACATACATTCAAACAGAAAGATTTACCAAGCTATGCTAATAATGAGAACATCTTTTTTTTCTCTGAATACATTGATTGTTCTAATTGCAAACTGTAGAAAGTAAATAGAATTCCACTGTTTGTATTTTGTTTGGTTGTTTGTTTGTTTTTCTTCTGTGTTAGTTTTCTCTTTTGTGAACAATGACTGTATATTAAAAAAAAAAAAATGCTACTGAAGAATAAATTAAGATTATGATTTTCAATATAATTAGAAATTAGCCATCATATCGAATGAGATACAGCCAACATAATTTATAAATATGTAATCTGTTGAGAACACTAAACATTGGCTATTTTGAATCTTCACCACATGGCTTAGCTTTGTTTTCGAATACCTCCTCATGTTATCACAGCTGTTTGTTAAGAGGAAAATCAAAGGCCAGTCTCTAGACTTGGTGGTCCACCGGACTACTAGGCATAAACCATCATTGTTTCTGAAATCAGTGAGCAATAAGAAAACATTTTATTCAAACACCTTTGACATTCTAAGGTAGAGAGCAACTGCTGGTCTACAAGTAGGACTTCTCAGGGTGTGGACTTCAGCACAAATTAGTCAGAGACTCAAAAACATTCCTGTAAATCTGGAATAAAATGCATGAAATGCATCACTGCCACAATCCTGTAAGCATTTGAATTAAAATAGAAAGGCTTGTTGGTTGCTTTTATTTGTTTTCTTGTTTTTAAATGTTTGTTAAGTTGTAAATGCAAAATCCCAGCACAACATAAACACAGACGCTCTTTTGAATGTTTGTTTTTCAAGGTTTCTAAGATTAATATATTTTGATCAGCAACACATTTCTAAACAGCAATTTATTTTTCACAGTCATGTAAATATTTAGGCAATATTTATTTTTGTAAATTAATTTTATTCTTTTCTGTCTATACATAAAAGACACAGCTGATGTCTTTTAGGAATTTTAGTTGTGATCTTAAATGATGAAAATTCATTTAGCTAGTCAAGTGAATGTTTCCTTGGAATACACACCAGAAATAATAAATGAGTTTTTCAGAAAAAATATTCTGAACACCAAAGAATGTCTGGCTGTCCACAGACTGCTTAGTAATTTTCCTTATTTTGTCTCTTCTGAAAGCTTTCTCTCTTCCTCATATGGGATAAAGTTACACTCCATGAGCTAAAGAATTTAGCTCCACATATTTTTACAGCATTTTTCTTCTTTTTATGTCATGGAAACGAATAACTGAACCATGTCTGCATTCTGTGGGAATACTTTAGAGATGCAGAACTGCAGGGAATCCCCTTCTGTCCTGAAGTTCCTCCCTGCAGAAAATAAGACTGGATTGCTGTGGTCCCAGAGGTCAAAGGCAGAGGATGAAGGATGCTGCTGGCAGTGAGGCAGGCATGGAAAAGGGCATGGCCCGAAGCGGGGTGCAGCATCTCCAGGAAACAGCTCTCAATTGTGGAGCTGTAAATGAGAAAGCTTGTCTGTGTGTATTGTACAGACAGAGTCATCAGCTTTACCCAGCATACAGCCTGCAGTGCCCTTTGAAGTTTTAGTAACACTGCTGAGCTGGCGTGTCCTTGAAATCCAGTAGAAAAGTTACAGGCCCAGCTTGCCCCTGGGCTGGTGTAGCCTCACATAGAGCACTTCCAGCCCAACTCTAGCTCTGCCCAGGCACCTACCACATGGTGGCTGTTTGCATGTGTGTCTGTGTGCTCACAGGTGTGTGCATACAGACCTGTCCTGCCTTTCATGCTTGTCTCTGTCAGTTGTGTTCCTGTCTACATGCACACTTACACGCAAAATAGTGTCTTATCATTAAAGCATTCCTATCTGACATTCCTATGAGAGGAGATGGTAATGAGGTAAGGGTGATATTTGGCTTGTCTTTTGAAATAATTACCCAACCGAAACTTGTGATCAAGGAGATTTTACAGTATGGAACTCCTCCTACTACTGTGTGGTTAGAAAGAAATTCAGATCATCCTCCAAGAGGAAGAAAAAGTCACCAATTTCACTGCTCCAGAGCTTTTCCTCTAGTTTTAAAATGCACAGTTAAGCTGAACAGATTTTATTATTTTGTTATGATTAATGTACTGTAATGTCTTTCACTGTATATTAAACATAAACGTTGACCATATTTTATGTGAATGCACTTTTACTGATCGCCTCATATTCATAACTTGCCTAACATGCATACCTCAATAATCTTGGAATTGAGCTCTCCTTGTTTTCATTTTAGTTCACAGCATTTGCTTATCTCTTTCCTCATTTATGTTGGCCTAGGTCTATAATTTTACCACTGGGAAAAAATTACTGTTAACATGAAATTGATCATGCAATATTTTTAGTAGCACCTCATTTTAATCTTTAATATATTTAGTGTAATTTCAAACAGCGAAGATAACAAGAACAGACTGTCTTCAAAGACATATTTGACTGAAGAAATATGTTTCCTATGTTCAAGATGGTAATATATTTAGAATGTAATTTTGGCTAGATGTTTATATTAATTCTATTGTTTATATTATTTATACTGTTTATATTTATAGTTATATTTCTATTGAATACAAACCACCTTCACTTTTGCTATTATCTCAGTCAATTGCAAGCTGATTGAACCAATGAATCAAAGTAAACATAGGTATGCTGTAGTGCAATTTGAAAATTGAAATCACCTTGTATAGAAATGGCCTAAATGGTTCAATATTTTTCCTTTATTTATTCAATACTTTAAAGAAAGATGTTTTTAAATATAATGTCTAACTTTTTACATTTGGGTTTCAAGTGAATTGGTGTTTTAAAACTCTTTAACATACAAGTCTATATTTATTGCACATATTTTATTTTTAAGAAAAATTGCATATTTTTTCTTGATATATATTTTTCCCCTAGAAGCCTCCCTGTATTCTTGCACTTTTTATATCATGTAGGAGGTCTTAAATGATAACACAAGTAGCTAACACAATTTGTTGTAATTTCTTTCATCCTTTTTTCTAAAGTACACTATCTTCCTTGAGCAGAAGGAACAGAATGAATTTTGAATTCTCTCTATGTTCCTGAGAATAGTTTTGCATAGTACTTAAAATTTTGCCCTGAATGCATGAGGTGGAAGGCAACAGCAATCTTCTTTCAAGCAAAATGTTGTGATTTGTCCCTTACCAATCCGTGAGGATCTCGAGCAATTTAATCTAAATAGACTCTGCTATTTTCACACATGAGTGGGTAACAATTGCCTCTGAGGTGCAAATGTGATGAACCATTGACCGTGTCATTCAAAAAGAAAAGAAGCCACAAAAGCCATAATATATGCAGCAAACATAAGGCTAAATTGTTATCTTCAGATAATAAGTTATTGAACTTTTTTTTAATGTAAACTTTACATACACTATGATCTTTTCTGTAAACTGGGTAGGTAAAAACACAGAGGTAATTATTGAAAACCAATTGCAGCGAAACACAGAACAAAAGCTATTCCTTTTTATGATGATAATTGAGCAGAGCGCTAGCCTAAGTAGGATAAAATGATTTCAAGCCTCTTTACGTTGTTTTGATTAGGAGATTGAAAATGAGATGTCTTAATAAAGACAAATGTACAGTTTTAAAAATCATAGTTCCTTTTCTGCATTATCTTAAATATAGGTATTTTTTTCTTTGTGTCTTTCACATAAACTGCAGTGCTAAGTGCCAAATCCCAAAATTACAGGTCCTATTTCCAGGGGACCTTAATTGCCCCAGCCTGTTAACGCTCAGCCCTGCGAGCCAGGCCATGTACTCTCTGCCAAGTTAATCTTCCTTCAGTGGCACACAGAGCAATTGCTGCACCCTTTTTTTGATTCTGCTCCCACTTCTGCTAAGACTCATGAGGTAACTTTGGGGCTCAGAAGCATCAAACACAAAACTAGTATTTAGGAGAACAAAGCGACATCTTCTGTGACTGAGTTCTGTGTGCAACCTTAGGCAAAGCATCTGAGACAAAAAAAAAGTGGAACCCCTGAGTCAAGTGTTGGGTGAAGGTGGTTCTTCTGTTCGTCAAAGTAATGGAACATTTCAGGTCACTGACAGAAAAAATTATTTCCAGTGTATGATGGCCTAAGTCTCCATGCACGTTGTCTCCTACTTCCCTTTTCCCACCTTAGCTGTGGCTATTTGCTCAGAAAGAAAACAGCAATTATTGTGGAGGTAACCTACTATGTTTAATTATCATGAATCAATGTGTATAATTGCACCAACATGAAAAATTTCTACATTTATAATTATTTTGAAAGCTTTTCTGGCAACTATGGATTTCCAACTGGTGTTCCTACAGATGTGAAGAGAGATCAGGTTGGGAATACTTCTGAAGTCAGAAAACTATATACCTTTTCTTTCTGCTGTTTTGTTTTGGTTCTTATCTTTCTGTTTGGAATTGGTTGCCTACAGCAATGATTTGGAAATCTGGCTACAGAGATTTTTCTTCCTATAGACTGTCCTTAGGGGATTTCTGAACCAGACCGCATTTCATCCCTGCTTAAAAGCTGCTTGTATGTGAGATGTGGAACACCAGTGTCATACAGGACAGTTCTGCACAGATGTCAGCTGTTGATAACAGCATACTACAAAGCTTTCAGTAGTCACAGTTAAAATAAATTTTTTTTTTTTTTTCTGCAAGAGACATAGCTGCCTGCTTATTCAAATATTAGAAACTGTTTTTCTCTCTTTTGTTTTTCTTTTCTAATGATTCTGTCATTGAGAAGTAACATCACTTCTTGAATTGCAACAATTTTCCTGGTCAGAATGCAAGAGGCAATTCCCTCTTCCCATCAAATGCAAAGCATAAGGTACAGGAGAAACATTGTGTTTCAAGGTAAAAAAAGTAAGGACAGATGGCAAAACAGCATCTTTCATTTCTCTATGGGACCAGGGGCAAGGAACCTCAGACTTAATGCTATTCAGGAGTACTTAGACAAAAGACATATTAACGAAAAATGTTGATTTGTTCAAAATAAAACTTGCAAGGAAATGCACAGATTTCAGTGACTGCATTTTTCTTGGGAAGTTTTCTTTAGATTTCTTTAAAGGTTTTGTTCAAAGATGGGAAAGAGAGAAAACAACTCTCCAATTACTATTTATCTTATGGTCAGGAAAACCACTTGAGATAAAAAATCCTGAATTCAAGTCTGTAATGACCCATAACATGCAGACCTGTAAACGTCATTATTAAAATTTGAATGCCAGAATTACTATTAGTTATTCTGGCAACGAATTCACTTTTGAAAGGTCTCATTTTAGTGTCCCTTATGAAATGTTGTCAAATTATAAATATATTCCAATAAATGGGAAAAATATATGTTTTCTTGCTTGCCTATTTTTTTTCATTACAAGCTATACTTATTGGGTTTTGTCCCAATTCTGAGTCATGAGATTTTTTCCACCATGTCTGTCACTTCATATTGCAGTACCTGATCATCCATTAGACAAACACAAACTATAACCTTTATAGTTGCAAAGATAACCTTCAAACAATGAAGTGAATGTATTTGGTTTTATCAGCAATGTCTCATTTGGTCTGAAGCATGAAATGAATGCAAATTTATTTTCATTTATCGCACTGTTGAATATTAATACTAATGCAATGCAATTTTTAGTGTCAAGAACTATTTCTAGGCTAATCAAAGCCTTCAGGAGAAAAGATGGAAGATCCTGGTGTATGTTCAGTGCCTTCTATGAGTGCCCTTTGCCGCCGCAGTCTTGGGGAGGTAAAGAGTAAGAGGGAAAAAGAAAGTTTTATGGCCAGTAGCCATTCCTATCTTACTTAATAATAGTTTAAGATCTGGTCCACTGACATCCATCTAATACTATGAAGGTTCACGAACATCAAAATTCCACAGACAACAAAATTGTATATCAAAGCATAGCATAAGTAAAATTTTGTCTCTTACCTTTACTGATGTGATGGAGACGTAATGCAAATTCTTTCAGACACACTGTAATCTCAAAAAGAGGCATCTTAAATTAATTGTGCAAATATCTGAAAACTACTTCCTGTCTGTCTTCCATGAAATTCTTTAGCAAACCATGGTTTAGAATCATGGTTCTGTTTTCACTACCAAGAAAATGCAGTGGAAATCACAATATCTAGAAAAAATAATGTATTGAGTTTAAAAGACGTTTATTTGCCATCCATTTTGCTCAAATAGACTTGAAAGCAAAAGCAATCAAAAAAAAAAAAAAGTGTAATGAGACAGGTGTTCCTAGTGATGTTAAAATAAAATTAATTAATTAAATATAATACAGATATAGCACAATGCTTTTGGGGTTTGGGGTTTTTGTGTTGTCTTTTGGTTTTTGGTTTTTTGCATACTACACTAGACTGTAGTTAGAGAAGATATTTTACTCATTTTAGCTCCAAGAAACACTTCAAAAAGACAGTATTCACATTAGACTGTTTTGATAAATATATGCCTGATGTAATTTACTGGCAGTTCATGACTGAAAAAGAAATCGTTTTCTAGAATAGAAAAACATCCCAACAAAACAAATGCAACTAGTTATTCTTAAAAATTTGTTTTCCTTTCTCATGTACTAGAGGTGTAAGAGGCTTGCGGGGAGTGGTTGTTTGCTGTGTTATTTTGTGTATGATGAAACCCAAAACTTTACCTCAAATAAACTTTTTATTTGATCTGAAGCTATACTAATATAGATTGCAGCTGAAATTTCCCTCCTTTGCACTGTAGTATAAAGAATTTTGAAAATGACCACACTAGATTTCTACAGTGTGTGAAAAACTATCCATTACCGTTAGGATGAAGGAAATGCAAGCATTTATTTTCATTTAACCTTTTCATTTTCTATTCCATTCTACTCCACTCCACTCCCCATACCCACCTTCTCCTCCCTGCTCTGCACACACACCATAATCAGTGCGGGACTGATGATTTAAAGTCCACTTTATTTACTTTATTTTTTATTACTTTTTATTTTTTTAGCTGTACAACAGAAATTAAGTACTAGTGTAATAACATGAGATAGTTTGGGGCAGGAGTAATACTTTCCCTGCCTGTCTCCGGGGGGTCCCACGTGTCCCCACAGACACACGGGTGGGTTCAGCATTACAGTCGGTCACAAAGAGTCCAGAAGGGCATTTGCCTGCATTCCAGCAGGAGCATTTATTGCTCCTACGCTGTCGAAGGTTGCAGAGGCAAATGCCAACATGATCCCAAAACTCCCAGCTCTATCTGGGGGCAGGGAAAAGGCAGGACTGGGGAACGGGACCGATGGGGAAGCTCTGGGGGAGTGACCAGGGGTAGAGGCCAACAGCCAATTGGGGAATCCAAACTGGGATAGATTACGAGAACAGAACATGGCATCCTGGGAGAAGCCTTTTTGGTCACCCTAACATGAAATGGTTCCTGTGGTCCTAGGGACTTGTCTTACTGAAAACTTTCTGTCCCTTGTAATGTACGTTCAGTGGTCACCACACAGGTGGAGGAAGGTGGGAGCGTGGTGGTCACAACTGCATTAGTTGTACAAAAACCTTGCAATATTTCTCAAAATAAACTGCAGATTTTCCTTCAGACTAGGCTATATTCCCTTTCACAGTTGTTACTCAGTTTCTATTCTGATGTTGATGAACTTTCATTCCTTTCATTCTATAAAAATCACCTTTTTCTGTGATATGAAATTACTTTGCCAGCACTGTGGCATAAATGCTGTGATTTACCTGAGACTGTATAAGAAATCAGAAGGAGGGAAATTCACTAACCTTCCATTTTGATTAAAGCAGTAGTCACTGAATTATCCCATCTTTACCTAAGTAGGTGCTGCACAAATATTTTCTAACAGTCATACAGATTAATAAATAAGTCAGAAAAATAATAAAGATATAAAGATATAAACTATTTGTATTCACTGAATTTGGGATAACTCAATATTTTTGGATGAAAACTTCAGCAGTTTAAAATCAGAGTTAGTCTACAGATCTGAATAAAGCATAAAGCCATTCTGATTAATGTTCCTAGGTAAGGATCTCATCTTTTCCATCATTCAAGTATTAGCCCTGTTAGCAATGAATCCTTCAAATCTGTGCTTAATCATATTCTCAATTGAAAAAGTTATTATTGACCTATTCCTTCAATTCCATGCAACCACGATAATTTATTTCAAGGTAGAATCTGGCCTAATTCTTCCTGTGACAGGAAATCAGGTTTCAGATGCTTGTGTCCAGAATTACGCCAGCTGGCCTTTTCAGCTCAGTATTCAAGGATAAAAAGCCCAAATTCCTTGCTAAACTGAAAAAAAAAAGACAAAAAATTTGGGAGGATGGGCCATTAAAAAAAAAAAAAAAGTTGATTTTTTTTATAAACTTTATTTTTGATTAATTAAAAAAAAAGATACACCAAGAAAACCAAAAATTAAAAAAATAAACTAGATATATGTACGTAAAACTGTTTTACTAAGAAATGATGCCAATAAATTCTCAATGTGCGGAGCCCTCCAATCAACTTTGCTTCTTAGCAAAAAACATCCATGTCAGCAAAAAAACCTCTGTGTGGAGGATTTCTTTCTTGCTTAATAAGCCTGCAAACAATGTCTTATGAATGACAACAACATTTTTTATTATCTTTACTGAAACATAAATAAGCTGAATAATTATCTTTTACATGCATTTTTATTAAAAAAGTAAAAAAAAAAAAAAACAAGAAAAGGGTAACTAAAATCACAGTAATTGCCATTGCTGCCAACTAGGAGAAATATTAGAGCTGTTGTCCTCTTAAGTATTCTCTCCAAAATACTTAGCAAGTAGTTCTAAGAATTTAGCTTACAGTTACTAAAAAAAACACCAATAGGGCACAGATAAAGAACAGTAACAAAACACCAAAGGCCACTGCCACCACAATCCAACCCAGACAAAAATAAACCAAAGAAACACCCCAAAACCAAAAAAGAACCTCAACAACCAAAACTGAAACCAAAACCAAACAAACCCAAACCTTTTCTGTCCACAAGAGAAAAAGGAATCAGAAGCAGGGTGACTAAGGCTTGTTGGTGAGCTCTAGGAATATGTAGCCTTTGCAGGTTTCTTGGTAATTTCCAGGAATGCTGGGAATGCTCATAGCCTTGATAACCAATCAGGTGGTGAAACATTCCCTGGATGAATTTAAAGTCTGACATTGCTTTGCTTTGCTGCTCCTGCTTCCTGACTCTGGAGGAGCTGCTGGTATGGGAAAAGCTTTGGGTGATGAGACTTTAGGAGAAAGATGTGAAAAATGGGGTGCACCTTCAAGAAGTGTGGAAAGTCTAGCAGGGAAGTAATTGGCTACATGAGCTCTATTGTATTATCATCTGAACCCTAACTGAGGTCAGTTTTACCTGTTTAATGTGAAAAAGGATGTGCTTGCCTTTACAATGCCTAGCACATTTTCTTGTTAAGCTTCCCTGCTATAGATAGCCTTTGTTATGCTTCAGTGAGCAGCATTTACTTTTATATTATTTTTATCATTGTGAGTGAAACAGTGATTTTAATTAACTCAAATGAGAGTTTAGTGGGTAACTAGAGTGGGGCAGGACTTCTCCCATAATTCTGTGTTGTCTCTAAGCTAAAAAACTCTCCCACCACACCTGCCATTCTGCATTTCCCTTGGACAAAAGCAGAAACTGTTAATGCAAAATAATATCAATTAACAATTCCAATACTTTGCCAGTAACACAAGATCCACCAATGGCAGATCTTGCAAATCCTCTCTTCTCAGTACCAGAAAGAGAACTGCATGCACAGAAATCACAGACTGCAGCTTAAGAAGGTGGATTTTCACTAAACATTTCTCTAGGTTCTTTTACTGCTTTCCATGACTATATGAAAATTACTGACAGGCTGGTTTCTTGCAAAGCAATCTGTAAGCAAGTTACTTTCAACAATGACAGATTTAAGGACATTTCTTGTATGATTGCCAATTTTCTTTCACCTAGAATATAATTTTAAAAGATGTTAGCAATCATCTTTGTTTAATAAATGTTTATTATAAATATAATTGTTTTATTTTGATTTCTCGTTCTTTTTATTTTGGTAGTACAATTAGTTCTGTCTTATAATGGCTAGTCAGAGCTTTAGCATGGAAGTTATTCTATTTCATTGTATGGGTAAAGACTGCTTAAAAATAATGGGGCTCCATGTTTTGACTGGTGTCTCTTGAGCACTACCTAAAGAATAATAACGATAATTAATTCATAGAAAAATCACATTACAGAAAAGAAAGCTGGTGAACAAGAAATTGTATCTGTCAGAAATTTGCATTTAAAAAGTGGAACACACACCACACTCACACACATCCCACAATTTTTAGATTATAATTTAAAAAGTTTATGGATGATTTCACCTGACCAAACCTAACATGCCTCCAGTCAGAGCTGGAGCAACCTTCCTATAAAAATAGTCTGAGAGAGTTGGGGTTGTTCAGCTCAGAGAAGAGAATGCTCTGTGGAGACCTTGGAGCACTTTCCAGTACTTACAGGGGTCCTACGAGTAAGATGGAGAAGGATTTTTTACAAGTTATGTAATTATAGGACAAGGGGGAATGGTTTTACACTGAAATAGGACAGGTTTAGATAAGAAAATAATTCTTCCTTGTGATAATGTTGAGGCACAGAAACGGGTTACCCAGAGAAGTTGTGGATGCCTCAGTCCTGGAAATGTTTAAGGCCAGGTTGGGTGAGGCTTTGAGAAAACTGGTCTAGTGGAAGGTGTTCCTGCCCATGGCAAGGGGATTGGAACTAGGTGGTCTTGAAGGTCCCTTCCAACCTAAAGCCATTCTATGATTCTGTGTGAAAAACGAATGTAAGAACACTGCAAACATGCATTGTCCTTCCAGAATGGAAGAGGAAACACTAAGTGAGTTTTACTCTTGCATCTGAGGTATGCTGATGTACATGGCAGGACCTGAATTCCCAGTGTTTGAACCTAGTTCTGTGACTGTCTTTATAGCCTACATATATGTGGGTATTTCCCCTTGCATAAAGACCTGAAGGTGGGGTAAAGAATATGGTCATGTCTGTCCCTACAGAGCACTGGGCTCTGTCTAGATGCCAGAAAGCAAAAGCACACCTTATACTGCAATTTGGATGCAGTACAGGCACCCTCTAAGCAGGAAATGTATTATCTCTACAATGAACAAATACTTATTGTAAAATGTCTGTAACAATGAAACTTTTTTGTTTGAATTCACCATTTTTTCCCATTTTCTCTTTAGAAATAGCTATTCACATGTGAGGAGAAAAAAGTCCAACAAATTTACTAACTCAGTTCTGCTTTTCTAAAACTGATGTTTCTGTGAGGTATATTTGCACTTGGACACCAAATACAGAGGACTAAACAACTTACTAATAATGCTCCTTGAGGAGACTTTGGAGGAATGTTATTTTGATGGATTCACCCAGTATTTCTTGAAACACCATAAGGGTAACAATATTATATGCTAAAGTCAAAAATATTTAATCTTTTCAAAATTTTGAGAGGTGTTGAATAAAATGAAGGTGGAGTGGGTTTTTAGTCAGTAAAGTAAGTGTGATCCATTTTACACACCCACCTAGCTACATCAGAAAGCAGATTTTTAGTATCCAGAGCAGAACTGCATACAAAAAAAATCCCATAAAGTGACACATTTTTGGACCAGATTTGAGGTGTCTTAGAGGTGTCTCAGCTTTCCAAAGCAGGAAGTTAAATTTGCAGGCTTAGTGTAGATGATGGACATTGAATGAACTCTGGCAGTGCAGATCAGTCTTAATGAACACAGCCACATACTTGCAGCAGTGTTATCAACAAGTATGAAATATTCTTTCCATTATAGGTTTGCTGCACAAAATATTGCATAATAAGACTGTGTACATCCCCTTAGTTGGCTCTCAGACTTTCTGTGCTGATTTTGAGAAGCTGACCTGTCTCTATACTTGGAGAAAACAAGTGAAAGAAACAAGTTCCTCCAGAGGTGGATTTTACTCCGTCTCTTAATTGTTCTCTGCAGGAATTAATTCAGTTTTAGGCAAAGATAAAGAAACCAGCCTCATAACTTAGGTACTCAGATGCTTAAACAGCCCAAATACTATCTTTCATCTCAAACTTTTCCCATAAAGGGATAATTTCTTATCATAATTAATATTATGGTATTTTCTGTAAATACTGTTTGAGCAATCTACCAAAAATCTGTCTTAGATCACATTTTTCAAAAAAAATTTCAAGTACAGTATAAAGACAGTATGTAGTTACATTTTATACAGGACTCAACATAACTGTTCTCACTTCCTGATGGAAACTTGGTATTATCACTATAGAAAGTGATATGACTATTAAATATGTGCACCAATTAAACCAAATGAAGCACAAAAAACCTCCAAAACACACCTTTCAAATCAACACTCTCCTTTTTTTTTTTTTTTCATCAAAAGTCCTGGAGGTGACTGCATTGTGCCACTCAAATTATAATGAAGGAAGAGACACTAGGAGAAATCAATTTATTTTGGTTTATTATGGCACCTCTGATCAAATCATCAGTAAAGAAGGGACTTCTCAAACTTTAGATGCATTTCTTCTCATTCCACTTTCTCAAATATCTTCTCTGCTAGGAAGCAGCAGGGTAATACTGCCACCCACTGCTCCACTTCATACAGGTAAAGCCATGAGGGTAAGTTCATGAGCAATCAAGTCTTCCTAGGTAGAGCCATGATATCTTTATTAACTTCTGAAAGCTCCTCAGGGTAAGTTGGGTGGTCTGTGTTTACTTTGTTTTGAATCAGCTGGAGTATGATCTTCACCTGCTGCAGTAAAGTGGCTTTGAGCATTACAGTATCTTGGTGTGGGGGTTTTTGCTTACCCACTTTCAGATGTCACCATCACCTCTGTGGTTCAACATGGTAGTGCTTTGCTGGGGAGAAACTCTTCCGCTCAGTTATCTTCAAATAACAGGCAATCTCTCTGGTGGGCACCAACCTTATCTAGCATATTTAGACCAGGAAATCCTCTGCTGTAAAGTTGTGCAGCATAACACAACAAGCAACATTTCAGTGAAACTGAAATACTTCTCCAAACTTTTCATTCTGTCTTTCTGAATCACTGTGTTTACATATTCTACGTTCATTTGAAGTAAATAAATACTTTTGCATTTCTTTTATCAAAATGACATTGTTTTCACTTTGCTGAAACAGAAATTATTAAAATTCTGCTTAGAAGTTAAGGGATGCTATTTGTTTTTAGTTATTTATTTGTTGAAAGAAAGACTAGAACCACTTTAAACTCCAAACAGTACGATTTTATTTTTTTTTAATTAGCATATTTGGTGGGTTTTTAAATCATGTGTTCACTTCTGTTTAAAATTGCATTCAGATTTGGAGTTTACAGTCTCAAAAACCAACTAGAAATCTTGCTGATTATACTTTTCCTCCAGTTTCCAAAATCCTTCAATAACCACTGGCATTCAAAGTACATGAGGCGTAAGACATGAGGTGCTGCAGTGTCAAGATATTAGAAATTGCTGCAAGGTCTTCTTATTTGAGCCCACATCACTATGCCAGCTTCTAGACCTTTTGATATTTATAAATAATAAAGAGGAAAATTACTAGTTTTGCTCTCAAATACTCAGCAAATTACTAAGCACTGCTTTCACTCATGTAAAATTAATTCACAGGCTTAGTACCTGGCATTACTTTGCTATAAGAAATTGCATTGTATCTCACATGCATTGAATATAGGACTTAAGGAAAAAAATCAATAAAAGAAATTAAATATAGCCAGCCTCCCTCAAACAATAAAAATCAATGCTGTGTTATCAGGTACCTAAGAAGCAGGTTTATTTTCAACATTAATCTGGATAGTAGTTTCATGGTAATTGATTTTTTTATACTTAAGCTGTCAAAAACTATAATAAGCAATGATTACTTGTTATTTTCCAAATTCCTAAAAGAATTGATTCTATGGCGATCGCGGGTTGTTTTTTTTCTTTCCCTGTCTTTCTCTGGCATTTAGTTTTGTCACTGAAACAGTTACTAGTGTTTCTTGTAGTGATGACAAAATTGAAAAATAAATATTCACTAGGCCTTAAATGGAGCTGCTTTGCAGCTGTAGTAAATTTCTGTTTGTCAGAAAAAATAAGGTAACCATATTTGCATTGTTTTGATTGGTAAACACTGTTGCAAGTGTTGTCTGTGGCTGAACTAAATGTTATACTAATTATTAAATATCATGTTTTCATTAAATGAAAAATTACTTTTTCTTAAAAAAAACAAAAACAACAAAAAAAAAAAAACCACAAAACAAAACAAAAACAAAAAAAAAAAAAAAACCCAACCAAACTAAAAGCTCACCTATTTTAACCAAACATTGTTTGTCCTGCATGAAAACAGAGCATGTCTTCTACCTCTGTTGTACAATAATGGGGTTGGAGAGAGGTATTTTCATTAAATTATTCTATGGGAATTCTAAAATTCTGGGAACCTTGAAAAGAAGCTGAAATATGAATTTGGGGATTTTTCCTTTTTCAATATATTTAAGGATGAAGAATGGAAGACACATACTGCAAAGAACCTTATTGCATGCAGTCATGCAGCCTAGAAATATAAAAGGTTAAATAAAATAGGACACAAATTAACAGCATGTTATTTCAAATTGAAGACATTTCATCCTGCTTCAGGTATTAACTTCATATTTCAGTTTGCCAGTAGAAGGGAAAAAAAGAGAAAAAGAAAAAAAAAGTAAGTATTTCTCTACAAAATCTGAGACTCCTTGGTAAATTTTTCTAGTATATTTTATATTAGCCTTATCCCATTATACCATGTGCTTAAAGGAAGACTATTATCTAGAGAGTAATGAACACATAAAAAAATCTTTACACTGTTTTGATTTATTCTGACAACCCACATGTAAAGTTCCTTCCAGTTCCCCAAGACAAATCAGAGCAGTAACAGTTGTACTTATTCCAGGCAATTTGTAATGACACGAGAGGTTTATTAACACAAACTTGCTTTCCATAAATAGCAGTGGCAGCTGGAGCAGCAGCCAAGTTTGAGCTGGCAAAATTAACATAACAGAGAGTCATCCACCCACCCCTTTCATAAAATCAGTGTTGGTAGCCCTGTGCCCAGTATCTGATCACATTTATTGTGAGAGTGATATTGATGTAGACAACATAGAAGGGGCTAGGGCATTAATATTGATATGGAGTTCTGCCCCAGAGAAAAAATGGGTAGATACATAAATTCCTCTGTAAGCATTGTATTTTGCATGCTATGATGTTTGGGATGAAGCACTACAGTTTATTTTTTATTGTTGAAGAGGTAAAACAATAAGATGCAGAAGACAGATATGTTTTTGACTCCATCTCTCTGCTTAACTGTGAAAGAACTCCTCAGTATGTTTAAATCATCTATTGTCCATTCTTGTTTTAAATGTCTCAAGCTTTGTAATTTTCAAGACCTGCCATGCAAAAATATTCTATATTCCAATCCCAAACACTATTAAAATTTTATTAATTCCCAGTTTTTCTTTAGACATGAAGCTTAAATCTTTCCTTTTTTTAAATTTCAAAAGTAATTATTCATGCTTTCCCTTTTGTACTGATTACAGACTTATGCTAATAGCAGCTTTTTCCTTGTTTCAGCTAGCACAGAAGAATTTCTATGATGATCTATCTCATTTAGCTTCGTGAGTCAATTTGTATTTTTTAATGCATTTTTGATCCCATCTATTTTAAACATCATTACATTATCAACTTCCTCTTCAATGTTGCTAAGGTACAGTATTTCCCTACCACTGTATTTTAAGCCTTTCTATTCTCTGATTGTTTTTGAATTGGTTTTGAATTTTTTTTTTTTTTTGAATAGTCACAAAAATTCATTTTTTTTTCTGGGAAAAAGATGCCAAAAGACTCAATCAACACTGCAAACCAAATGTATGAGGGAGATCATAAATCTTTGTAAATAATACAGCCCAATAAAGAATGCATATTGCCACTGATGTTAAAACATAATGCTATTCTAGTATTTAAATATTCTCTTTATCGAAAGACCAAGGAATGGCCATTAAATATAAAGTTTTTCTTTTTTTTTTCTCCCTATTTTTGGCCCTCTTTGATGTTCAGGGAGTCACAATTTGATAGCACAAGTTAGAAGTCATGGGATTTCTCTCTGAGCAGATCACACTTTTTCAGTTGAGATGAGAATGTTTTGCTTTTGACATTATGTCCTCTTACTGTGCATTCTTCATGTTAGACATAGCTGCCATTATTGCACTAAGTCAGATGTTTACCCTGTAGAAAGAGCTGTAAGACATTTTTTTGATGACGACTCACTATATGATATAATAAAATGCACTAGCAGTGCAGAAGGTTATTGATTTCAATGGTTTTAAAATAAAAAGGAAGAAACAAATCAGAAAATAGGGAATCACTCCTTAGATAAAAGGCGTAGACTGTCACGGGCAGATGTGTAGACTTTGCCAGAAACCACAGAAAATCTGAAAGGTCTTGCAGAAGCTTCTCCATTTATTAGTCAACATTCATCAGCATCCTAAAACTCAGACTTTCAAAAGACAGGCCTATGGCCTGTATGAGTAAAAAAAAACCCAAGCCCAAGACAAAACAAAACCTCAACATTTCAGTGGATTCTTCTATATTTTTCCTATTTTCACATAGTTATTTGTCACCATGGTATCTTAGGACCCCAACCGTCAGCAGAGCTCCTTTGTGACAGGCCCCATTATACCTGCACAGAACAATAGGAGCCAGGCCTAATTCTGAATAGAACTCAAAATGAAGATGTGTTGCAATGCCACCTTCTAACAGTATTGCACCAACCATGAGTAATGAAAACTGTAATGTTCACTTCATTCAAGGGATTAGAACACAGAAATAAAAGTGCTTCTTTTAGTGCTTAAGAGCAATGAAACATCCATAAAAATCCAGCATCACCTCATTTGGTTTGACCTCACACTGCTTAAAAGAGTACAAGCTCTTAATGTAAGCAGGTAGTACTTTCGTGATACAGGGAAATCACTTATCAAATATACTGAACATTTTCTTTAAATACTTGCAAGTCTGAAAGGTTAAGTGACAAGGTTAAGTGCCTAGTTTTGCACTCTTTCTGTTCCTAGTGTGCTTTGAGCTTTTCCTTAATGATAGGATTAAATATGGTTTCCAGCTACAAACAGTTGCTTGTCGTTCCCTGTAGGTTAGTCTCTATATTTTGTCCTTATCACAAACAAAGAGGAAATAACTTTCTCAGTCTTTGAGAGTCTCTTAAAATGCACACACTTTGGGGAAATCATATTTTCTTGAAGGAAATGAGGCATGACCAATCACACAAAACGTGAGAAAATCCCTTGATAGGTGACCTTTGCCACATGTAAAAGAAGCTGTTCAGTGGCTGAGGTTTCATGGATTTCATGCATGAAAATCAGATTTTCTGGCCACCAGTGCTGTTCAGTAAATAAATAATCCATCATTGTGTCAAACAGTAGAAACACGAAGATACTGGCACGGCTAGCTGAATAGGGGTTTTTAGTTAGCAACTTATGCAAACCCTACGTTTTGTCTTCAAGAGCTGTACATGTCTTTCTTGCACTGTTTAGTTTTCATTACTTAAATTTAGTTTATTCATGTTTAGGATAAGTTTGAAGAACATCTGTGGTAGGGACTGTATCCCAATTTGACTGTATATAACCAGATGTATATGTATGAAAAAGAATAACAAAAAATGCTATCATACAATATACTCTGGAAATGCTTTTTGGAGCCTTTCACAGGGGAATAAATCCTTCTGCATTGTACTGTTTTATAATAATGGTAGATATTTTTCTGAAGTACATTAGTGCACAGAGAACCACATGCTCTACACAAAGTCATTTAGCTAGGTTTTATCTCAGTGTGGGAAGTTAATTTGCATGAACTAGTGAAATATCATTTTCTCATCCCTATTTCATAATTCTTGACCAAACTTTCGTTAATCACAAATTTTTCTCCCTTATATGTAGAAGATACTCTACTACATTTGATCTAGCAAAAGTTGCATTTTTTTTGTTTTCCTTTTCCCTTTTCTTTGCTTTTCTTTCTTTTTTTTTTTTAAATTTGAATATTCTTTTCCACAACAAAACTGGAAAAATGTTAGCATATAAGGACTGCACAAATGAACTTTAGGAGTCAATAATAACTCATTGCATAGTTGTCTCTTTCTCTTCCTTAGACAAGAAATTATCTACATTAGCTTTAATTTTATCTAAAAAATATTTAACCTCTTGATATATTTGGTCTCATATCTAGAATTTTAATTCTTTAGGGTTTTTTGCACAGTTTAATTGCCACCCTTACAAAACCAAGAAAGTTTAATTTTATAGGGTAAAATTCTCAACCCCTTAGAGGTCATCACTGCAAAAAACAACTCACTCTTCCCATTCACCTTGTGGTTTCTCTGGGCAAAGAGCTGCCATGAGTTCTTCAATCCACCACATAAGTGATCCTTACTGCTGATACGAAATAAATTAACAAATAAATGAGATTTCAATTTTTTTTCATGATATGACATTTTTCCTTTGCTACTTGTGTGCTTTAGGTCTTGGGAACAAGATTTATTTATCCAGTTTGCAGTTCCTTTCTGTCTATCAAATACTACTGCAGATGGGTTACTGTGCTCACTTCTTTTAATATGCTGAGGTTCCTGTACTCATTTTAATATGCTGCAGCAGGCATTCAGTATGCCTTATCAAGAATAACAGGTGTGATCTACAGTCCCATTAAAATGCATTCCTAATATAAATCCGTGTAATTAGATGTAAAAAATAAGCTAAAATAATACTTTTGTGTATTTTTGTTGTATTTTTCTTAGAGCAAATTAATTTTTTTTCAGAGTTACAAAATTTCCTTAATCTTCTTTAAAATTCATGCTATTTTAGCACTTCAATATGTAAAGATTTATTAGGCTTCTCCTTAATACTTACGACTTACTAGAAATTCATTGTTGTCTTCCATCTCTGGATCAAGTTAAATTATTTTGACAGAAGAAATATTGGTTAATTTTTTTTCATAATCTTATATATCAAAATTTTAAAATGTCCTAGCCATTCAAATATTTATTGTTACAGTTTTTTATTACTTTCTTATACTGAGAGTTTGCATCAGGATGAATATTAGAATCAGTTTGTGCTTTTTTGCAGGTACACAAACACTCAATGTTTTATTGTGATTTGTGAAAATGATGCAAAAATCAAGATAAAAGTTTTCTGATACTGTCAGTATATATGTTTGCAGAGACAAGAACTTAGACCTCTCCCTGCCTACTTTTTTCCAGTTCTGTCCTCTGAGAGTTCTGGTAGACTTCCACAAGTGCAGAAGTGAGTGACAGATTTCACAGAGATGACTCAGCATTTCTTAGGCATTTCTTCAGTTTTAAAGGCAACAACTCACAGGCTTTTTCTTCCCTTTGTAATAAAAGTCTGAATAGTATTTCATTATTATTTGATGACTTGTTGAAGAAACTGCTTGATTTTTATTGTGACTGAAAGTAGCAGTGGGCGTACATTGTATGAATGTAAACAGCATGACTTTTGTAATGGCAATAAAGAATGCAAGCAAGTAGAATGAAACAAACAATGAGAACTTGCTCAATGGCAGGATCTAGACTTCAAAAGTTGTCACTTCCATAGTGTCATTCTAATATAATATGATAAGGCATCACTTGAAAATTACTTTTCTGATATTTTCATCTATTAGTTAGATTTCCAAGACTTTCTCCACTGACATGGGGAATTACTCTCTTTTATTTACCAGGCAACAGAATGAAACCTCAGCCTATTGTTTATTACAGGAGATGAAAAATATAATAATTTCTTACAAAGCAGCAATAGTTCCGCAAACTTCTGACTGTACATGAATATATTTTTTATTTAATTAATTATTTATGACATAAAAATATTCTTGAATGATTCTAGAAGTGTAAACTGGGTGTAGGATTAATTTGACTTAAGTGTAGCTGCCTGGAAGTCTGGTTAATGATAAATCAGTCATGTTAGACCATCCCTGTAAAAACAGTGGAGAAAAAAAGACTGTAAGGAAGAGGGCACCTCTCCTGCTGTAGACAGCTATTTTAGCATGAGGAAAATTACCTCCTGAGTATGCCATTTCTATTGATTGGAAAGAGAAACCAAGTTGACTGGTAAGACTCAGATAGTTAATTTTAGATATATAGATTTTCCAAGATGAATCCAATCAAAACTTTAAAGCTCTGAGTGATTTTAAATGTCCATTCAACATGTATGTGCAACTGAGGTGACATTGTAATTTGAGCCTTAGTTTCATCTTTCTGGTTAGAGACATCTGCCTTCAGAGTACAGTCATTCCACATTGCTTTAATCACCCAGGGAAATACATACCTCCCCAAAGGAGTAAATAATGTATTTCTTATGTGGACCAACCCTTTCTTTGGAGACATCTTTCTTACTAGCAGCCATGAATAAGAGAGCTAAAACAATTAAACCTTATTTAGTTTCTAGAGCACGCTGAAGTGGAGGGAAATTAATCCAGGCTACATACACTGGGTGTGGGCTTTAGCTGAGCATGAGGGTGAAGAGGAAACAGCTGTTTACATCCACTCCAGAGCCCTTTCTTTACCCACCTGTGCCAGTGGGTAAAATCAGCATTTCACTGGCAACAGTGAGGCATCTACCTTGCCCTGACACTTCAGTGCTCCTGTCATCAAGCACACTGGGCCTGCACCATGCTCTGTGAATTCACTGGAACTCCATGTGTGTTCATGATACCTGTGTCTGCCACTCTTTTGCACACCCTCCAGAGTCCTGGAAATTTTTGGAGATGCAAAAGTCATTGTTGCACATCCTCTGTCTCCTGTCAAGTCTTCACTCAGCAGCAGCAAGGAAGGTCGTGGTAGATGGGCCAGAGGAGATGGGTGTTGAGAGGTTGCTGCTGACAGAAGCACAACTTGCTCTGAGCATTGCTGCTCTTCCTTCCCTTTCCTTCATCTCCTCCAGATCAGGGTGGCTAACAAGTATCTCCCCTTTTCTAGCAGAATGATTCAATTCCATGCTTCCCACTTACTTCCTCTGTGGGTTTAAACACAGCCAACTGTTGTTTTTGTCAATTGCAGGTGTTTATTTTGTTTTTTAAAAGAAAGGTTTTTAAACTGCTTTTAAATTTAATGTACAGTTTTATTAAGCTACTCTTTCATCTCTGTAAACAAAACAAGGCATCAACTTTTCATTTGGTTTAATTTCTAACAGGAAATGTTCATTTTTTGTTGTAAATAATTTTAAAAACTCTTTTTTCTCTATCCTATGACTGTGCTGAAATTATTCAAATGGAAAACATGACAAATGGTGACTAAAAGGAAAGGAATTTAATTTCTTACTTTTATTAAATATACTTCAAACAATTAACTTAAATTTTCCTGTCCAATTTCCTCCTTTCTCCATCTTGCACATAAAAAACCCCAACATTGTTCTTATGGAAGTTCTTACAAATGAAAAAGAAAATTTGCAAATATCAATTGCTGAGTGGATAAAATGTTAAAAGAAACCCTCTCTTCTTGTAAGCATTGAGCAGCCATCCTTCACAAGAAAAAGTTTATAAGATGTCTTTCTCCATGTTTGATTGTTTCAACTTTGAATCCAGAAATGACTATAGTACTAATTTTGAGATTCACATTCAAGCTTTTAAAAAATCTAATTTTTATTTAGAAAAGCATACATGCCCTTATAGCAATGATATGGTGCATTTCATTCAAATTATGCATTTATTTTGGCTATTCTGGTCAAATTATACTTACAGATAAACTGGTGACATTTTGCTTCTGTGTGGATTGGCTTGATAGAAACACATGAGAGCAAGTCTTCTGTGATAAAACTTTGTAAGTTGTCCTGCTTTTATCAGTTATAACCAGATATTGACACTGGGAGCAGAAATAAAACACTGATGAGCTTTTAATATAATTTTCAATGAAGATTATGAGTTTCAAGATTCAAATTCAGATTATGTTTTATGCAGAAATCCATTTTAGCTACCTTTGTAATAGATAAAATAGTCAGTAAAAATATCAGAAAAAAAAATCATAAAACATGCAGAATTGGGAGGGATCCACCAGGTTCATTGAGTTCAACTCCTGGCCCTCCACAGCACCATCCCAAGAGTCATACCAGGTACCTCTGAGTGTTGTCTAAACAATTCCTGAACTTGGACAGGCTTGGTGCTGTGACCATTTCCCTGGGGAGCCTGTTGCAGTGCTCAGCCACTCTGTGGGTGAAGAACCTTTTCCTGATATCCAACCTGAACCTCCAACTTATCTTCATGCTGTTTCCTCAGGTCCTGTCACTGGTCTTGAGAATGAAGAGATCAGTACCTGCCCTTCCTCTTCCCCTTGTGGGTGTGTTGAAAACCGGAATGAGGTCTCCCCTCAGTCTCCTCCAGGCTGAACAACCAAGGGACCTCAGCCACTCCTCAAAAACCTGCCCTCAAGGCCCTTCACCATCTTTGTTGCCCTTCTTTGGATGCTCTCTAACAACTTAATGTCTTTTTATGTTGTGGTGTCCAAAACTGCCCTCAGCACTCGAGGTGAGGCTGCCCCAGTGCAGAGCAGAGTGGGACAATCCCCTCTTGCCTGGCTGGCCATGCTGTGCCTGATGTCCCCCCTGGACACAACCACCCCCCCAGCTGCTTTGTGATGACACCACCAAGAGGATTTTTGATGGATTTTAGGATTACTCCCACCAGTCCTCATAGATTTGTAAGGATCCAGCTGGAGCCACAGTTCCCACACAAGTTAAGGGTTTTTTGGGAGTTGATCATCCTCAGTCAGGGTTCTCCATCTCAGGGCATTGAGACACCCTTGGTCTGTCATTTGTGTTGAAGACAGAGGTAAAGAATGCATGAAATGCCTCTGCCTTGTCCCTGTCACCATGTCAGGTGACCATCCTCATCCTGTAGTAGGTGGCTATTTTTACATAGTGTTTTCCAATTAAAATATTTGAAAAATTCTTTTTATTTTCCCCCCCATTTCTGGCCAACTTAATCTCCAATTGATCTTTGGCCGTATGAAATTTGTCCCTACAGAATAATTATGCTAAGCAATTCTGCAATATAAAATATTCTCTTACTTAAAAATGTTTTCTCTGGATCCAGTTTTAGACCAAGAAATGTTCATTTGAAGGACATTGTAACATTAATCTAAGATGTTAAGGAAAAAGAGAAAAAAAAAAGAGTTAATAGAGATATTCTTATACATTTCATGAGAGTCCAGCAGTAAAGCTAGAATGTTGCCAAGGTATGGCATTTTGCAAGCATTTGTACCACTACTGAAATATAATCCAAGCAAATAAACATTTGCCTCCCAGGAATGTTAGGAGATGAACAATTAGTCACATAACTGCAGTTAGACCCACTGGTGCAATTCAAAGAGTCTGCACAGCCATACTCTACTAATAAACCCCTCATCTAAAGGAGAACTTCAGGAATTTCCTGTAGTTTCACTGCATGCTACTCATGAGAAAGGCTTTGATGAAGTCTGTTTGGGCAGGAAATCCTCTTTGTAAATGACTGTGTAAAAAAAGCCTGAGATATCCTAAAGAGTTTTAGAGGCTCTAGATTCAAAATTAAGCTCAATCATGAAGACAATGCAGCCCAAATATGTCTGGATATATACTGAGAGCAGATCTGCCTTTCTTCAATCATCCTTTTCAGATCTAGGAAGATATATCAATCTTGCATTTCCATTCATTTACACTGTCTGATACCAGCTTTGTTTATTTTAACTTCCTTAATTCCTCTGGCCAGAAAGCTGAGAAAGAAGATTCTATGTTCCTCCTCCTCCCAAAAGCCAAGGAATTACTTTGAAATCTTAATCAACAGCTGAAATCTTATGGTTCAGGAAAAAAAGGAAGATCTTTGAGTAAATACAGCCATAGTGTCTTGAAGGGTCCTTGTCACTGATATCAGAAATAAGAAAATAAATCTTGCTTACTCCTGTCAGCCTTCAGCAGTGGAGCACTGAACTCAGTCTATTCCAATGGGAGGATATGGAAGTTGCAAATCTGGAGCAGTTCTGTTCTTCTGAGGCAAGCAGGCAGACTTGTTCTCTCAGTAAAAAACTGTCTGAATGGGCAAGCCCAAAGAGTGGTGGTGAATGGAGCTAAATCGGTGCCACTGAACATTTTTATTTAGAGGATTTATATGACCTGCCCCTGAAGGTGAGAATAACTTAGGTTCTTGTTAATAGATCTGCTGGTGTGGACTAGAGTGAAACAAATGAATGACCAGTGTTTACACACACACATGTATATATATATGGCAGGTTTATTTTAGAACAATCTAGTTGCAGTGAAAAGGAGGCATGTAGTCATTTTGGTTATTATCTAAAAAAATACAACAGTATAAAAGTATAAAGATATCACTTAAGAAAACATGTGAGGGCTGGAGAGAAAGGATAGGAGTAGACAGTGGAAAGATATCACCCCATAGATCCAGCAATAAGATTGTTGCAATTTATATGCCCATTGGTCAAGGTGATGGTTGAAATCTTGATCTGTCAGGGGTGGGGAATGGCTTAATAAACGTTCAGGTTCTGGTGGGAATGCCCAGGTATCTCCCCTTGAGGGAAGTTTTACACTGTTGCACTTCTGTCTCTCTCCACAGGCTTATTCTGAGCTGTAATTTTATTTTGTAAACAGTCACAGCCAAAGAATTATCTCTTTCACTGCTTAAACTCTGGAAGTTGCTGTTTTTTTGAGAATGGAGAACTTCAATGTACTTTAGCTGACTTATTTTAGAGATGAGTAGTTTCAATTTAAATGTTCGGCCAGCTCAGGTTTCCCCATAAACACTAATCACTAAAACTGGAATTGTTGTAGGATGCAGAGGAAAATATTTGAAATTAGTAAATATAAAACATAGGTAAAAACATTTTTATGCATCATTTCACAAATACAACATTTAATATCAAAGTGATTTCTGAGATTATATTAGATGTCCAACAGCCAAAATTTAATTTCTGGTGTCGTCTAATATGTAGGTCTCAGTGCTGACTCACAAAAATATACTAATGGGTTTTCAAGCCACCACTTTTTTTAGTACAGAAAATCTCCAAATGCCCTCAGATCGCATCACCCCCTTATATTCTTGGACTATTATGTGGTGAAAATTTACTTAGGTAGAGTGTTTGCCAGCTATTTTTAAAGCACTGAGGAAGTGGTAACATTACATCAGGATGTGATGAGAGGTGACAATATTCTGTTTGTGTTGAGCTGTATGCTGCTCTTATGTTCTGGTGAGTGCACATAAGTGCATAAAGTTATGCATGCAATAGGGACAGAACTGATATTTGTATAAGTAGAGTTTTCAGCTGTTCTCATTGCAAAAGGTGCTTTAAATCTAACTGACAGAAGTACCAACACATTCTTCCATGACGGCCATCAAGTCACAAGATAGTCTTTAGAAAGTGGTGACTCAAATCCAATGACTTCCATAACAGATAAGAAAGCAGTCACTTCTTAATGTAGGCAGGATTTCAGTGAAGAGGTTAGGGGTTTTGTTACCTTTATGTTTTCCAGAGCTCTTGTGAGATTTAATAGGGCACCAAAGAAAGAAAACAATTCTACAATCAAAAAGTTACAAAATGCACAACTTCACTACTCCTGAGATTAAGGGACAGTGGAGGGGTAAGCAGGGAGGAAATGCTTTGAAATTAATCCAATGTCATGTCATTTAAAACTCTGACTGAAAAAAGATTCACACTTTATTTTTCGTTTTTTTTAGACTGCAATGATTTATAAAGGTTCAAATGTCCACACATCTACCTAAGACAGGCCATTTAAAGAATCTAAATAAGCTTGCACGGTTTTAAGCTCTCTGACTTTGAATATGAGCTTTGAAGTCATGCCAAAAACCAACTGCAGCAGACCTGCTTTAGAACTGAATTCCTGACACTGGAATTAGTGTTGGGTCTGTGGCATGCCTAATGATAATCTTGACCACGTTTGCTGTAGACAGCCATCGCACATGGTGCCTCTGAGTCAATAATTCTAAGATAAGATTTGGAGCTTTTTTAGTTTTTACAGATTGGTGTTTTGGACACTGTCCATTCTGCAAAGCCAGCCTGCCTAATCACATGATATTTTTCCATAGGACAGAAATATTTCTTAAACATTCCTTTAGCTAATTCTAGTTAATAACTAGTGAAAAGTTATTAACTGGGAGTGTAAGAAAAAAATTAAAAGTGAAAATGCCTCAGATACAGGCTATAACCACAATTAATTGGATTCTCAAAATTCTTGCATTTCTAAATTTATTAGAGCTTCAGTATTTTATTTGTACAAAAGCTTAATATTTATATTAAAGACATTTATTCACTTCATAAAAGAAATAAATTATCATGTCACTTCATCTATGTAGAAGCACAAAGTCAACATGCCATAAGTTTTTGTTCTCTGTGCTGCAGTAGAAGAGCAGAAGAACATATGCTTCTGCTACTGAAAGCTTTGGGAGTAACATAGTATGTCAGAGGTAAAAAGAAAACCATACAAAAGTAGATTGAGCTTTTTTCTAAAACACATTCACAGGTGTCACTGTCTTTCTAATGAAGGTCTCCCATCTTGCACTCAGAAAGGTAAACAGCATTTTCTTTGAACTTAGTGGGGCAGAATTAAGCTGTTCTAGTCCCCCAGGAGAAAAAAAGAATACATCTTTCATTCAAACATTAGTCACTATGGAAGAACAGATAATTTACTTGAAATATGGAACTCTTAAAATGCATCCTTCATCCTGGCTAGATGATTTCATTTAACTTTTATGACATGATTAGTCATCCTATCGTGATGCAGCACAATGTAACTGAGCACATCAGGCATTTTAGATAAGAGTTGCCTTGCAGATAGAGATGTTTGCAATGGTTTCAAAGCACACTCTGTCTTGAACGTGGGTGTAGATTACACAAAGAAGACAAATATCAAAAAATGGTATATGCATTCTAGGCATTTTGCACCCTATATGTGAATTTTCCTGCACTTCAAATGATATTCCAGTCTTACATTTAGAAAGCATGGAGATGGAAAAACCCCACAATTTCAACATTTAATCTGTCACCAGAGATCATTTTTCAAAAAACTTTGGCCATTATATTTATAAATTTCCAGATTTCTATGAACCTTGTTTATTGAACTTTATTTACCACGGATTTATACCTTGTGAGCTACTACTGCTTGTATGAAGAATGGAAAATATGGTATGTGCAATAAACAAATTTTGCAAAAAAACATTATTACATAGAATTTAATATTTTAGCCCCAAATATCCCACAAAACCCAAAACATAAACCTCACTTTAAGAGGAGAAGGCTAGATATATAAATAAGAAATTACTTGATACTCAGAAGTCAAATTATATTCTGTTCCTTCCACATAACCATAACAAGCACTGTCTAAATTTGACTTTGATTTTCTGAAGCAAACTCAGAAGTGTTGTGTTACTACATCGTAGTATATGTGATGGATGAAAAATATGTTGAAAATTATTATCCTTGAATAATAGCTGTCACATTTTTTGAATAACTATTGAACATTTGTGAAATTATTTTTTTATAGCTGCCCTCTCTAAAATATTTTGGTTTTATCTTGTTTTAATGTTCTAAAATTTGTTGACCGAATATGTTGCATAATTTAAAACATTTAATTTTCTACTACTCACACTTGCCTGAATTAATTCTTATTGAGAATGTAAGACACATTAGCACACTAGGCAAAAACCCCAAAACATGAAAATACACAAAACTAAATATTTTTATGTATGATACTCAACATATTAAATATCTCCTCCATTTTGCTAAATCAGTGCCATTTGTGTCATGGATTACATCATTATTTTTGTGTGTGTCTGTGTTTTCAACAGTAAAATAGTCTGAAACCTGTTAAAAAAGCACATTTTCAATAATTTCCTGAAAAAAACAAAAAGAAATAGAACTTATAGAAAAATAATGGTTCTGAAATGCATATACATTTTCTGTTTATAAACAACATCAAAAATTTAAGTCTTAAATTAGTCAGTTATACCATTTGCTCTGAGTTTAGTCCATTTCGTAAGCTCTGTGGTATATTGCAGCAAAATATTTAAGTGCCTTAGTTAAGAATTTTTCTGTTTTCATCTTAAGGAAGAAAGGAAGCAGGATTATATTTACAGAATCATAGAATGGCTCGGGTTAGCAGGGAACTTAAAAACCCTCCGTTGCTCCAACCACCCTGCCATGGGCAGGAACACCTTCCACTAGACCGGGTTGTTCAAAGTCTCATCCAGATTGGCCTTGAACACCTCGAGGGATGGGGCATCCACAGCTTCTCTGGGCAACCTGTTCAGTGCCTCACCATCCTCACGGTAAAGAATTTCTCCCCAACATCTAACCTAAACCTGCCCTCTTCCAAAGCCATTCCCTCTTGTCCTGTCACTACATATCCCTGTGAACAGTCTCTCTCCATCTTTCCTGGAAGGCTCCCTTCAGGTATTCAAAGGTTGCAATTTAATTGCCTTGAAGCATCCTCTTCTTTGGGCTGAACAATCCAAATTTTCTCAGCCTTTCCTCATGGGAGAGTTGCTCTATCCCTCTGATAATCTTGGTATCCCTCCTGTGGACTCACTCCAACATGTTGATACCCTACACTGTGCTGGGGCTCCCAGAGCTGGACACAACAATCCAAGTGGGATCACAAGTGGTGTAGAGGGGAAGAAGCCCCTCCCTTTTTCCTGTTGGCCACTCTGCTTTGGATGAAGCCCCGGATACAATTGCCTTTCTGGGCTGCAAGTGCACTTTTCCGGGTTATGTCCAGCCTCTCCTCCACCAACCCCCCAAACTCCATCTCAGCAGGGCTGCTCTCAATCTGCTCATCCCCAGCCTGCGTTGATAACAAGAGTTGTCCCAACCCAGGTGCAGCACCTTGATCTTGTTAAACCTCATGAGATTCACATGGGTGCACTCCTTGACCTTGTTCAGGCCCCTCTGAATGGCATCCTATCCTTCAGGTGTCATCTACAATTACAAAGAGGATTTTTTTCAATAATTATAAATCTTACCCTTAATGTTTATTCTGTAACAGGCATTCTAAGGATGATCTTGTTTTAGTTTTAAATTGTTTTGTATTCTTCCTTGACATGGCTTTCTACCTGCCTGAGCAAATTAATATTGTCAAACAATATATTGTTTCATGCAGTCATAATAGTGTTTTAATAACTATGATGGCTGAAGGATGCAGGTTGAACAAATGAAAGGAAAGAGACTGTTTATGCGTTAAAAATATGTTTTGAACTGATATGTCACTGATGTAGTCATGAGAAGAAAATATAATTCTAGAAAAACATTAATTGTATGTAACTGAGTATGTAAGTAATCTCTTCTTAAGCAAATTAAGATTTCCTCTTCACTCTCATTCAGCTGTAGTTTTTCTTTTAGCTATTAGATTGCAGTAGAGCGAGGCTTTTTAAACCTAGGAAAAAGAAATGTTTATCAAGAGAACAATTCTCATGGAATTTTTGTAATATAAAAATTTAAAATAAAGAGGATTTTCTTTTTTTTTTGTTGCTAATTCTTTGAAAGTGTAACAATGTTAGCCTCAAAACAATTACTTGAGTGCTGAAAATCCTGTCTCTGCTGAAGTCATAACTCCCACTGACTTCATTGCAATCAAGAGATCACGATTGGTTTATACCAGTGTGAGATGAAAATCAGGCTTCAAGTTATTGTCTGAAATTTGACAAACCAAAACCAAACAGCCTCACTCAGGTCTAGCTACAAACAGATGTGTTCATTCTTCTGAGTCTTACATGGAAATGCCAAATGTCAGCTGCTTTGTACACTGCCATTTGGACAGGCTAGCATACAGGGTGTCAGAACTTCAATTTCAAAGTGGAAAAAATGGATTGAGAAAAGAGCCAGTTTCTTTGAGAGAAAAATACTATGAATTCATGTAATCTTCCAGCTTGCACCCTAGACATAATGACAGTCAAATTAAAAGTTACCATAGATAAGAAATGAGCATTCACTACCTCTACTTGCGTAAAATGACTCTGTAAAACTCAACATCTTCCTTTTGCTGGGGATTTAACACCATGAAATAGGTGGAGAAATAACTTTTTCACTGACTGCAGGAAAAGAGCAATGCTTTAGTTATCCTCAAATTTCCTTGACATGACAAATTTTCCATCAGAACACAGTCATTTTTCATTGAAATTTGGAACTCAATTTTGTACTAAATATTAATGTGTATGTTAAATTGTGAGTAAACATATATGTATGTGCATACATATATATATATATATACACACTGAAAAATTCAAGGAAAATTTGAGAGAGCAAGGGAAGCTATTTCCTAAGACTTGTTTACTTTATTTTATAAAATCTTGGGACAGATTATTTTCTTTCCATACATTTTTTCAACATCAGTTTGTATGGTGGCATTTGTTTTTCTTTCATTCTAATTCTGTAGTGGCCATTATTTCAGCATTCTATATTTAAAGCTTGAAATATTTGTCTTTCTGGGGCCACAATGTTGCATTTCTCAAAAATCCCCCCAAACTCAAGCAAAAACCCAATGCTACAACTTAGTTTTCTCAGATTATCACTTGGGTATAGAAATTATATTTATGTTAATAGTAATATGATGCCCTGCTTTCTATACACTGCAGCAATATGAATATAACTCAATGATTTGAAAATAATTTTAAGCATTTTCAAAAGGGTGAAAGTAAATGTTCAGTACATGTGAATGTAAATAAAAACTCTATTTTTTCTGAGGGGCCTATAATTTTTTTCAATGATCTGTAGTATTCTTTGGAGTGGAAATTACTGTAAAAATGTTAAAAATATATGTATTCAATAGTTAAGGTGTTGTGTCAGAAAGATCTGTATTTCTATAAAAGCATGGATCTCAAAGTAGATGTGCAACACCAAAATAAACACGCACAAAAAGTCCTCCAAATTACTTTCATGATTTTGGGGCCTGTTTTTATTTCTTTTAATGATAACACAGCAATAGAAGCAAAATGGAAAATAAGCCCCCATATTTTCCTCCTTTAAACTTTCAGCTAGATAGGTTGAATCTATTTCCTCTTAATACTTTCCACAGGTTTTGAAATGGCTGAAAGTAAAACAGACAGCAAGTACTAACCTTTACCTTCCCAGTCCTATGAGAAGTTTTGTTTGGGACTCAAGAGCCGAGCATACTAGAAATTACTTCCATCCCTGCATTATTAGTAAAAGCCATAGAGGTGCAGACTAACAAAAGATTTCTATCAAAACCAACAAAAAGTAGCTAATCTGCTTTCAGGTTTTGAGCTAAATTCCCTCGAGATTTGTAGCTCTAAAAGGATTATTGTTTTTCAAGTTTTTCAAGTATGTTTAAAACTAGAAAAAGAGAGATATATATATCATAGACTGCAAAATTTGTTGCACTTTTCACTTGTCTTTTAAAGAGCTTGTTTAATTGATTTGTTGTTGTTGCAAATAGAGATTTCTCTCTCAAAAACAGCTGCTGTGTTTTTTGTAGAGTCTGGTAAGCATCAATGCTCCAAATGAGCCTGGGTCTCAGGAGGAGGAAGCCGGGAATCAGAAAGAGCACTGTGCCTCTTTTGTCATTATTCTGTTAGCAGCCTTGAGTTAATGTATGCCTACTTCTCAGGCAAACAAAAAGCTCGACAACTTGTCCTTCTTTGAAACAATATTGCACCACTGGCTCAGTTTTGTAAAGTCAGTCTGCTCAGCTGTGAAAACAGACATAGTTTTTATGTTGTGTGATATCTGCAATGAGTTATCATCATACACCCAGTACTTGGATGATGGGATTTTAAATGTCAGGAAATAAATGAAAATATCAACAGTTTGGCAATAGGAAGATTTCTGTTTAATGTGAACCTGACTTTCTGAGAGTCTTTTTGTGAGTTTCTCCCTGAAACCTAATCAGTGAAGATTAATTTTAAAATGACAAATGGCAGTAGATGTGAGTTTGCCTGTGTGTGGTGCATTTCCCTGAGGAAGGACCAGAAAATTGTGAGTGTCTTTTTATGAGTACTATGATAGGGATTCTTGAGGCAAGATTAAATCAGTTTCATACTTTAATTTTTAAGAGTACCAGACAATATTTCAGAGTATTTTAAATTTGTGAGTTATTTACCAATATTTAAGGCAATATTTTAAAAAAATTTCCTGATTGAAATGTTGTCCTGTTTTCCCTCCTTAACATTTACACATATATACACTCCAGTTTATTCACTCTTAAAATAAACAAAGTTTACTATTTAAGATGTTATTTCAGGAACATAGGATACCCTGTTCTTCTGTATCATAATTAAACTGATCTTATCCTAGAGTTTCTGATGAAATTTGATTCCTCCATACTTGCATTACCATCTCCTCATGACCTAACTTAAGACAGCATGTCTGTGAAAATAATTTTTTTAATATAAAAATATGCATGTACATGATACTCCAGTTTTTTATGTGAAATTGGAGAAAGGACAATCATGAGAAGTTTCTGGGTTTTATAATGCCATTTGCAGGAAGGGAGTAAAGAAAAGGCATTGAGGACACTTATGAATGAGTATGTAAGCAAGGTTTTAGAGAAAATGAAGTTTGGGTGAGCTGTAGACGTGTAGTGAATGGCAAAACAAGGCCTTGGATATGGAAAGGAATTCCCCTATAGAAAGAACTTTGCTTCTGCTTCTACTACACTCAATACAAAAATTTTTAAAAATATGTGACCTTCACTGGAAATAGTGAAAGGGATACAAAACACCTTTCCTTTCATGGGAAATGAAAAAAAAATTACACTGCTGACTGCCATTCACCTAGCAAATTAGTTATTTGTTTCAATGCTTTTTTTAGGTACCGCAATCTGAACCCTCCTTTTATATGTATGTGCACAGGTACCTATATATCTGTGAATAAATGCATTCAAATATACATGTACCAGGCAGGAGGATAAGCCAGCAGTGCTGAAAATAAATGCAACACAGATGATCCTAAGTTAATTGTTTATTCTGATATTGAAGCAAATCTGTTACAATATTCCCTTCAGCTATCAGCACTCTCACTCCATTGTAATATAAAGCAGTGAAGGTCAGAGTTGATAGATTCTTAGTGTGTTTTGAAAAAGATTAATGCTTAGCAATGAACTCTGTATGAAAGGTTTCTTTTCAAACAACATCTTAGGATCACTGATTCAGCATAAAAGATGAGCTT
>JACBWW010000001.1:34929222-35007421 GCA_020086605.1 Lanius collurio
AAGGAAGGAAGGAAGGAAGGAAGGAAGGAAGGAAGGAAGGAAGGAAGGAAGGAAGGAAGGAAGGAAGGAAGACTTGAAATAAATATTTAGTTGGAATTTCTGCAAGTAATTTATATTGGGAAAAATAGTATTTCTTTATTCTGATAAGATGAACGTACAATATAAAAGTGACAAAACATAAGACAAAAAATGTCTTTTCTACTGGTGTTAAATATGTAAAGAAAACCTGAAGTACCAGAAATACTGGCATTCAAGTATTACCAGAATAAAATAAAATAAAATAAAATAAAATAAAATAAAATGAAATAAGTCAAATGAAATTTTAAGTTCTTTTTTATATTTATGAATATAAGAATTTTATGCCTCGTAATGAACATATGTCTGAAAGTATCCTGGACTAGGCTGAGAGCTGCAGTGGTTGTTGCTATTCCTCCTCTATCCAAGCCTCTCCATGACCTTCAAAGAGTCCAAGCTCCCTATCAGTAAAACAGAGACAATGATATTTAGGGAAGAAATCTGCAGCTACAGCACGTCAGCTGTCCATCTCATCCTAAGAAGGATTCCCAGACTGCAGGTGATTATAACTGTGGGAACACATTTCTAGTAAACACACCACTATGGTGAGACATTAAGCTCATCTCCTGCCTTGAAAGTTCTGGTGTATGTCCCTTTTTGTGAGAGGTGTTAACAGATGAGTCCAAGCCATGTTCTGTCTGTGTTTAAAGCTCTCCCAAATCCACTTGCAGCTGGATAAAGAATTTATTTCCGATGACCCCTGTGGGGAACCAGAGTGTAATACTGAGCTGTCATCATGCTCCTTTCACTGGAGTGTGGCATCCATATGGGATCTTGGCAGTTCTCCTGTGTGCATGTGCACATGTAGGCATACACATCTTCAACTTGATTCCTTGATTCTTTACAGCTTGTGCAGTAACTTGCTCTTCTATAAAGCAAAAACCGAGTGGGGAAAAAATTGCTGTTGCAATATTTTTTCTATAGATGGAAAAGACCATATGCAAGGCAAGGTAAGGGCAAAGGCAAAGGCAGGGTAAATATTAGGAAGTGTTTCATGGAGCCATACACTGTTTGTGCACAGCATTCCTCACCTAAGCATTGTGGTTTTTCTTTTGCAACCCGTATTTTGAACCTACAAAAGCCTACTGACTGCAAAACACAGCTGCAATTTTGATTTCTGGAGCCATAAAGAAGACTTATTCCAGGATATCTGCAAGAGACTCCACTGTTCTTTGTAGGTGTTATTAAAGTTAATCTAAAGTAGAAATTAAAGGCTGCAAGATCTTTTACATCGCACTTTGAAGTACTGTCTCCTACAAATGCTGCAAAGACTCAAGGAAAAAGTAGAACAAATGACATACAAATATAGTTTTGAAAATTAATTATGAAGAAAATGGCAGTATTCTTGACGACTGAGCTAATTAACAAGGGATGAAAAAAAAAGATGACAAGACGGAAAAAGCTATGTCAGAGACTCAGTAAGTACATTGCTTAGCTAAGCAAAACCTCTTTCCAGTTGAACAGTAAACATTAGCATGCCTTCAAAGAACAATAACAAAAAATTTTTGAAGCACAAGTGTGTTCTCTATAATTAGAATCACAGATGTAATTTGCTTCAGTCTTCTAATACTCTTTTCAAAGAGTAATTTTCTCAGGTAACTGAAAGCATTAAGAATTCTGATACAACACAAGAGGATTGCTGCCACACAGGTTCCCTGTGGATATTCAATGGCTTAATTGAACGGAACTTGAACTGGTAACTGAACTTGAACTGGGAACTTCTATCAGAGAATGCTTAAGTGTTCAGAACTAAATATACTCACCTTTCATTTAAATTCTGTGTAATTTTTGTTTCCCCTAAAAAAACACTTCAAACTTTTCACTCTGTATCTCAATATTATTCTGGAAAAAACCATCCATTTTTATCCTCCTCTTCAGTTTCCATTTAGCCTAGACAGTAAGACCCTGCATACAAGGTGCTGGAGCTGAATCCTGCCAGGAGGTAATTAGTTACTTGAAACTCTCCTTCAAGTTAAAATTTCTGAGAGTTTCAGACTTTGCCAGGAGAAAAGCTTTCTTATTAGAAGAGCATGATCCTTTAGTTTCAGAGTAGGCTGAGAAGAAAAGTCCCTACAAAACAATAACCTGACAGATTACACAGCAGTACAGACCTGGATGTATACATTATGGGACTGGGCACCAGACAATGCAGCATATTTGTCTCTTTCTCCTAACAAGTTAAATTTATTTGTATGTTATGTAGTAGCTCCAAAAGATTAGAAAGTCAGATTTGTACCACAGTAGCAAACAGACCATGGTGAAGACAGACAAATATAAAATACTCAGGATCAAAAAAAAATTCACCCTTTAGTCTTGGAATTAGGGGGCACACTGCAACACTTTATCTTACTCAGGAGAGCCTTGTAGTAAAGATGTTCTTGAAGTTCATATCATTTCTCTGCAACCGCATAAGGGATTTAAGTTTCCTACAGCACTGGTGGGTAACCTGCCAAGCTACTAACTATTCCCTGTCTCTCTTCAGATTTTTGTTTATTTTGTACTTTTGTCTTTTCTAAAAGGAAAGAGAGTAAAAATCATGTCTTGGTTTAACACAGAATTTTGAACAGGAGCTTAATCCCAGATTATGATTTATAGTTCAAAAGCCCAAAAGAAAGAAGCTACATATAATTTGAAAGATGCCTACTCATCTCTGCCTCCTTTTACCAGGTAATTCCCAGCCTTTTCTCAACACATCACTGAAAATTAACTCAAATAGTGCCTTACTTAGATAGCTTCTAAAAATTCTTCCTCAGATATATAAATCTTTGCAACTAATCTAGAGTTAACTGAAGGCTAGGCCTGAATTATTGAAGTTACTAAATATGTTTGATGATCTACCTCATAAATCACAAGCTCAAAAACCCTCCACAAAGACTGTCACCTAAACCCAAGAAAACAAAGAAGGACTCCCTGGGGACTTGCCTAAGAAGAATTTGCCATGCCATGAACACCTCTGGATGTTTTATTTCTCTAGTGCTCAGGGAAATTCATCTTTACTCCACATTCTGCAGTTGTACTAATGAACTTGGGCTCATTAGCTGTTTGCTTGGCCCTGTTTTTAACAGCACTGTAGTTGAAAGCATTTTCAGTCTAAAGGAATCATCAGTAAATGGCATAGAAGAACAACTCCTTCTTTTTCCCTTAAAAATATGTAATGGCAGGGCATGATAACACTCTTTTGTTCAGAATGGAGTCATTCACACTAGAAGGATATATGGTACAGTTTGACAGATAAGTACATCACCTTGTTTCAATAGTTTATTTTTTCTTTGTTGCAAAAGGCTCAAAGGGGTGTATACCCAGCCCATACAATAAAAACATTGTAGTTTAGAGGCTCCTTGCAAGGCAGGTAGAGTCCCGATTTCATTGCACTGCATGAGTACAGTGTTCAATGAGAAAAATATTAAACCAATCTTTATTTTAAAAATTTAACCTATTTAGTATGTGCCAAACCAAGATAAATGTTTTCAAATATGTTCTGTATATGTTTTGGGGTAAGAAAAAATATGTTTTAAGGCAGGAAAAGTCAGCTTGCTTTTCAAAGCATGGATCAAATATAACAGAAAACAGAAAGAAAAAAAAGAAATTTAAAATTTTTAGAACACAAATAATACTAAAATATGTATAATGTGAAAACAATATTTGCACTTTTCTTCAGTGCAGTGTGCAAGAGAGATTTACTCGGAGATGAAAGGAAATGTACTGCATGATACTGAAATTAACTTTTCCCCCTAATGATTTGGTCTCATAGAAATGTACTAGCTGCTGAGGCTGGCAGACTTTTGAAATTCCATGTCTGCAGTTCAGAAATAATTTTTTGGAGGGAATAATTGAGAGTATGACAGTTTGTCTACAAATATGTCACTATGTGTTTACTTCACCGTGTGTCAATTGGATTAGTTCCTTATTCAGGGAGAAGAAGCTGAATCAGCCGTTGCAGATTGCCTGCTGCCTCATCTGCCTCTGCAGGCTGGAAAGGACCCCTCCTGCTGCCAAGGAGAGCAGGAAGTGAAAATCCAAATACTGTGCCCTTGACTTGGTTATGGAAAAAAAAACCAGGTTAGTAATAAATTAAATGGGCTTCTATGGAGACAGCTGTTAGCTGTATGCCTCAATTTACCCATTTTCTGCACAATGGTTTGTGTAGGTGTCAGAGGAATCTCAATAGTTCACCAATTACTGGAAAACTCTTTGAGTTAAATGCTTGGCTGAATGATGGCTGGATGTTTTTTAATTCTGCTTTTGCCTCTGCAAACAGCTGATGTCTGCATTAAGCTAAGATCAAATGAAAAATGTATTCAGCATTTCAGAAATACCCAGAAGCAAAATAGCAATATCAGGAGCTAAGCTTTCTTACGCTTCCTTTGTATATGTCAACTTATATTATCCTGGGTGATGTATCATCCTTCCCAGTGTACTTAATATTATAATGAAAGTGGATCATTAATATGGAAAGTCACAAGACTGTTTCTTTCATATGCAAAATAAATCACATTCAACCACACCTCTGATGTGAACTTTTGAACATGGAAGCTGCAAAAATTGCTTTTTACACAACCCTGAGAGTTTTGATATGGTCTACTACTGGCTTTTTTTCCCCAACAGATGAAAATATTTCTGTTCATGGTCAGAAACTACAACGCTAACCTGTGACAGCTGAATCAGGGAAAGTATATATGACCACTTCCTAAAATGTTTGTTCTGATTTCTTTTAGCATGAAGATGCAGCACAGAAGTGGAAAATTCAATAGAAATAATCCCTAATATCCTAAGAGGGATGAATAGTGAAAAAAAATTACATCTCTCTTACTATTTCTTTGTCTTTAACTCTCTCTAAGGTACATATCCTCGTATTTCTCTAGCTGTGATTTCTTTTATGGCCCTTTTATATTGGTATCTCCATGTAACTTTGGGTTGTTTTTCCTTTCTTTGCTGCTTTTTTTGTCTGTTTGTTTTGTATTAATTTAATTTATATATATTTAATAGAACTAGAATGGGAAATAAAAAGAAAAAAAACAAACTAGCAAAAAACCCAAATAAAGGGGCAGAATTAAGTGCCGAGCACATCATGCAGACTTCAGGATACTGCTACCAGCACCAAGAGGCTAATTCTTCTTTCTTAAAAGCCAGTTAGTGTAATTAGAGATTTCTGTGACAACAAAATAGAATTCCGTTTTTTTATTATGATTTTAGTTTAGGAGTTTTGTTTCATTTGGGGTCTTGCATGTGATTTTGCTTGTTTGTCTGTTGCTATTTAAATTCTAAATACAATACTCAGATTATACTCAGCAGAAGAGCAGTTTTATTGCTTATCTCAGATATTTCACCTGAACTATGTGGAGCAGCCAGGATAAAGTTAGCTTCCTCTCGGCTATTTTGTGAAAGTCTTTTTAGGAAAATATTTCCCTCTAGTATAGACTACAAACATCTTAAAGAAAAATTCAACCCAATTATGAAATCTGCTCCATAGATCAATGCAGATTAAATTTAACATGCTAGGATGTGGCAAAAAAATCTTTTTGACAAGTAGGTAAAATGGCCAAATTTCTATGAAAGAAATAGGAGAGAAGAGAAAAAGAAGAGAAAAAAAAGAGAAGAGAAGAGAAGAGAAGAGAAGAGAAGAGAAGAGAAGAGAAGAGAAGAGAAGAGAAGAGAAGAGAAGAGAAGAGAAGAGAAGAGAAGAGAAGAGAAGAGAAAAGAGAAGAGAAGTATAGGTTTTCCAGAAGGATCCACAAATCACTTCTCCAGATCACTCAGAAGAGTCACTCTGCACAGAAATCACTTAGCAAGTAGCTGAAGGCTTCAGTTTTCAGTATAGGCCCTTAATTTACTACCTCTTACCCAGGAATTCAGCAGAGCCTGTAATGTCAGAACTGAGTATTAATGAACCTGTCTTTTTACAGCTATGGCAAGATTTGACTCTTCTGACTATAAAGCTCCCTTTCTATGAGACTAAGGACATATATAGCCCAAAAGAAATACAAAGCACCATGTTTAAGGCTGAATTGAAATAAATGTCCTACCAAGCTCAGCAAAGTGTTGTATTGGTGATGAGTTTACCAGTTTAGAAATGTATGCTTGAAAAAGAGGATGCTCTCTGGCTGCCTTAATATTTCCAGCATATCCCATAATAAGCCTAATGGTTTGCCACGTAATTGCATCATTAGTAAAACGGTGTTCTTGTTCAGTTACAACTTTCTATTGGCTTAGAGAAAGGATTTCAAATTTGCATTTTAATGAAATTGAGCAAAGAGTGATAAAGGCTTCAATTAAAAGGCCACCTGTTTTTGTTAATTCATTTTTAATAGGAACAGTAAATATTTTCAGTTGATGCACTTTCTGCTGCAAGATTAGTACTTTCTTCTCTTCTTTATCTCTGGTGTCAGACACCCCTCATTAGAGGAGTCTGTCATTTTCTCTGACTAGAGGAACCTGTCTCAAGCTTTATGAGTCTGTTGGTACAAGACAAATAATAAAGTAAACCAAAAAGCTATTTAGAAAATGCAAGCAAAAACACCCCAACTTATGATCAAAGTAAATTCTTTAAATAAATTATTTCAAAAAATCAATTCATTCAAATGCTGGGGGAAAGCTGGTTCCTCAAACAAAATGCTCAAATTCTTTCTTCATTTACATGCTTCTTGGAGGTTACTGAACTCACTTGGGCACACTGGTATGAAACAAAAGTAGTCTTCCATGTCACAATTATGTAATGCAATTAAAACTTAAGGATTACAAATATGTAAAACACAAATCATGACAAGCAGCTTTTGTGGAGTATAAACCCAGCTGGGGTTCATGGAGTATAAACTTCAACTGGCATCTGGAACATTAAGTCTTTCTATAAAATGTCTTCCTTTGATTGTAAATTTTTCACTTTTTGGTCTTGTCTTACAGGTTTACAGGTCTGGTTTTGTCCAGTTGCCACTAGAAATATAGGAGCTCATTTTGCTTTTCTAATATTTTTTAAATAATTGTTGCCATAATTGCTTCTGTTTTCCATTTACTGCAACCATAACTACTAATTTGCTAACAACCACTACACATCTGTTACAATACAAGCTTAAAAATCCAAAATATCCTCAAGAACAACTTGCAGTGGACACCCTTCTCTTTGGGAATGCAGTGTAAGCATTTAAATAAACAATTGAAGCATTTAATTAGTGTGTGCTGGTTTCCTGCTAGCAGGACATCATAGTAGTAAATAAATGGATTAAGTTTCTTGTATCACAAGCTGGGAGACATCTTCACAGTTGTTTTTCATTCTCAGATGCCTATTTAAGGGAAGCACAGGGGTCCAATCCTGCTTTTAAAAACTTCATCTTTGATTTAAATTACAACTGTTTTTTAATGCTATGTGGTTTTCCACAATGAATTTAATGAGGGATTATGTTTTCCATTTCTGGTTGAATGAAGAAAGAAATTAACAGAAATGCAAATAGAAGACATTCACGTGAAACTGCAGGTTAGTAGGTTTATCCCCTATTTGTTACAAGTTAAGCATTTACAAAAGAACATAAATTCTGCAGAACTCTCTCTCCTTCCCTCTTCCCCTCTCTTGTGCCCCTTCCCCTGTATGTATCTCTGATTGACATACTCATATAATTTGTTTGTGTTTATATTTGCTGGACAGAGGAATATATCAGGAGTTTTAAATAATTGATTTTCACTTGGCTCAGGTTCTACTTCTTAACTGGTAGTTGCTGTAGTTGTTTTCTTTAAATGCTTGCAAAGCTGAACTAAAAATATCTCTTGAAGTTAAGTTCAGCCTGACTACATGTTACAAGGGGTTTGGACCTAATGTTCTGCCATTACATAAATATTTTAATATTTTTCTTTAAAGTTAGGTTTTTTGATTTGCATGGCAAGGCTTTAGTAGTCCGGGGTGGAGGTGGGGCGGCTACAGGGGAGGCTTTTGGGAGAAGATCCTAGAACCTTTCTCCATGTCCGACAGAGCAAATGCTCCAGCCAGAAAAAAAAAAAACAACCTGCAAAGCGTTGGACTAGTCGAGGAGTGACACTGTGAGAGAAACCCCTCAGACACCAGGGTCAGTGCAGAAGGAGGGGGAGGTGCTCCAGGCACCAGAGCAGCGATTGCCCTGCAGCCTGCTGTGCTGCCCGTGGTGAGGCAGCTGTGCCCTTGCAGCCCATTCATGTCCACAGTGGAGCAGAAATCCACCTGCACCTCCCCCCATGGGGGACCCTGCACCAGGGCAGTTGAGTGCCTGAAGGAGACTGTGACCCTGTAGGATACCCATGCTCTTCCTGGCAGGACTTGTGACCCCGCAGAGGACCCATGCTGGAGTAGCTCATGATGAACTGCAGCCTGTGGGAAGGATGCATGTTGGAAAAGTTCATGGAGAGCTGTCTCCTGTGGGATTGACCCCATGCTGGAATAGTGGAAGAGTTTGAGGATCCTGCCCCACTGAGGGGGGAGTGGCAGAGACAACTTGTGATGAACTGACCACAACTATTCCAAGTTTCCCTGTGACACCTTAGGGAAGAAGGCAGAGAATTCAGAAGTCAAGCCCAGGAAGAAAGGAGGGATGAGAGGAAAGTGTTTTTAAAATTGCATTTATTTCTCATTAATCTATTCTGATTTGTTTGGTAATTAATTAAATAAATTTTCCCCAAGCTGAATCTGTTTTGCCTGTGATGGTAATTTGTGAGTGATCTCTGCCTGTTCTCATGTTGACCTAGGAGCCTTTTGTTGTTTTCTGTGCCCTGTTCAGCTGTGGCAGAGAAATAGAGTGGCTTTGGTCAGCACCTGGTGTCCAGCCAGGGACAAGCCACCACAGAAGGCTAAAGAAACTGGAACAAAGCATATAAATAACTGATCTCAGTTCAGCTGTACAGGTCAAAAGACTATAAATAGCTACTATGCCTATAGAAAAGGGACTGTTTTATGCTCTCCAACCCAGTTCAGAGGACTCAGTGCTCTTTCTTTCATTCCCCTGGTAAAGCAGTATATGAGTTAATTATTGCTGTAGCTGTTACAGTTTAAACTGAATGGGGAAAAGAGACTGCATGAAAATCAAGCTGAATAGCAGTAGTGGGAAATAGCAGCCTTTTACTCAATGGCCATCTGCAGCCCTACAATATGAGCATCTAGGATATTGACCTGACCACTCTAAAGGTCATAACATGCTCTATGACTGAAATAGCAAGTGCAGAAGGATATGTACTCATCTAACTCCTGCAGCATTAAATATCTAGGTATAGATTCCAAATTTAGAAATGCACATTGCTTTTATTTAAAGGTATTAAAGGGTGGAGCTAAGTTATGTTTTTTTTTTTTCAGTAAAAAGCTAGATTCAATAAACAGTTAGATTTTTTTGTAGCCTTTACCACCTACCTCCTATAAAAACATAATTAGGGATATCACCAAGTGGAAAACTTGAAAACTCGAACACAACAAATTTATGTTAAAGAAACAACAATTCTACTTTCATTTGGATAGTTATTTATTAATTTAATTTTAAAATTGTTTAATAGGTTTTGGAATTTTGAACTTTCAAGAGAAAAACACAAGTTTTACTGACAAGCGCTTTTTTTACACTGAGAAAATGCTTTATAAACCTGTTCTGAGACACAACTCTATTATCTTAAATTCTAATTACCTAGTTTTTAACAGTGGACAAAGACAAGTATTTCTCAGATCAATCCTCTTTTTTGAAGGAAAAAAAGATCCAGTTATCACATTAAATATTTAGATATTTGGATAATTGCAAATTATTCATAGTGAGGATAGTGAACCATTTCTCAGGAATAAAAAAACTGGTGTTGAACAAAATTCATATACTTCTAATTGTGACACCTACTGGTCAACAGAGGAAAATATTTAAACATCTCATTCTGCTGACTTCTGAAAATAAATCTGAAGGATAACCTCTAATTGATAGTTTAAAAACCTAGAAACTTATTTTTCAAAGAAGAATAAAGTAAGTACAGAACACTGTTCATTGGTTTTGGGTTAGGGTTTTTTTTTTTTGTGGTTGGTTTGTTTATTTGTTTATTTATGGCAGTTTTTTATTTGTTTGTTTTGTTGGTTGACTAGTGAGGAGCCTTGCCAGTGATCAGAGGTTGGGCTGAGAGCACTTTTGGCACTGATGTCCCCTAATATTACAAAAGTGAATTTGTGAGCTTCACCTGAATAACACAGTGATATAGGAATTTATCCTGGTAGGTTGTTGGCAGTTAGCAGGGAACAGTGACATGGCAGATAAATCTACCATTACGTGGCCCTGCCAACTGCTGCTTACCCCATTGCATGGACAAGATAAACACAAATGTAGTGGGCATGTCACTGTCATTGTTTACTATTTACTAGTTTACTATTCCTTTCAGCTTCTCTTCCCTGCTCTAAATCAGTAAAGAAGCCATAAACCATATATGACATTTAAACCCCCCTTAGGGCATCTGTCCATCTCAGGAGCAATGCTGGCTAGAATGGGAAATTTAGCCTTACCTTTTTGTACTAGTGATGACTTTTTGATTTATCCTTGTCATGAAGGAGGTTTAAAACATCTGAAGTTTAGTTTTACATAGTAGAGGAGGGCAGGGGTGGGACAGGAATTTTAATACTTTGTCAAGTAATTATATTATCTTCTTTATATTATTTTTCCCTGGAAACCTTATTTTGCCCTGCCACGCTGTTCCTATTTCAGCTTAGTTCATTGCATAGGTACCACTGAAACTCTTCAAATTGATCCAAAACATGGGTGATCCCATACATTTCTTTGTTCATGTAGTGGGAATAACACACCTCAGAAGAGTTATAGTTCATCATGGTATTGAATCCATCAGAAAACTTTACAAAGAAATCTCTTGCTCAGCTTTGATTAGGATTAACCAGTCAGAAGTCATAGTCTGTTCTGGTTAATACCACTTCTACCACCTGAAATATAAGTGGATTATAAGATTAAGCCTAGTTCCTCAATATGTTAAAAGCATATTATACATGTAGATGATATTATAGTTTAAACAAAATGAAAGAAAGGCTTCACACATTGTTGTATTTTTATTTTTTAATAGAGTTTACTCCCTTTTTTTTTTTTTTAACAATAGTTTAAGAAGATTTTGCCTCCTCATACTCTGATTCACATCATATATTCAGGATACCTCATACATCCAGTTTAGGTTTCATCAAAGAATCTCATTATCACTTCCAAATTGAGTTGCTTTATCAGAAAAAAAAAAAAAAAAAAAAAAAAGAAAAAGAAAAAAGAAAAAAATCTAACATTTTGCCTTCAATAATAGGGGAAATAGATAAAACAAAATTTTTAAGGTCTGATAAATCTTCAGAAGCCATTATGATAATAGTAAAGAAAAATGGATGTTAGTTACACAAGCAGTTTAACATTGATGGCATTTGCAAGACACTGTTTACTTTTACAAAAACATGCTGAATTTACATTTGAAAAATTACATGATGGAAATAAAACGAGGAGAAGTAAATTGCAAGCATAAAGCCATATGCAAGAAAAATACTTAGACATCTAAGCAAAGACAAAAGAAAGAAAGGTAAACAAGAGTATGGATGGTTTTATATGTGCACACAAGACAATGTATATATAGACACATAAAATTATATGTTTATAGATATACATTCCATATAAGTGAAAAAACATGTGATTATCCTAGTTTATGATGTCATAATTCCACCAGTTGCATGCATTTTTCTTGCAAGTCCATAAAATATGTGTTTCAAGTTCAAAGAGTATTATAGATACTGTAGAGCTAATTCCTTACCTATAAGTGAATACAATTACACAAGAAATTAATTTAATGTCATTATTAAAAGCATGATTGGAAATAAGGTTTGCTCCTGAGCTCAATGAGAACTCAAAGAGAGTGCAAAGATTTTGATGGAGACCTTGCCCCAGTGAGCATCATTTAATCTATTGCAAACAGTTCCTCTTTTCCTGTCAACTTTCAGTATTAGTCAGCTTCTGTATTGAACTATCCGCTTTCCTGCACATATAATTAAAATCCCTTCTCCATAATATTATCTAAGATCCCTCATGAAGTGGAGTTGTTTCACTTTAAGTAGCCCTGACATTAGAAGAGTTAGTCTTTGCCTAATACTAAGGTCAGTTGAAACTAATGCATCATCTACTCTCCTGCAGCATTTGTAATATTTGTCCCACGTGGAATAATTTAAATGATTTATGAACATGATTAAATACTTTATTATTAACACATACACATATTTAATGTACTTTTTAGCTAACATTTACTGCTAGAGGAGCTTCTCTTCCCCTACCCCACAAATAGTTTTTGGACAAAGAAAGTGGTTAAGTTTTCTCTGCATAAGATTCAATCTAAAATTACTTAATACAGGTCAACATTTATATCAGTTTAAGACTGCACCCAATACAGATCTAAGTTCAAAATGAAAGGAGTGGTGGGTGGAAATTATGTGATCCTGGATATATTACCTGCTGTGGGAGTGCCTGCTGTGTTGGATATTGTTAATGGAATGGCAAAAAGCCCCTTAATCTCCCTGGTAAATTTCCAATTTATCTCAGTTGTTGCGGTTGTCATTAATTTTAACATTTTAATTGGAGTTGTCTAAAGTCTCAAATGAACTTTCATGTACGAGAAAGTCAAGTGAGTTTATTAAATAAATGAAACATATATATATATATATATAGATATTTTCTTCAGAGCCATCAATACCAGACTATAATGGCAGGAATTACTAAAAAATTGTACTTTTCGCTGGAAATTCACAGTGAATTTTAGGTGTAAAATTCAGATGGTAACTATTAAGATATCATACAGAATTTCACTGAAAGTATAAGAGGGATCTTTTTGTTTATTTTTGATACCTGATACAATACTTCTGCCTACTGAACTTCATTTCCTTTCATACCTTTATGACTTATAATCATATAACTTGTCTTCTATTAAGGCTTTCCTAGTCTAGCAGTTGATCATTTTGTGTCCTTAGTTCAAGATGAAGCAGAACTTTGATCCCCATAAATTTTAATTTAAGATGAAATACAATTTTTCCTTGCAAACTCTAGTTTCCTTCCATATTCTTCATTAAGTTTGATTTTAAAATATAATTTTAAAATAAACTGCAGAAAAATGATATTTGAAAATTATGTACATGTGAAACTGAAAGCTTCATAGCCTCTCTGAAATAGATATGTCTAGGCTCCACCAACTTTCTTATGTCAAAGAAAATAAAGGGAAAATGGTTTTCTTTTCAGGGTAAGAAAATATTTTTAGTATACTGCATATATTGTTTCTCACCTACTTATTATTGTTTTTCTTAAATGCATCATTATATTACTATATACTTCCATGTATTGTTTTAAAAGATTTTTTTCAGTTTTACTATATTCCAACATTTTTAAAAATCGCTTCATGTGCATAATAAATTAATTTGAAACTTGGTCCTAACAGATCTGTTACTATGAAGATACCTGTCAAAATTATTCAAAGGCTGGGATATTTCAAATCTGGTAAATTTGGCATACTTTAAAATCTAGTAAATTTTACTATACTTTAAAAATTTTGAAATATGCTGTCTGAGTGTATGAAACTAATTTCATCTAGAAAAAGTAGAATCTTTTCATTCCATGGGACAATGATCACTTTGTAAATGTGCCTCAGTGTTTCAGCATATTGTATGCTGGTAAAATGAAATAGTTTTCATAGTTCTGAAATTGCTTTGGTGGATGGACATAAAGTAATTGAAAACTTTTGTTACACAACTTTTAAAGCCAAATAATTTTTTTTCAATAGTGTACTTTACTGCATTATGCAATATATGAGGCAAGCAATTAACTTCAAGCAAATACTCATTTTCATTTTCCATTAACTCTGTAGTCATAGGGATGTTCTCCAAAATTAATCTTAGGGGTATGGGTTGCAAATGATTATATGTTGTCAAAGTTCAAACCAGTTTATTGTAGTATAATTTTTCTTTCTTCAAATACTCCTAATTCAGTTTCATTGATGTCCTGAAGATAATCTGGCAAACTGGGGTGTTAATCTCCTTCCAAGTGTGCATCATGGAACAATGATCACAAACTTCATTGTATTTTTTGCTAGGTACAAGGAAAAATATACAGTTTTCAGCAAATTAACTGTTTTTTTTTTTTTTTTCCATACTAGAAAAAGTTGATATATTGTTTACAATACACAAAGCTTTTGCTTTCATTCATTCTGTGGATTAATCTTGGAAAATGACAGCATTTGACTTTTTTATCTTGAAATAAACATTATGTGATATAATTGGCAGGTTCTGTTGCTTCTGCTCAGTTTTCTTATTTCTATTTATTACTAACAAAGAAAGTTAAAAACATTCTGTTCCTAGAAGGTGTGGTAGGATTATTGTTATATGAAACTGATTAACCTATTTCATTGCCTCATTTCCTACATTACCTCTACATTACCTGGAATGCAATATTCACTAAACCTTGCAATAAATCTTACAAGCAGCATAAACAGAAATAATTTTATTTTTCCTATAGCTCCTAATATACTTTTTTTTATTGTAATTTTTCTTCATTAGGGGTTTTCTATGTCTATGCTTTCATTCCAAATATGTAATTTCGGCACTCTAAAAATGATTGTGGTGGGGTTTTTGTTATTTGAGTAGTATATAATGTTGTCTCAGACTCAGTGTTTATATTAAAGACTACATTAAACACAAGGCATGGATGGCCAGATGCAATGCAAACCTGACACAGAAGCACCATCTTGTTCAAGTCAGAGCAGGTATTTCTTCAAGCAGTGTGACAAAGGTTCTGCTTCTGAGACCAACAGGAGCAAACAGGGGGATTTAGCTTGTGTCCCAGCCGCCTCAACCTGATGAAGTAATGCCCATGTGCACTGAGAAGGACAGACAGACTCCTTTAGCATAAATTTATGAGAGAACTTGATTTTAAACCTTTGGGTTCTACCCCAAACCCTTTAAATCTTGTGACACCTCTAGGTCTTCTGAGGTTGTGCTTATGGTAGCAGTTCTGTCTCATAAAAATCTAAATTTAAACAGCATATACAGTTTGCATTGTTGTTATTATTATCCTTAAAACTCTGATCACTGTTGGGTTTAGATATTTTTATTTTTAAGAGGCTTTCCAATATAATTATTGTTAAGTGAGTGGATACCCTATTTCCTCTGTTCCCATGCAAACAGAAACACATTTTTTACTGATGAGTGCTCATTCAAGTATAAGGCAAATAAAAATTTTACTGGATAAGGAAAAGCCACTGTGGCGATTTTTAGGCCTAGGATTTGTAAGTAATGCAGGACATTTCCATCCCTTCTATGTGTTCAGATGAGTCAATATACCACTAGAAGCACTGGCAAGCTTGCACGTGTGAAACCATGATTTTTTACGTCAATATGAGGACAAGAAAGACCAAAATAATAGTGATCTGTGTCTCAGGAACTAAATATCCACTAGATTATTTATGACTGTGAATTTTTTTAGACTCATTATCCTGTCCTACTTTTCATAGTTTTAAAATATATTCATTATGAATTATGAGGTTTTTTTCTCATTCTGCAAGAATCTTAGCACAAGATCTAAGTTCCAGCTTGGTTCCATTTAGCTCCATAATAAAAGGATTAAAGTTATGAAGTCCACAAAAGGGTATTTTTACCCAAACATTAATTTCATCCGATATAACTAAATGTAAAAAGTACTAAGAACCAAAAACCATCTTCCACTCTGAATTTCCAAAAACAATATTTAGAATTATAGTCAACATCTGCAAATATAAGTGTTTGTATCACAATATATTTTAAGTAATATTTAGGGTGTTTTTTATGTGTGCTTTCTCTTTTCTTAAACTTAAATTTTAAGATTTTTACCTAAAGGAAGGAAGTTATATCAGTAAATTAGTACAATATTAATTTTTTTCACTTTGTCAATTATTTTGTAGTGCCATTATTTTGACTTACACATCTAAGATGTCCTCTATCCTCTAATAATTTATCAAATATATTAATTATCTATTTATTATTCATTACATTTGTATAACAATGAAGTCATTTATTAAAGCCAGGACTGCATCCTTGTGGCCAAGAAGGCCGATAGTATCCTGGTGTTCATTAGGAAGAGGACTGCCAGCAGGTTGAGCGAGGTGATCCTGCCCCTCCACTCAGCCCTGGTGAGGCCACACCTGGAGTGTCCAGTTCTGGCTCCCCAGTACAAGAGAGACCTGGAGCTCCTGGAGTAGGTCCAGCAAACAGTCCATATTGAGGGAGTGGTGCCAAGCAGTAGGACAAGAAGTAATGCACAGAAACTGATGCCCGGGAATATCCACAAGAATATGAGACAGACCTTCTTAATTGTGCGTGTTACTGAGCACTGGAACAGATTGCCCTGAGGGATTACAGACTCTCTATCATTGGAGATATTCAAGAACCACAATCCTGTGCTCTAGGATGACTCTCCTTCAGCAGGAAGCTTGGACCAGATGTCCCACCGTGATCCCTTCCAGCCTGACCCATTCTGTGATTCTGTGATTCTGTAATTCAGTGATTCTATGATTGAGTCATAGCTGCTTCCTGTAGCCTAGACAGATCTCCCAAAAATCCATGAAAAATCCCAGAATTTTAAGCCCTGATTTTTAGCATAAAATACACTTTCTTGGGAAGTTTCCAACTAACTGAGATATTCAGAGCTTTGCAAAATCACCATATTGTTGATTTCCTCTTGGATTCTTTTGTTCAAATTGACAATGATGGAGTAGAAGCTTTGTTGTCGATAACATATTGAAATATGTGCTTTAAATTTAATTAGGGCAGCTTGCTGAAAACTACAGAGAGCATGTTATATGCCTTTCATAGGAAAAAAAAGAGAAGTAAGAAACAAGGAATAAAATAAAACTGTGAAATTTTCTCATTCCTTTGTCATGAGCAATCATCATAAAAATGTTGGAAGGTATATAGAAAAAGATAAAGAAAAAACCTTATCACTCAAAAAATTGCTCAACCAACTAAAAAACACCTAAGGAATGTAGATGCTGAAAAGCTAAAGAAGAGTAATTCTCCAGCTTTTCTCACATTCTGTGAGAGCTTTTTGCTTTCACACCCAGGCCAGATGTAAACAGGGAAAGACTATTTTGCAAATTAATTCCTTATCTTGCACCTGCAGTTTGTTTTCAGTCTTGCGTAAATAATATTTTAAGAACAGGTGGTGCAGCATCCAGCCAATGATTCCAGGAAGTGGATGGTCAAAGGGCCAATCACCTCCTGCCACCCTTTTGTACAAAGGTATATAACATAGTATGTAATTAATAAAATTATTCCATTTTCCCTGTCCTGAATTCGTGTCGGGATCCTTGCTGTCCCTGAGGACAACAGTGACATAGAAAGAGAATGAAATGTCTGTCAAATAAATAATTGCATGCATTGCAACCTTAGTGCTTAGCTAGAAAATACTCCAAGAGCACATTAGATAACATAACGAAGTTGATAACGACCAGAAAATAAATTATATATTTCAAAAGTGAAAAACTATGTTTCTTCCATAAAAAAACCTTTAAAAGTACAGGTAATAATTTTTAAAAGCCTAAAAGTAAACATTTACAATACTGACCAATATTGCACTATTAAGGACTTGGGTTTTGAAACTTTGCAATCAGCAGTAATTTAGAGTTTCAGAATATAAAATAACAAAAACAGAATATAAAATAACAAAAAATATGATCTAAATTACTTTTCCATATGTAATTCATTTAGAAAGGAATTGAATCTCTTCAAAATAATGGCAGGAGTATAACTGGGATGGTGTTTGGCACAAGAAGCAGCACCTTGTGTTAAGATTCCACAGTGGTGCTGGGGTGGGGCAAAATCAATTATCTCAGAAAAGAAGTCCTGTAAGTCACCAGGTTGAGTGAAGTACAGCTTATTTGGACTAGAATGGATGTGAAGACCTGTCTGAAATTCTATGGGCAGGTGTTTCTTAAAAGACTTGTCAGTGCTTGCTGCACACTCTACCACTTATTGACAGCTCTGAGTCTTTCCTCAAAACTTGCTGTTTAACCTATTTGTTAGGGTAGGAAATGTAGGTTTTAAGTAATTAGTGAAAGGAGAAATTTCAATACAAATTTTCTCTCCATGAGTGTTCCAAGTGTAGGAATATTGCACCAGGAAATGAAAAGTTTTCTCTCATTTTTTTTAATGGATACTGTCCTAAGAGCTATGTTTTGACAAATCAAGAAATAAGTTCCAGGATGGTGAATTTAGAAAGCAGGTGGAGAAGGTATACTTCCAGAGTGTCAGTTAAGGCTTGGCATAAAATAGGATCCAAACTGTGATGTAGAACAACTATGAAAAAAAGCTAACTCTTCCCCAGCAAAAAGCAGTACAATTATCCACAAAAAAATATTTCTGAGCATACAGAGAAACCTGTGGTATTCATACTGAAACCAGGATACCAGTAGAATCAGTGTTTCTTGTTAATTAAGCAGTATCTGAGCATAAGTTTTCAGGATAATCATTAAATGCAGTGAAATGCTTTAGAGATGTGAATCCTTTGGGAAAGATTTCTCCTTTTTTGGACAGTTTTTCCCATAATTTTACTGAGCCTGCCAGATCAGTGAGCTGATAGTCACCAATATCACGGTAATGTTTTTAGAATTCCTTTATGTTGTCTCATCAAAGCATTTTAGAGGTAAATCACATGTACTATGGATGTAGAAAAAATACTTAAGTGTTACAATTTTCAGTGGCTTGATTTCTTCTGAGTCTTGTGTTTACTGTATCATGTTCTGCATTCTCCTTCTTTTTCCATATGTACAATTCACAGAATCTCAGAATCATAGAATATACTGAGTTGGAAAGGACCCACAAGAATCATCAAATCCAGTTCCTGGCTCTTCACAGATCTGTCCTCAAGAGTCACGCCATGAGCCAGAGAGCATTGTCCAAACACTTCTTGAACTCTGTCAGTCTCAGGTCTCAGGCTGTGACCACTTCCCTGGGGAGCCTGTTCCAGTGTCCAGCCACCCTCTGGGCAAAGAGCCTTTTTCTAATATCCACCCTAAACCTCCTCTGACACAACCTCAGGCTATTCCCTCAAGTCCTGTCACTGGTCACCACAGAGAAGAGATCAGTGCTTGCCCCTCCTCTTCCCCTCATGAGGAAGTTGTAGACTGCAATGAGGTGTCCCCTCAGTCTCCTCTTTTCCAGGCTGAACAAAAAATGTGACCTCAGGCACTCCTCAAAAATCTTGCCCTCAAGTCCCTTCACCATCTTTGTTGCCCTCCTTTGGGTGCTGTCCTATAGCTTAGTGCCTTTCCTAAGTTGTGGCCCCCAAAACTGCCCCCAGCACTCGAGGCTGCCCCAGAGCAGAGCAGAACAGGACAATCCCCTCCCTTGCCAGGCTGGCGATGCTGTGCCTGATGCACCACAGGACATGGTTGGCCCTCCTGGCTGCCAGGGCACATTAATTCATCTGGGACTGCTCCTGATTCCTTTATATACACAATCTTCCTCTCCTTTCTCTCTTTGTTGTCTTTTTATGACTCTGTGTCTCTTTTTTCTTTTCTGTATTTATCATTCCTTTTTCTTCATCCAGAAAATTCTTGTGATATTTGTACAACAGTTGACATTAAATGATATACAACAGTCAAACTTCACTTGAAATTCAACACTGAATACTTCTGAGATATGCTCTGCTCATACTAGCTCAATGTTACTGATCAACGACAGCAAAGAACTGTAGAACAAAAGGAGATGAAGGGATGACAGAAATCACAAAAAATCCCAGCAGAAGGCTTCCTAGAGACACATGAGACATTCAATGACAGTGAGCCCAGGTCACTACAGTGCATATTTCTCCAACTGACTTTTATAGGTGTAGGCACAAAATTTCAGGTCATATTGAACAGAAGTCTTAGAAAAGAAGCAGAGAGTTACATTGGGGTTATCACATTACAGGCATCTGTAAGCAGAAAAAAAGGGGTTTTCAGTATTTGTCAGAATATTCTATTATATTTCATTTCAAAAATTACTTTGTTTCTCTAGGGATAACCATATATTATTAGAGTTTAAGTATTTCTGCAAGTGTCTTCCTTCATAAATTACCACTTCTACTAACTTTATAGGTATTTTTTGAAACAATTTCAAATGAACCATATGCATTGAGTTCCTACTAAAAAGTGTGTAACATTTTCACCTCAAAAAGTAGATCCCTATACTGAGATACTTCTGTCTCAGCTCATGGCATGTATTGAATTTATAACTGCTTCTTTTTTCTGTCAAGCTTTTTCCCAATAATGAGTATTAAAATGATTATATAAAAATAAATTACATTACACAGTATTGTAATGTTTTCAAAGATGACATTACATTAGTCTAACACAGGTCAATTTTCTTTGCTCCTCTAATAGCATGGATAATACCTTGTTTTGTGGGTGTTTTTGCTCTTGTTATTGCTGATTTTCTCTTTTTTCCTGGAAGAAATGTGCAACATTTCCCGGCACACATAAATAAGGTCTGTTTTTAGATTGTACTGCGGGCACCATGTCTAGGTTTACTTCAGCCGCTAAATCTAATAAACATCTACTGGGATAGTAATTTTTAAGTTCAAGTTCAATATCAAACATGTCAGCAGTGCACTTAGCAAGAAGCAGGGCAGCAGTTTGAAGAAAATGCAGATCCAGTCACCAGTAATTTTTATCAAATTATAAACCCTTGTTAGAGTGCTGGGATTTCATCAGCTAACATTACTAAAATAAAAGCAATCCTTCTGCAGGAGGTGATTGCTTTTCTTAGGCATATGTAGATTAAACATCAATTCATTTACATACTTTTGACACACGCTCTGCCACTCACATCTTCATTATCCGCATTTGTGAAATGAATGCTACATTTTGCATGGTATTAGGAAGTTTCATGCTGATCAGAAATGGACTGGCATTCATATATATTTTCTTATATCTAGTGATGTCATTTTCATTCAAGTTTTTTTTTTTCTCCTTGTAAAATAATTGCTGATGACTTTAAAAAAAATTAATCATTATATTTAGAGGTGGTAATACTGCGGTAAATTATGCATATCTATTATAGAGGGATTAGTTCTACAGTAGGATACTGAAAGTCTGTGTGTATTTGGCAGGTAGATTAAAGATACTGGATACATTTTTAAAACTTCACAAATTATTTCTGGAGAAAGAGAGGGACATAGAGGATGCTCTATTTTAGGAAGTCAAATCCAAAATTTAAGGCATTAAAATATTTGTGTGCTGATGAATGCTGAAGTTACCTTGTTCTACTACGCATATATTAAGTTCTGAGATAGGTAATTGGTTTGATGCCTAAATTCAAAACAACTTCTAAAGTAGTTTTCTCCCCAGCTTGGACTAGATTCAGAAAGTTTTTCAGCAGTTACATTTGACCTGAATATTCCAGCTGGAGAACCTTTCACATGAGGTGAGACTGAGAGAACTAGAATGGCTCATCCTGGAGAAGGTTCAGGGCAATCTTAAGCTGTATGAATACTTAGTGGGAGGGAATGAAAGATCCAGACTCTTCTCAGCAATTCCCATTGACAGGACAAGAGGCAATGGGGAAAAAATTAAAATCCAGGAAATTCTATCCAAACACAAGAAATAACTTTTTAGTTTGAGGGTAGTAAAAAACTCTCACAGGTTGCCCAAAGAGTTTGTGGAGTCTCCATCCTTGGAGATTTTCAAAACTCAATGGAACCTTGTCCCAGGTTTCTAATTAATTGCTTGATTTCAAGATGTTCCTTCCCACCTAACCCATGCTGTGATTCCATAACACACCCACAACCAGGAGACAGTATTTCCAATTGCCTATATCTAACTAAAATGTGGAAGACCTCTGTGCAAAATATTCACATCTGACCTGCCTGGAGTTCTGGACCTGCATTACCCAGTTCTGATAATTGCTCCTGCAGCATGTATTAAAGCTGTGTTTGCAGCATATTCCAAATTGGATCTTCCAACTTATTTATTTATTTATCCTTCCCATTTAAGCTCTTCTATGCATCTCAGGGGCTATAGTCTGCATATCTAAAGCAATGGAAAAATAAAGTTAATCAGTTGCCTAATCATTTTAGATGTAAGCTCAAAGGAGAAAAATATGTAACAGAATTCAGAAGATAATCTTAAAGTCTGTATATCTTCTCAGAATTTTCTATTCTGTTGCTTAATTTTTCACTGATGATATCAATATATAATAATGCACCAAACATTTGCAATATTGCTTAAAAAAGGTAAGTTTACTATCTAATGTGGCTGTATCTACATCACCGCCTCTTCTATACTTTCATGTTCATCTTGCAAAAGATTGAAGATATGGCTCAGTACTGAGGCTTTGAATTGCCTGTGAAAGATATTTGCTTTCACTAGTCCATTACATTAATGTAATATGACTTAGCTATTGGGAATAAATTACTTAATTAAGAAAGATTTGAGACATCTTGTCGTATGATTGTGACAGCTCTGCTTAGTTTCTTTTCTTCCAGTCTTGATAGGGCTAGAGACTGTGACTTAGGTTATCATTTTCTTAGGTGACATGAATATTATCTCTGACTTGCTCTTTTTATTTGTTATCATTTGTTTCAAATATCTGACTAAACTAAGCAATCTTGTCCCAGGAACAGAATGTGGGTATGCCTATGCTCTCCAGTAAGTGGATGGGAGAAAAAAAAAAAATAAAAATTGCAGCAGAAGCTCAGAATGATTGAAGTGGGAATGGACCTCAGGAGATCATCTAGTTCCAACATCTTATGCTGAAGCTGGATGAAGCTAGTGCAGGTTGCCCAAGACCTTGTCCATTTGGTTTTGACTATGTCCAATGACTCCACATCTTCTCTAGACAAACTGCTTCTGTGCCAGATTGTGCTAAAAGTTTTTCTTATCAAATGGATCTCAAATAATGGAATGTCCTTTTTTTTTATATATCTTTGTGTTTCCAATTCTATTTCCACTTACTGAAATATGTAGCTATGTCTTCTCTACAAGTTGACTTTGAGATAAAATTTCACCACTGTCCAATAAAAATACTGTAAACCTTATCCTAAATTAAATGTAAGACCAAAGTCTTTTTATGCTCAGAGTTCTGAAACCAAATCCAACTTCTTACAAAATGAATGCTATTTTCTATTGCAAAAATTTAATAAAGTGATTATGAAGTTATGAGGTATCTTTTGTGCTGCCCTTAAAACTTGCAAGTAGCTTTCAGATGTTTCCTCCTTTTGATATGAACTTGATGCAAATCTATGCAACTTCTGGTGAGTTCATATCATTTTTTCATATATTTTTCTTTTTTCTCAGTAGCTCCCAAGGCTGAGCTGTGGGTAAACTGCACTGATTACAGCTTCAGTAATCCATCTTGGCCCATCCCTGTCAGTCTGATATGTCAAAGTCATTTCACTCCTTTGCCTCTCCTTTGGCTGATGTTAGAAGTCTGTTATTTTAAAATCTTTAGGAAAAAAAAATGAAAGAGGAAAAAGAAAGAGAAAAAAGAAGGTAATATTTTTTCAGCCTGTGAAAGACAGATTTTTCACAGGGATTTGGTTTTTCTTTCTTCATGCTTTCTTGAAACAAATTTTTTTTATGACAGATGTTTCCAAATTGCTTCTCCATTGGTTTGCACAGTATGTTTCTCTTTTGCTGCTCTGCTGAGGAGCAGAATATAGACTTTTTCAAAACTTCAAGGATAAGAGTAGTCATCCCTAGTTGTAGAAATCTACATCAAGAGTAAGTAAACTGTAACCTAGATGTACTTCATTGGTAACAAACCTGGCATTAACAATATTAAACCCATAGTATTTATGACATCACATCAGCATAAGTGTCAACAAGGTTATTACTTAGATTTCTTCAACAGATTTATGTTTCAGGAAGTTACAAAGAGCTTGTGTAAATTTTATATAAAAGTCTCAGGAAAAATATTTTTAAGAATTTTAAATCCCATCCCAAGTTAGCCTTAACACCTGAGACAATAACATTTTTGTGATGTCCTGAAATTTATGTTATGGAACTGAAAATATAATAGTGTCAATTTGTTATAATAGAAATGTGAAATTCAAACAAGGGAAGAATGCCATTTTTATTACAATATATTTATTTAACTATGCAATAACTTCTTCCTGTCATGCATCACTAAATATATAATATAAAATCAGGAAAAATAGTTTATTATATATTATATTTTATTACATCAAACTTAGCAAGTAAGAAACAGCACAGAAGTGTCATCTCTTACAGAAGATGAGAATAAATATAAAAATAAATCTAAATTTCTTGGGTTTAGGTCAGATGGATTATTAGTAGAAAGGTGAAGAATAGAACCTAGAATAGAAAAAGAAAAATATCTTTATCTAGCTCCATGAACTAATTTGGGAGTAAATAGATTGTAGTCTATCAGGATTTATTTTTGGAAAGGGAAGCAGCAGGAAGATTTTGGTGGTTTTGTCAAAATAAAATATTTTCTTATCTTTCCTGGTCCAGAAAATTTCCTCACACAACCCCTGTGAGAACCTGATGTAAATATGAACATAGATAGAAACCATCTGCAGCAAGAAAATATCTCAGTGTCTTCAATACATGTAAAAGGACTTTTGTGTTTATAGTTAAATGTATGCCTCTGTGCTGAGCTAGGTAAGGAAAGAAATATTTATAAAACACATGATAAAACATAAAAGAGCTTCCATGAAACTTTTCCAGCACTGCATTCTGTATCCGTGTTGTAGAAAGTTTGTTTGCTTCAATTTTGTTTCTTTTCATTAATTTAGCTTACTTACGAAGGCGTCCATCAGTAGTCCTGGACACCCTAAGAGATTCCACAATTGAAATCAGAAAAGTGGTAACAGATAACGAACAAGGTATCACAATTGATATAGAACCGACCAACAAATATTTATGTACATAAATGTCTTTAAACAGCCATGTCCTTACTAAGTAAAATAACCAAGAGACTGACTGTGCAGTCAGTATATTTTGGATGTCAGCAGACCTATGCTGTTTCAAATCAAATGGGCTACCCTTTATCAAAGCTGAGGGACTTATTTTGAAAGTATTTTAAATAATACAATTATTTTGACCATATTTTTTATGACACTTATTTAAAAAATATAATCAGGCAATGTTGCAAAGAAGGCTGTTCTATGTAATTTGAAACTTCAAAGATAAAAATCATGCTGCAATAATATCTGTATTTATAAAGAATTAATTTTATTTGGTTTTAGATATTTTGGGAAAAGTTTTAAGTCTAATATCATCATATTTATATAGACAGAAACAAGCAACTTCAGAGGCATTGAACTCAACACTGTAATATTGGAGGTTGGGCTTCATTTATTCCCTCAAGCTTCAAGCAAAAGTTTCTTGACTTGGTATGTTTTGCAGCCAATAGAGAGGGAGCAACTGACCTCCAGAGGGTGATTAATCTTTAACAAACTACAAACTGCCCTTGGATTCTGCCCTTTTTATTCCATAGAATGTGAAGCAACTATGTTCTTCATTATTGAACTGTTTCCCTACATAAGAAAAAACAGTCACATAACTTTCAGGTAATAGAAACATGAATGACTTAATTGATCAAAGAGAAGCATCAGAGATTGTTTCAGGAAAGTTTCAAAAAATTTTCTCATTTTATTTAGGAAAACTGTTATTGGAATGCCAAATCATTCTTATTTCCTGCTGTTATGCACTGAACCCCAGTTATTATTCTGCCTTCTTAGAAGCCCATATATTGTTTATTTTGCAAGAAAGTTCTTTAGGAAATAAGCTACAGCTGAATGAAGTTCATTTCACTTTTTTTTCTTCATTCTTTTAGGAGAGCTTCAAATTAATATTTTCATATCTTACAGTTCTAGCATAGGTATCTGTAAATCATAATGGAGGGGAAAGAAGGAAAAACAGACACAAGATACCTCTAGAAACAAAAAGAAAATAGAAAAAAACAAAAGAAAGAAACAGTGCCATCTATAAATTTCCAATCTCTCAATCTTTGAATAAAAGCCTGTCCCACATAGAACTAAATAAGGGGCTGAGATTTGATGTCTGTGAGGCTAGAAAGTTCACTGAGTTTTATGTGATATAAGAATACAAGGGGAAGTTCTGAAAAGAAACCTGAAACATCCAAGACTTCTCATTTTGATTAAAAATCTGTGATTTCAAACAGTCTAGTGCATGTTTGCTTCCTGTAATACATATGGGGAAAGTAGGATAGAAAACAAGCCAAAACATCACAGTTCTCAATCAAGGATCCAGAAATTCAATTATATAGAAGAATTAGCACTTCTCACCCCTCCTTAATTTAAAGTAAGAAAAATGAATGTAAACATTGAATTAAGGAAAAGGCATTTTTAATAAACTTCAATATACTGAAGCTTGTGAATTAAATATAATCATTGATTAAAAATATAAAATAGGTCTGGAGAAAAACAATTAACCAGAGAAGATAAATTGATGGCTAATATTTTTCCTTTACAAGATGAGGTTTTCTTTTAATAAAAAATATTTACTTGAAAAAGGTTTCCAAACAACAATAAGGAATTCTGATTTCTCTTGGTTTAAATAACACACAGGTGAGAATATTATTACATATGGAATATATCAAATTATGTACTTTATATATAATGATTTTAATTATATTGCAATTCAACATATCAGAATCCTAAACTAGGAGTTGTTGCTGTCTTTGTGATATGGTAAATCTTCAAGGTCTTTCAGACTGTGGTGTGCTAAGAAGTAGAAATATAAATGCTTATTCCTAGATGGGACTTGGACTGCACAATATCTGCCATCATCTGCCAATATAGATCGCGGCTTATGACTTGCAAAGGGGAAATATCCATATCCAAAGTAGATTATACAAGAGAATAAAGAAACTGTAACCTCTTTGAAACTCCATATCCCAATAATCATGAAACTTGAGGCGTTATGCTATAAGGTGGCACAGGTCAGCAGAAAATGGTTTCTCTATATACCTGTGAAAAGGCTGGAAAAATAATATGTCTCAAAACACAGCTCTAGGAATAAGTGACACGTATTGCCCTCAAAATCATGATCTTTTTCCTGAAATCTTTTATCAAAGACTACTTCTGAAATTGATATTAATAGCGATTTATTTTATATATTAAGTATACATATTCTCTGTAAGTAACTAAATCTCATCTATAATATTTGCATTAAGGTGAACTTAATCTCTCATCAGGTGCCTAAAGCAAGATCTACCTTAAAAACTTAAGAAGCATAGACAAGTAGGATAAGAGTCATATTATATACCAAATTTATGTTAAGCATTTGGTAGATTTAATAATATATAAATATTAGAATTATGATCCTGAGTATGTAAATATTTTCTCAATTTATAACTTTCCCAGAATACCCTGCACAATTATTCTGTGTACTCAGCAACCTAAACAATTTATACTTAAGCATGAAAGCAGAAATTAGAAAATAACAACAGTCTTAGTTCAGTTAAGACATTTTGCATGACATTTATTAAGATGAGACCCTAATGTCATCGATTTAGGGGTTTGGTAATTGATTGTTTTTTGAAATTATGTTCCTTTCCTTGAATCAAAGTCTCTTAACAAATGCACAAGTAGTTGCAACAGTTACTTTATCAACCATAAACAGTTTTACCCCGTTTTTTGATTCTGTTGCACTTTTATGAAGAACAGTATTCAACACAGGAAGGGTGGATTTCAGTCAGAGAGTGAAACATCTAGGCTTGCATGTCTACAGATGTGCATGTAGGAGTTAATTGCTTAAACAGAGGCATCTAATGATGTTTGAAACATCCTCATGTAACCTACCTGCTTTCTGGTTCTTGCTCCAGAAGGCATGGATCTCCTGCAGTTATAGTGGTATAGCTACCAGCCCTGTTTAGTTGCTCAAAATACATATAAGATGATACATAAGATCATTAAAATTCGACTAGATGCATACGTTTTAGCAACTGAACATCACTCTGGTTGTTGGTACTTGAAGTAAACCTAGCTGATAATATCAGCAGAGTAATTCAGCTCGGCTGAATGTAAACGTCTAAGATGTGATTCACTTATCCATAAACCTTTACTGTCTTTTGAGATAAACCTGCAGAATATAGATTCCTTTCAAGAGGGACAGATAGAGGCCAACCACAGTACCCTAAGACATCTAAAACTACCAAACTGGATTTAGGTAATTGGATTTCCTATTATAGGATTATCTATGAAGACTTTCATAATCCTGGAACAATAACTGCCACAATATCAACCAATATTGCAATGATGTCACAACAAAGACCTCCCATTAGAGTCTTCCTGAATTTTGCTTCACTCTGCTACAAAGAACAAAATCAGTTATATTTTCCCTACTTAAGCAACAATAGCCTTTATACTTTTAGTTTTTGTGGTCAAAAGATATCATCCCTAGTGAAAATAAGTTTAATTTACAATCTAAGACACCAAACAAACATGAAATAATATGGTCCTACTTTCAAAAACAGAATAATTATCTCTGTTGCAAAACATATTGTTTAATATTGTTCTGCAACATTTATGGATTCTTGAAAGATGCATACTATTAAAGTACCATTCCTATACTGCAAAGCTTAAGTTTAGCCTGCATTCATGTTTTATTTTGAGCATTTAAACATTACACAAGTTTGATGTTTGCTTTTCAATTGATTCTAGTTAACTTCATGGCAAAGCAACTAAATCTTTAGGAGTTTGCTTAGTGGTATGATCCAGTTGTATTTTTAATAGGGTCGTGCAAATTGACAGCCTTTCTTGAAAGCAATGTGCCTCTAGAATGTGGTCCATCTTAGACACAGTAATGCAAACATCATGAGGAGCTGAAGTGTGATTAGACTGAAGAGGGAGTATGCAAAACATACTGGTATGTGCAGCTGTGTGCTTCAGCCACTGTAAATCAGTGAAGCCCTTTTAAGTTAGTGGATTCCTACCAATCTATGTTAGCTAAAACCCTGGCCCTGCATTTTCTTCTCAACAGTCCTGAACATCAACATTGGTTTTAGTTTCTTATGAAATTCTATATTATAATAAAGTATGTTTAGCCAATCAATTTGCTGGGTAAATGGAATAGTCTTAATGCTGTAATTGTGCAATTAGGGTTATTTGGTCTGTGTAGAACCAGCCATTCTTAGCTTAGCAGATTCATAAGGATACAGGGAGAAGGCTAAAGCATTTTTTTAAAGTGAAACTTTATTTCATTATCATGTAATTGGGTTAGGTTTTATTTTATTATTCCAAATTTCAGTGGGTATGATAAATATGAGGTGCCCTGACAATGATGCTCATACTAGGATTTGCCTTGTCTGAGGTTTATTTGGGTTAATGTTACTGTCCCAAGATTTGGTTTTGGAGCAAAACATTTGGAATGCCCCAAATATCATGTTTACTATGTAATAAAAAATATTGGACTTTACTGGTATAACTTTAGCACTTATGCATTTGGGTACAAGTTGTGAAGAATTGTCATTTCCAACTTCAGGACAAAATGCAAGTGAATGCAAAGATTACTGTTAAAGATCTTGCTTTCCTTTCTGTTGTTTTTCTGGTCTTAACAAAACTTAATGCTAAACATGAGAAAGCATGGGAAAAGAATAGTTAGAAAAGATACAAAGTATTCAGTGATTATTTTTTATTTCTATCAATATTTCTCTCTTGTGTAGGAGGATTATACCACAAAATATAAATCATCTATTTCACAATTATGAAGAATGGGATTCTTGCTATATTTATCACTGCTGTTTTTTTAGTGGTGTATGTGCAGTAAAAGAAGTTTATCCAGTTATAGATGTTTATTAATACGTATAGCAGGATATTAAACAGCTCCTGGATAATGGCATGCAATTATCTCTGATATTAAATTGTTTGAACAACACAAGGGTGCTTTCGGCCTGAGCCAACTGGTACTCTGAAACAAAATTCTTGGATGTTGTTTGGGATTTAGCATTAAGCAGGAAAAATTTCTGAATATACAGTTTGAATATGGCCATCCTCTTTTAAGGGTAGGTTGTGCTGGTTGGCACAAAACATCTGAAAATGGCCCCAGGGACTGTTTAATTTATTAGGCTAGATATAAATTATGTGTCTTCCTTAAACTGGTAATATATGTTTTTTCTGGTTTAGAGTGTGGTTTCTTTTTCTAACAAAGGTCTTACTTCCAATAGTTGTAGCATCAATGCTTAAAGAGAGAGGGCAAGAGGTTATTTCCTAACATAACCTCTCAGCTTTTTAAAACCTGAAATATGACTTCTGAAGCAAGAGATTACACTCATGCATCTTGTATTTCATGAGGATCTGTAGTTCCTTCTTGAACCCACTCTGCAGTGTCCTGTCACAATGCATTCTGCAATGTGTGTGCACCGTATGCCTAATTTGTTCCAGTGGCCCATCACAATTTCTTCATGTTCAACTTTCTCTTTTATGCCAAACAGTGAGTGCTCTATCTCTGTATGGTGAGTTGACCCTGTCTGGATACCAAGTGGGCACCAAAGTCAATCTATCAAATCCCTCCGCTGGACAGGTGGGGAAAATACAACAAAGGCTTTGAGGTAAGGGCAGGGAGAGAGAACTCAGTTACAACCATGGGCAAAACTGACTCAACTTGGGGAAATTAGTTAATTATATTACCCAAATCAGAGTAGGTTAATAAGAAATAAAACCAAAATTTTAAACACTCCATCTCCCCACTCCCCTACCTCCTTCCTGGGTTCAACTTGACTCCTCAATTCTCTACCTCCTCTGCCCCATCAGCTCAGGTTAGGGGGAATGTGGGTTATGGTTTCATTCATCACACATTCTCTCTGCTACTCCTTCCTCCTCACACTCCTCCCCTGTCCCAACATGGAATCTCAGTCTGTTCAATGCCTTCTCACATTAAAGAGTATTCACAAACCTGTTTATTCTATTTTTTTTCAGTTCTGTACCCATAGATATGCATTCAGACTCATACTCATGTAAGAATTATAGCACAAAATGTTGAGCTACATGTATATATGTTTCCTTCCACAGCTGAAAAACAGAGGACCATCTGGAACAGAAAGGAATGTTTTAATTTATATCCCATATTTTAATTTATATCTCTTTAGAAGAGAAAAAAAAATGTGAGAAAATAGATTCCATGTCTTTAGGTGATCAGATAAGGATTAAAGAAACCACTTTAACACTCACTTCTTTAATCCCCAGTGTTTTAAGCATAAGAAATCCAGTACTTTGATTTTCTTTGATAAGGCTAATTCTAGCATTAGATTTACGAAAGTGCCGCACACCATGGGTGAAAGTAAGTCTAATCGAGCTTAGAACAAGCAAAAAACCAACAGTATCTGACTTTATTCTATTTAACATCTGCTTATTAGCAGAGGTTCATGCCAAATTTCAATTACACATCTGGAGTGACTTCTACCAACCCGAAGTTCTAAAGAGGTCTGAGCCTAACTTGATACGTTTCTAGTATAATTTTCTCTCTTCCCTTTAAGCACAGATTCGGTTCCACAAGTCAAATTTTGTCTCTTCTGAGTGAGGCTTGCTATGCTTTTACTTTGGACACTTGCTGTTTATCTTCAGGTACATAAGGGATACTGTGCCATTTTACTACTCCTACAAAGGCCCAGAAAGCACTCTTAGTGTAGAAACAATCTACTTCCTGATTTGATAAAGTAGTTTAATGCAATTTTCAGGTTTAATAATTTCAGGGAAGCTAATTATGCTTCAAGCATATCAATCATTTGATTTATTTTTCATTAAAAGAGAACAGTTTCGTAGAAGGAGGCTTTGCAGAGTGTCCAGTTTGTAGGTAAATACAGAAATGCAGAAATTAATTTGCTTAGGGTAATACTTAATGACAATAAAGGTTCTAGTGTAGAAGTTACTTTATTAAGACAATTCCCTCACACTAATGATGCTTTAAGGCATTACAACTTCCTTATAAAGATGAAGCCACTGTTTTAGTTCTGATTAAAGTCTATAATTCTACCACAGCTGCTTGAAAAATCTGGGAATTTAGTAAATCCTTACATACAAAAGTGCAAATCACAGACAAACACTCTAAACAAAAAAAGCATAAAAAATAATATATCATACAGAATAAAACAAGGCCACCTTTTTTTTGAACTCTTTTGATCTTTACCTTTTAGGAAAGTAAAGACAATATAAAGCATAAAATATAGGAGAGAAATCATGAAACATTTTTTCAATGTCCAGTATTTCCACTAAAATTCATTTGATCTTAAGAAGAACTGAGAAGTTGGGACTTTTTTTGGTTTTCCCTATAAACGGGGTTTTCCCTCTTTCTGAATGGCTTAGCATATACATCAAGTCTATTATGATCTCTTTATCTAACATGCATCAAATTCATGAGAAGGTTTTTGTAGGACATCATTGCAGTAAGAGGGTGAAACACTGCTCTTTCAAATCCTGACAGCATAGGAGGCAGTGGACTGATGGGTCAGGAGAAAGAATAAGCAACTGTGCAGGGAGGTTATAAGTACATTAATCTCTAGCTCTACTTCTGACAAGTGACAAAAAAAGGAAATTTTTTTTTTCTCTCTGATATGGCTAACTAAGCAGGCAAACAAGCCCAGGATCTTCATATAACATTCCAAGCTTCAAGCAATTTGAAAGTGTGAATCATAAATAGTAAGGAAAGGAAGAAAATTCTCCAAAATATGCTTTCAATTCTTCTAGTATCAGCTCTCTGAGTTAATATTGGCTAGACATTAGGAAAGAAAACTACTAGAAGTAGTAATAATAATAATTGTGAGATACCTAGCTGCAAACAACAGGATTAAGCACAGAGAAATAACGATATAGGGCAATCCTCAGGCTTTATGTGAAAGGAAGACACAGGCACCCTCCTGGTTTTCTGCTTGCCTTAAAAAAGAGATGGAGATAAAATAGGCCATGATCACATTTAGTGAAGACAGTAATATGGCTGGAATTCCAATGTATATGGACAAAGACTATTAGAAACCAGAAGAACTGAACTCAATTATACTGAATTGATAGAACTCAAACTTCTTCTGTCAAGGGAGTGTTTGGCCTAAAGTTTTTCCTTTCTTTTGTAGTATTAAATTTGAAATCATTGTTTATATTTCAACATGTTTACTTTGCGTCTCCTGGGTACACTATTGCATGGAAAACATTTGCTGTATCAGATTTTTCAAAAATCAATAACTTCCAGTGTTTTCTGCCCTTGGGACTTCTATCTTGATTCCAATGCTGAAAATTTTCATTGTATTGTCTTGCTAAAAGTAAGAGTTCTATTAGTTTATTTTTTTTTGTCTTCAGAATATCATATTCTGAGGAGAAGTCATCACACTTAATTAAGAAATATATCTAGATTCCCTATTTCAATCCCAAATATTATAGCTCTCTTTCCTGCTGGTACTGTTAAGAACATTATATTTCCATATTGGTTCTAGGAAAATTTCAATTATAGAGGTCACTCAATTATTAATATGTGCTCATGTTCATCTGTAAACAAAAGTTTTTGTTTTCAAAAGAAATAACTAAAATACTATTATCAAGGATCTCCACAGTTTCTAACACCGATATGGTTAATCCTTAATCTCCTGTAGAGTTAATTAATACAAATATGCCTATTGACTAAACCAGAGCCCTGTGCTCCTAAAACCACAGAGCCTGGCTATATCTGCCAGTCCCAGAATGCACAGACTGTTAATACTTAGGTAACACAACTGGGTTTCCAAAAAGACACAAAGTTATCTTTCCAACTATCTATCAGAGACATATTAAACTATAGCCTTGTTGTCCAGTTTATCACTTGAAGTTTGAAATTGAGTGAATATGCCATTCTTCATTTCTCTATTCACTTTCTTGTGTGGGTCTTCCCACACAATTTGCTTCCTTTCCCCTAAGAGCCAGTCTTCTATCTATTTCCGGATTTTCCTCCTTGAGCTTAATCTGAATAAAAGATCGTATATACAACTAAAGCTCCATGTTTTTCAGGGAAAAGCAGCAGGTCAGTTAAAACAACAAATCTCCTTTAGAACTGAGATACACATCATATCATTATATGTTTGATTGAAGAAAAATTTAAAAATCTGACAAAAAAGTCAGTCAAGTGCTGGAAAAACTTCTTTGAGGGCTTTTTAGAGCAGTAAGTCTAGTCTCTGAATAGAAAACAATTCAGTTTTATATATATTTTTGATAGAAAATACATCCAGTTCCTTGAATTTTGATGGCAAATAATTGATTGGTATGGATAAAAAAACCCCAATATTAATTATATAAAATTTTGTGCTGTGATGATAAAGTAAATAAGTACTTAGTACAAAACAAAATAAGAAGTTTACTTGTGGCAAATCTAAAAGCATAGTGTTTTTCATATGATTTTATCTATCTCTGAGTATTAGAACAACAGCAATAAAATAGGTCAAGATAGATCATCTGCTGCAATTCATATGGAAAAGTAATGCTGAATACAAATTCAGATTCTTGAACCAGTTTGGGCTTTGAAGAGCTCAAGTCGTGCTATGAGTGCTTTTTGGAGATAATTTATTCATATGTAACTACCTAAAGGCAGTGCAAAGTGGGATATTATTCAAAATTAGCCACAAATTAAATAAAAAAGGAGATTCAGCGTAATTTTTATTGAAAGAATGTCCAAATTTTATTTGTATTATTAAAGAATAATGTCATTTTCTTTGAATTTAATTATGGTTAAGTGAAAAAAAGACAATTAAAAAAAATAGGGTGAGAAGAGGAGGGAACATAAAACCCAGTGTGTAGCATGAGAAAAGTGGAGATAAATAACTTTGTCCAAGAAAAAAGTATCTTTCAAAATTTATTAGTACCATGAAAAGACAAGCAAGGAAGAAAGCATCAAGCGTTTGAAGTTCTGTCTACCTAAGCAGGCTGTGCAGTACACAGAGAAGACCTGTAGTGAAACCCCACAGAGAAGCAGCACTGAGGACAAATGTGCATTCTGTACATGTTTCAGGGCGGGGAGGGAGCAGAGGGAAAAGGGAGTATTTAGGATTAGCTCTGGTCTGAATGCCCATTAATGGCTGTAGGATTCTGCATGTGCTCCTGGCATGTGTCTTTTCATTTCATTTCATCAGAAAGGCATCCAGCTCATGCACTCCAGTACCTCTCTACAATGACAGCACAAGTACAGAAAAAAATTAGAACAGCTGAGAGATTTGTTTCTCAGATTAACTCCTAAACCCAACTAAGGCATTAATACAAACAACCCATGCAATAAATAGAGGGCAGCTCCTCCATAAAGAGAATACTGTCAGAGTTCAGATTTGGCTCATTTTATCTTTAAGATGTCCAGAAGCATCTGACTGCTTAAATCTGGTGAAAGCAGACAAGGACTTCAGGGCAGAGTTCCCTCTCCCACACTTGGAGCAAAAGAAAGCATCAGAGCTTTCTATACTTGGGGAAAAAGGGGAACGTTGATTGAATAACAAGGATCTGTGATGCTGCAGGAAATAAGAAGAATATTTTTTCTGCAGTTGCAGAAGAAATCATTAACATTGGTGTTGCTCTACATAAAATTTTATAGGCATAATTAAACAACCAATTCTATTTCTGGTAACAAATGAAATTAAAATGACCATTACTTAAATTATAGAAGAAAAATACGGAAATCCTTAATCTTTCTATTCACAAAAGTAAAATTGAATTTTTAAAATCTAATCCAAATAAATCCTAATTTAGTAATTTTGGAAACTTTTTTCACAAGACCACTGAAGTGCAATGTTTGAATGGTACTGATAGCACTGGAATTCATATGTAGTTTTAGTTCTTAGATATAATCTTACAGGATACTCTGAACAGAGAAAATTGCTTTAACACTCAGTAGTTTGCATATAAACTAAAGGTTGGTAGATCTGGGATTTAAAGCACTGCAACTGAATAATTCAGAAATTTGAGATTGATACTGAGATTCTTCCTTAGCACTACTCCTTATGTGTTCAGACTGAACCAGTGCTTATTGGCAGAAGAATCAGTATGTATTGGGGTCTTTACAAGACAAGACATTACTTCTTTAGTCATTTATATAGAAGATTTCACTTGATATCAGAATCCAAGGGATTAATCTCACCTTGTTCAAACCAAAAGATGTTACTTGTTCCAATCTGACATAGTCCTCAGATGTTCCTTCTACAGTCAGCAGAGACAGAGAGGCACTTCCATGGAGTGTCTAAGGTCATTTAATGTGAACTTCCTTCTGGAAGTGATATTTTTCTCTGTTTACTCTAAAGGAATCAGAGAAACCAGCTTTGTCTTACACACCCAAACCAAACCAAACCAAACCAAACCAAACCAAACCAAACCAAACCAAACCAAACCAAACCAAACCAAACCAAACCAAGACAACAACAACAAAAACAACAAACTCTGAGAAGGATACCTTAGACCTCTGTGTAGGTCTCTGCATAATGGCTGTTAGGCTGAATTGGTACACCAGCTCCAAGTTGGACCTAAACTTCATAGAAGCCCATTTTTGGTTCCTGGGTCTATCATTGGACCATAAATAACTTTTTGGGTTCATTTTCATCTTGAACAGCTCTGCTTTCAGTGGTGAAGTACATATTCTTCGTTCTGTTTCTACCTGTTGTTCTCTTCATTCCTCACGCTCTTTGTGTTTTTACTGGGGGGAATTGGAGGGTGTGGGAGAAGAAAATTACATTTTAAAATTATGCTTTTTTTTCCTTGAGCTATTGTTTGTATATGACTAGTTTAATCATGCACAACATTCACCCTTCATTACACTGAACACTGTTAGTAGTAGATGCTTCTGAGCACAATAATGCCTAATTTGCATTAATCTTGCAAATTAATCAATTCTTTTACAGTGATGCAAACATGTGCCACAAATTGCTCTCCATTTTTAAAACCACAATAAATATATAAGCTACATTCTCATATTAAACAACACTTAATTTGCTGAACTCCTCTAAAGTAACTAAAAATGTTACAATGTTCTCAATTCTGCAAGAAAGAAAAGAATAAAAATGTCTCAAAACAGGCAACAAAACAATGTCTGCATAATGATGCAGACAGGTAATCAATTATAAACAAGTTTTCCCAAACCACAAATAAATAAATAATTATACTTCATTCCTGGGTTTTTTAATTTCTTCCCTTGCCTTCACACTTCTCTACTTTCCTGCAGGTGCAGGCCAGCCAGCATCATTTACTTTGTTAAGGTGTCTAGAAGAAGGCTTGTAGCCAAATATAGCTGTCATACAGCAACTACTGAAATTAATTCCATATTCCATTTTCTTCTCCAATATAGACTATCTCATTGTCATTCATTACAACTGTTAAAATTGTACTATAAGTTCTCTTGTTTTTTTTTTTTTTCAGAGAAGTCTGCATTCCTCCAAATTATTTAAGAGATGATGATGTTGTATGACTTGTGTGTGTTAGCCTAGCAACCACAAAGGTTTTGCAGAAAAGCAAAGATCCACCCAAAAGGGGACTACACAACACTGAGCTGGCTACTCAGCAGAAGCAAAGAGGGTGGTCTCCATCTCCCAGGTGCTCTAGAGTCTCTCTTTTATCCAGTGATAATGGTATTCACTTCCTCTTGTGGTTTAAATAAAGTACTCAAACAAGCCTGGAAAAAAAAGTTCAGCACAAAGGACCTTATGGTATTATGTCCATTAGGTCAGATGGCTATATTTTGTCTTAATATTACCCCTATTTTGATCCAGCTGATATAGACTTTCATCTTAAGCAGTGGCCCCTTTTTTTTTTTAAAAAAAAGGAGTCTGAGAGTATATTCAGATATACCTAAGATATGCAGAGTATCTTAAATCCTCATAAAAATGGTCCTTAAAACAGATATGTTTTAGCACATTCTCAGGCAAGGAAGCAAGTTCCACTTGCATATTTTCTAATCACCAATTAAAATGGAGCTGTCACTTAATTTTTATTTCTTTCAGCAACATTTCCAGATAAGACATTGTTCGTTGTTTGGGGGCATATTAAATATATATATATATATATATATATATATATGTATGTATGTATAGAAAAGTATCTCCTGATGAAGGGCTGGTTCTGAAGGTTCCAGGCAAGATCATGTTTCTGTCTACAGCCTCTTTTAGGATGCCTGGGATATGGTCTAAATTAGGTTAACTCTATGTTCTACTCTTTATTAGCTCTGGAGAAGTGTGCACATGTTTAGCAGCCTGTCTATGTTGTGCAATTGCCTCTGAACTCCCTCCCTCCAGACTTGAATGTAATACAGTTGTTTCAAAGATGACACTGAGACCTCAGCTCATGAGCTACATGTGGGATCTTGCTGTCACAGAGGCAACTTAGCAAGTCAAAACCTTATCTGGGATGGGTACTCAGACCTTTACATGCATCCCAAACATTCTCCATCAACAACTGTATAAATGAGTTTGAATGTTCACATACTCAGAGATATCTACACAGGAAAGATGCAAACAGCAGCAGAATTTGCTGCAAGGGCCATTGATGAAAGGTGAAGGGCATTATTCTGAACACTGTCCTCTCCTCCCTGTCCTATATTGATTCTCAAGGAGAATTTTATCCATGTAAACTGTCAGAATTCCAAACTGGAACAGCTTTCAGAGGAGATTAACCTTCTCCATGGCACAGCAATTTTCTCTCCTGAGGAAAGCCATATTATTTCAGTCCGAAGAAGGTGTCTATTACTTTAGAATTTAAGAACCCACATGTTTCTTCTCAGAGAGAGAAGCAATTACTTTAACTGCTGTGCTCAGCATGAAAATGTTTGGGGAAAAAAATGCCTCTGTTAATCATATTTTGACATCTATATTTTGAATGGGGCTAAGTATATGAAAAACTAAAATATAAGTTAAAAGTGTGCACCTTTCATGAAATTGTAAAATACAATGTATAACTTATTAATATTTTGCTCTGTGGAAGTACATTTTAATGTATGATTCTACATTAAACATTTGAGCGTATTTTCTCATTAAAAAACAGTTTCTGTGAAAGATATTCTCATACACAAAACCATACTTTGGCTGTCAAAGTATGTACCTTGATTTATTATTCATTAAAAGTTCTTTGTTAACAATTGAACAACTTTTGCAGTGAAAAGAGGGAACTCCTGAATGTTTTTCTACATCTGACAAAGAGCATTCACCCTGTAATCTTAATATACAACTTTGAATAAAGGGTTTGATTTCCACAGTATATGTTCTATTATCAGGCAATATATTTAATTTTGGGGGTTCTTTTGTTTCTTCTATCAGTTAAAGTACATGGAAATACTGATGTAAAATAGCACTTGAAGAAGTACTTCATCCTCCACTTTCTCTCCTACAAGGGAAAGGATAACATAATTGTATAGCTGCAATAAAACATGTCAAAGGGTTTGCCTTTGATTTGGAACACAGAGGTAAAATATGGTCGGGTTATTGCAGGTGTAATGGGGCAAGAGTCAGCCTGGTCCCTTCTCCTCCTGAAAGTCTCATTGCATCTTCAGGGACTGGTGCCAGACAAGTATAATCTCCCAAGGCACAGGGAATTTTCTACTTTAAAATATTGTTCACCTTTCACAGTTACAACGCTGCTAGGAGGAAAGTCTGTGGGAGAGATGTTTAGTGTATCACAGTAGCTATTGATGCTCTGTCACCTATCAGTGTGAGCCCTTCCTAAGCGTCCTAGAAATCTACTGCTCAATCAGTTTGTTTACCTTTCTTTTGCCCTTTCTTCTCTCTCTCTTATCCCTTCATTTCCATGGAGGAAATTGATAGACACCAGGAGGTACAGAAGAGTTCAGGGCTATGTGTAAGTAATTTTTGGTTGCAGGACGTGTATCTCCCTCTTCACTGGTTCCCTCACAGCCTCACCCTATTGGAGGTTTCCTTTTCAGAGAGCTCCCACTGTGAATGGCTTCCACAATCGCAACTGCTGCAAAAACACTGGATAACCCCAATCTGTATTATGTTTTGAGAGGAATCACTTAACTAAAGAGGATGGAAAAGGGGACAGGGGATTGTTAATGACTTGAATATTTTGTTCTACACTACAGCTTGCTGGAGCCTGTGAGTGAATCAGTGTAAATCAGTCTCTAAGTGATTAACTCAAGAATTTTCATGAGCAGTATATTCACTGCAAAAATTAGGCCAAAAGGTAAAAAATATATTGCAATTACCATCAAGTGGAAAAAGATCATTCTTAATACAAAGTTTATGGCCAAATAAACATTATAAAAAGGAGCATTGAAAAACATATTAATTTAAGGGCACCTTCCCCCTTCCTTGTTCTATTCCAAGAGAGTAACAGGAAGATTAAAGCAGTAGGAGAGATATAAATGTCATACTAGCAATTTATTTTACTGCTATTGAAAAAAGACCTCTAAAAACAAACAATCTGTAGAGACAAGAAAAGGCTTGATCTGAATCACTGTTAAGGAAGCATAACAACCATCTTCATAAGAATTTGCAAAGCACAGTTTTTGGAGAACCCATTAAAAATAATTTTAGTAGGGTATCTAAGAATTCTTTGAAGCTCAGTTCTGCCCTCCCTAAAATGTTTCCTTAGTGCTAAAGAAAAGCTCGTATGAGGTCCAGGTAATTCAATTGCCAAGTGTGCAAAGTGTTGCCATCTCTTTCTACGTCTTATTTGGTATCAGCTCAGAAATGATAATGTGTAACCTGTAAATAAAAGGACCAAGCTATAGCTTTAAAAAAATCTCTGATTAGTGCATATCTCCAAAACTTGAGGTAATTTAAAACAGAGTGAACCTCCTTTCTGCTTTAATGACTGTTGACATGTTAGCGACTTGAATTAATTATCACCTTTGGTGACCCAGATCTTCCAGATATTTAATTTAGTAGAAATATTTTTGCTTTTATGTTTGTAACTCACATAATAAATTACACTTCTGCAAAGAAAAGCTGGTTCTGTGTTTTGCACAACATAAATGAAAGCATGTTTTTATACATGATATTGCTGCATTTTATTGGAAATGTTCCATGAGGGAGATAAAGATGTTAGACACTCTGAACACCACATAAAGTGATCCTGCGGAATTATACCCCACTATTGAAATTAGATGTTGAATGAGATTTTGGAGTCTCTCCCTATATTGGGCAGAACACGTAAAAATAGCTTTGACTTTCGTTTTGTGCTTAAAACACTCATCTGTGTTTAGGAATAACAGTAAAGGTTTTGTATGCAAGTATTATGAAAGGAGAAACTTCTGCTTGACCAAGTAAATCCATGCTTACTAGGTTTAAGTCTTGTTTCCTAATCCTGCTTCTGCCCCCACCTTTTTTTCTGGCTTGGGCAGCTTGTCTGATCTTTGTGTCTATACAAGAGCATACAGATCTACAGCAAAGAGAATTGTTGGGCATCTTTATTTAACATCACCACGCTGCTGTGAAAATATGGTGAGCCATAAAACTGCAAAATAGTTTTATTGTCATTGTGTTCCTAGAAGCAGCTAATCTCCCATAAACGATCATAGGTGTTGTATGACTCAGAGAGGTGCCATCAGCACTGTCGCTTATGGAGCCAGATTGCCAGTTTATTTGCACTTATATTTTGACCTGTTTCTTGGCTATAAGTTTAAAATAGCCAGGCTTAAGCTATCTATCATGACACTTTTATTCAAGTACTTCTTCTAATAAAAATAAAAATAATTAAAATAAAAATGCTTAAAAAATAAAAATTAAAATATTGTATTTTTATCTAATCATAATAAACCCTGAATTATAGTATTTAATGAAAAGAAATGCTTTTTCACTTGGCTAAGAAAAAGCTGAACTTCAGGCTTCTTTGCTACATTTTGCTTTCTTATAGGTAAAAAAAAAAAAAAAAAAAAATTAAGACAGTGTCAAACTGACAGAACTATTAAAAGTAGTCCATTCAGATAAATTTGGAGTATAGAATGGTAGCTTTGGAAAAAATATTGTCAGCTACAATATTAATGAAACAAATCCCGATTTGAAATCCCTCTGTCTAGTAGTCACTTTATTAGAAATTCAGCTGTTGCCTGAGTTCAGAACTGATCTTGATCCTCCCAGGGCTCTTACCCTGCAGGTTAACAAGGCTGCAAGTGTCAGGTCCTGGTTCAGCAAAGCACTTCACCAGTCCACAGGGGAGTGAGGTGATACATCACATATGGTTCAAACATCCCCTAACCCCACTTACTCAGAGTATATTGATAATAACATCAGTCTTACAAATTAGACATGGAAAAAAATCTATTGAATCATGCTGCCTATGTGCCTAATTTGTGACTTATCACATTGGGATATTTGTAGCAGGTTATTAATTTTTAGTTTGAGTGTTTCAAGACATAGAAGTGTTCATCTGAAGCCCATTTCACACAGAAATATATTGAATTCCTAGGATATCTGGGGGGTTTTCCTTCAGATGCTAAACCTAACTTGGCTTTTTACAATTTTTGTACTGCCTCTATGAAACTACATGTTGAAGCAATCCAAACTGGTCTTTCCAAATATTTTTAAACACTTAGTTAGGACCCATAATATATATAAAATATTTTTGAAACAACACAAAAAATTAATAAGGAACTGACATCAGGTAAAACATGGCAACACGTAAAATGAAAAATAATTGCATAATTAAATAATTGCATGTATAATATAAACCAAATGAATTGGCTTAATTAATAATTTCTGAACATACCCAAATGAAATTGTAGGAAAGGAAGGAGTCTTTTTATAACAATATTTTTATGTCTTTCTTGTCTGAATATAAAAAACTTTAAATCAAAATAATGTTAACTAAATTGTGCCTATTATTGTACCTTCTTATACTCTATCTTAAATACTTGAGAATTTTATGTATGTATTTTTTCATATATTTATACCATTCTTTAATGCAAAGTAATTATATAAGTGCATCAAAGCAATATAAGTTCTTTAATTCATGAAAAATTACCACGGAGGCATATTAAGACATCCAGTCACTTTGAAATTATTGTATCTTTTCTTTGAGCTCTCTCTTGTTTGTATTTTAATATCTTCTTTGTAATGTCTTGTTCAGAATTATATGTAATTTTCTAAAGACTGTCACAGTTCTATTATATACCACAGTGCCTTTATTTTCTGCTGCAAGACTTAAAGTTTTTTGCAATGATACTTTAAAAACTAGTTGATTTCTTCATAGTACATTGTATGGAAAACATGTGTAAATGACTTTCTCACACATACAGCTGTTTTCAGAACTACTGCTGTCCAATTTGCTTTTTCTGTAGAATGCTTGTGATATTTTTGTGCGTTTCAGAATCAATGAACGGTAGAATCACTTAGTTTGGTAAGGACTTATAAGATCATTGATTCCAACAGTTAACCCAGAACTTGTAAATCTACCAGTAGCCCACATCTACACATTTTTTAAACACTTTCAGGGATGGTGACTCCATGGTCCTCTGGACAGCTTGTTCAAGTGCTTGATGTTATATATGATATTTGAAGGTTGGTCTTTGCATATTAAGTGTTTTAAGTGTTTCAGTTAATCCCCAGTTAATTACTCCAGTTAATGAATTTTTACACATTTTTGATGACCCTCAGCCCAGGTACTGACTGTCCAGTTAATCCCCAAGTGCTGATTAGAAGGTTATGCGGTTCCCAGTTCAAAATCCCTTTTCTGATGAATTTTCCAAGTTGTTAGTTCCCAGTTCAAATACAAATAATGTTCTGTAAGTTTCATAACAAGTTTCATATTTTTACATAATTGTTAACTATTCTAAGAATGTTTAAAGGTTGTTTTGTATTTTTGCAAGTATGTTTTATGTTTTTCCAAATGATTTTAACATCCAACCCAAATTTAGAAGAGACTCAGAAGCCCAGCTTCATAACTGCCCCAGACTATTTTTATCCTCCGATGGTACCCTGTTGGCTTGGCTCCATGGCAACCTGAATTTCAATGAGGGGACTTTCCCACCTTTGGAAAAGAGTAACATCACCCTCTGGACAACAGCGAGCCATTGGTGGACTGAGTCTATCTCACTTCTATACCCCACCTATACCATGAACCATGTGGGCGGGCTGTGGGAGGAACAGGGCGGAGCTCAGACCTTATAAAAGTGGGTGCACAGAGCCAGGAGTTGCCCCTCACCTGGATTAGCCTGGTGAGGCCCAGTGGTGAGAGCAGGCCTGCTTAAAACAACATTGACTTTGTGGAGTAGCCAAAGTCACCTCGATACTGCAAGGTGCTTTTGCTTTGGTGGTCCAGAGCCTGAAAGAGCCACAAGATTACTCAATCACCGCATTCCTGGGGCCTTTAGATCGAGCCATTGGATCCTAATTTTAATTTTTTTATCTATTTTTGTTATTTTTCTTGCTTTTAATAAATTTTGTTTTAAGAGAACAAGAGTTGTCTTGTTTCTTACACTTGACAATGCTCTTTGTGACAATTTTTTTTCCCTAATATCCAGTCTAAACCTCCCCTGGAGCAACTTGAGTCCACTTCCTCTAGTTGTCTTGCATGTTACCCGGGAGAAGAAACTGAACCCCATCTGGTTACATCATCTCCTTCCATGTAATTGTAGAAAGCATAAAAGCGATAAAGTCTGTCTTCAACCTCCTTTTCTCCAGACTGAACAAGTACACCTCCCTCAGCCACTTATGCTCCAGGCTCCATTGCCCTTCTCTGGACAGGCCTGATAAAGGAGGAAAATCCCTTCCCTGGTCCTGCTGGCCACACTATTGCTGATACAGACCAGGATGCCATTGGCCTTCTTGGCCACCTGGGCACATGCTGGCACACGTTAAGCCAGCTGTCAACCAATAGGATGTAATTCCATTCACCACCACTCTCTGAGCCTGGTCATCCAGCCAGGTTTTACCCAGAAAACAGTGCAGCCATCCAAGCTATAATCAGACATTTTCTCCAAGAGGATGCCGGGGAAAATGGTGTCAGAGGCTTTACTGAAGTCTAGGCAGACAGCATCCACTGTCTTTGCCTCACCTACTAAGTGGGTCACCCTGACACAGAAGGTCAAGTTGGTCAAGCAGGATCTGCTTCTCCTAAATTCATGCTGATTGGGCCTGACTCCCTGGTTGTCCTAAACATGCCATGTGATGTCTCTCAAATGACCTGCTCTATGACATTTCACAGAATCACAGAATCACCAGGTTGGAAGAGACCTGCAAGATTATCGAGTCCAACCCATGCCCTAAAATCTCGACTAAACCATGGCACCGAGTGATGCTTTCCCAGCACAGAGATCAGGCTGACCAACCTAGAGTTTCCAGAGCCCTCATTCTTGTAAATGAGCATCAGATTTGCTTAACTTAACTGTGACCTGCCTTGTGAGACAGAACTGTTGGCAAATGTTGAAAAACATTTGTGCACTTTTTCCATCTCCCTTGGGTGGTTACCATAGACTTGTTTGTGCACCTAACCAGTGGTGTTAGAGATTGCTGACCATTTGTCCAGGAATTACAGGGGTTTCATTATGTTCCTTATCCCCGTATAGGACAAGCTCAGCGGATTGAGTACCTGGAGATCAGTTGGTGTTATGTTAAAGACCAAGGCAAAGAATGCACTAAATACCACTGTCTTTTTTTTCATCCCTTGTCACTATATTTTCATCACATCCAGTAAACATCAGAGATTCTCCTTAGCCACCCTATAGAAGCTAATATATTTATGTACTGTCTTTTATGGCAGTAGCCAGATTACGTTCTAGGTGGGGTTTGGACTCTCTAATTTGCTCCCTGGATTATCTCATGACTTGTTGGAAGTTTTCTTGTGTCTTCTGCTTTGGCAGACCAAAGTACCTCTCTAGCACATCATCCCTCAGACATTGGAATGTTTTCCCTCCTTTTACCCTGTCTGTCACCAACAGGCTCTGGTGTCTTGTAAACAAACCCATGCTCAAAACCCCCAAAGTTCTGTCAATGACACCAGACTTAGAGCCAGGTAGTGCCCTGATGGTTCTTCCTGTTTCTTCCCACATCATTCACTGCAACTAGAAGGATAGAGAAGAGCACTTGTGCCCCCAATCCCTTAACTAAGTCATCCCAGGGCCCTGAAATCCCTCTTGATTACTCTTGGACTTGCAACTTCATTTCTGCCCACCTGAAAAATCAGTAATGGATGGCAAACCAAGGGGTCCACTAGGATAGGAAGATTTCTCATCACAACTTTAACCTGGGCCCCAGGGAGGTAGCAGACTTGTCTAAAAAGTCTGAATGTTGAACCTTCTCTTCATATCAGAAGAGAGTCTCCTATGACAGTGACAATTTTTTTTCTCTACAGAAGCAGTTTTGACACAGGGTGTGGACTGACTTAACCTCAGTCTCACCTGCATTCTAGATGAATCATCATCCTCATTATTGTTCAGTTTCATTTGCAGATCCATTATGACAGGGCACCTGGGAAGGGGTAGCAGTCACAAAGGAGACGTCTGCTGTATCTGGGAGGAAACTTTTCAATATTGCCCCCATTCTTACATTTAAACATAATAAAAAAAAATGTATGTTTTATCCTTGTTCATTTCTACAACAATTCACTTTTTTTTAATTTCATTATTTCTGAGGGGCTGTAGTCAAGATCAGTGACCTGCTGTAACAGGCATTATGTGAGCATACAGGTATTTTCTGATGCTGGTTCTAAAATAATTAAGTCTCCTTGTATTACTTCCCTGTCCTCCAAGCATCTCTTTAGTATTATCTGTGAATGTAATTAATGCCTATTTACTTCTCTCCTGGGTTAGTGAAGATATTAATCCCTTACTTAATACAGATCCCTGCAGCACCATGCTACACACCTCTTCCCATCTGGATGTATTGCTGACATTATCCTTTGTTTATGCTCTTTCATCCTCTTTCAGTCTTTCAATGAGACAGTGTTTCTACCGAAGTCAATTTTAATTAATGTTGACAAAGATTTTAACATGTATTGCAAACCAAGTATATTGCAGCTATTGTTTTTCATGTCCCCATTTTTCTTCACAGTTCTAGTTAAAAAATAAATCAGATTTATCTTCTCTCTCTTTGTTCTTTCTGCATCTATTCTGCCTCTTCCTGCTAGGTGCATTAGCCTATAAAAATTCATGTTTTTTGCTCTTGCTGCGAGCTTTACTATTTGAGGAAGAACAAGGACAAAGCAGAGCAAGACAAGTGAGCAGGATGGCCCCAGTCCAGCAAAGCAGTGAAAAACAAGGCCATCTTTAAACCCAGACATAGTCTTGCTGGAGTCAATAGAAATTCTTGCATGCTTGAAAGTAGTATCTACCAGCTCAAGGCTGCTGTGCTGAATATATAAAAGGATCATGTGCTAATTGTCTCATATTTCCTTTTGTATTTAAAAATAGTATCCCACTAACCTTTCAAAGACCTCTTCATTATTTCTGATATTTGAAGCAGTAATACAATACATATTTGAGGTAATATGTGTTAACACAGTAGGATGTAAAATATTCAGATTTTCTGAATTATATACTTTCATTTCCCTCCATTATTCCCTAGCCCACTTCTCATCAGAACAGAAAATATTTCAATATGATATTCATATCACCTGTTTACACGGTTAGCTTATTAGTATTATTTACTTATTCACTAAAAAAAGAATTAAGTATTTCAGTCACTTTTGAAACATCATTAATTTCACCCTTCCTCAGGACATACTTGATTTCTTCAGCAGCAAATGCAATTTTGCTTTGCACCCAGCAGCATAATGGTTCTTGTTGACAAATGTTAATTATTTGTGTGGGTTTTCTGTTCCCAACATTTTTGGCTCTGGACTTATAATCAAAGCAAAAAGTAGGGGGAGGAGCGGGGAGGGAACATTTCCCCAAATAGTGGAACAGCTTTATTTTTGAATGTCATGGGAAGCTAGAAGGAGAAAAGAAAGCAAGTAAATGCGTTAGCCCAAGGGAAAGGATTTCTAAGGATGTGCTCTTACATCCAGCTGGGACTGGTTTCTTCTTTAGCTCAATGGATAAAAAAAAAAAAAAAAAAAAAAAAAAAAAAAAAAAAAAGGGAAAACAACCCCCTGGCCCCATAGCCCCAGAAGATACAATGGGATTTTAGCACTCAGAGGTAATCTCCCCACCACAATTGAAACACAGCTTAACTAGCTTTAAATCAGACTATCTAATCAACTGAAATCCAATGAAAAATAGCTTCTGTTATGCCTTAGAAGCAGAGTGTGGATGAGGAGATTAGCTGGGGTGAGATTAATCACTTTAGAAAGAGAACTTTAACTACTTTTTAATAACACAGAGTTCAATGTGGTTGAGAATATGGAAGCTCAGATAAAGCCTTTTAGAAAGTGAGAGCCATCAAAGCAGTTTGGAAATGTTTAGCTGCTCAGATACAGTAGTGGGCAAAACTCATTTTCATCTGTGCTTGTCTGAGGTGATTCCTTATTATCATTCTGTAAGTTTCACACTATGCAGAAAGAGAAAGAAAGACTCAATTGGTTTTTTGTCATTAATGGTTGTCATTTTGATTAAAAAAAAAAAAAAGAAATACTATAGCTTAATGGGTAAATGCAAATTACCTCAACACTGCAGTTTTGTACTTCAAAGAGAAGTAAATTTGTTTTGAAGTTTATTTGGTAGATAAATTTCTGTCAGAGATAAGCAAAAAGTTTGGAACTCCCAAGGGCTCTGATAATGCTTCAGAAAGGAGAAAATTCAAGAATTATCACACTTGTGATCAAACATAATAAGAATTAAGGCTAATAAACATATTTTCTAATTTCAGTCTAAAAGGTGAGCCAAGGAGGTGTGGAACATAACATTGTTGGGTCAAAATTCACAAGGCTTGGTACCTTTGATTTTTTTTCATAATTTTTTTCAATGAATATTGCTTCCCCCTCTAAATTAAAAATATTCTTTTTGCACAATACCACATCCAGGTTTAACTTTTACAATCAAACTCCTATATATGGGTGAAATTAACAGCTATGGTAGGAAGATTTCTTCCCCACAGTTCCCTTGATAGGCAGAAGCAGGGTAGTAGCTCTAAAAAGATAATTTAAATAACAATTGAACCATTGTACATGAATGACATTTCATATAGACTCTTTGATTATCATATTCCATGCTCCTAGGAGCTATAGGGCAAAAACAGAAGACAAGATTACCCTTTCTATATTATAATTTTTTTTTCTCTAAAATGTCTCTGATTAAAGACATATAAAAGGCATGATTTTACTTTTGAACTATACAGACATCTCTTCGGTATTAAACACAGATACATGTACATTTTTAAACATTGCATCGCATTGATGTTTTTGAAAGTCATATTGTAATTGGAAAATACTGCTGTCTAAGTAAATTTATGCTGATTTGTATCTCTTGTGAATCTCTCCTGGTAGCAAAGTTGTAGGTGTTTGTATCTTCATCCCTCACTAATACATACTGTCCTGCAAAACTTTCAGACAAGGCTGACTTGTCAGTACTCACTAGCAGCTCAGCAGCTGATGCCCGTTCAAAGGGGTATACTTTGTCTGACTTTGCTTTTTAACATCAGACATATACAACAAGACACAGCTCATGGTGTGTTTGCTTCAGAAAGAGCACCATGCTGTCAAGATGACAAAATCAAGTACAAGACAAGCCAGGACACTGTAAAAATCATTTATCCTCAACTGCATGTAAAGATAGCACAAAAGCAAGGAATACAAGTTTTGACAAGGCTTTTAAATACTCACAACTTTCGGAAATCAACCAAGTCAAAAATATTTCATATTAAGGTCTAAGATGAACAGGAATAACTGGGGCAGAGCCTGGATGTCTCTGCAATGTTTCTTATGCTGATGGAGACACACAAAGGAACAGCTATGAGACTGTATGGGTAGCTCATTGCTGAGCTCTGCCTCCGCCTTCATCCATGGAGCACAGCAAGGAAGGGAGCCTTGCCTGTAACTTGGGAGAAACAAGCAAAGCACTTCCAGATCATCTCAAAATAGGGTCATCACTTGACTCCTACATAAACATTGAGACTTTTAAGTCTCATACATTTTCTTTATCTACCCTCTGTGGCCTGGTGACAGCTCAACAGCTATGAGTGTCACCCCAAGTAGAAACATCAGGCAAGGCAGAAAATGCATTTTATTGTCAGTTTTCTGTCACATATCTATTCTGCATGTGAACTCAAAAAGAGTCATACAGTCTTCTACTGTCTCATTTTTCTCTGTTGGTATTATGAAACACGACAAATTGTTTTGAGATATTCACCTTACTTTACTTGAAGCATTCAAGGTATCTGTGTTTGATTTTTTGAGTTCCACTGATTGTCAATGGGGATATATCTATTGAGCTGATAGAGTAAAATAGGCATTTCACTCTCATTTTATAATTCAGACCTGAGTTTGGCTGAACCACATTTTGGAAAACTCTCTTTCTCTCCCCATTAAGTACAGAAGAAGACTTGAGGTTAATTATCCAGGTTTCGTAACCTAGGCATCTAAATTTGAACTGGATGAAGCTAGACCACAGCATCTGCACATTGTCTACATATTCTAAGTTGAAGGGCTTTTAGTTAGATAAATCAATACTTCCAAGTGATGAATGTGTTAGGAAGTAAATAAAGCTTAGCTTATTTCCATTTCCCCTTCAGAATATGTTTTGAACTGAAGCTACTGGTCTTTTAAATATATATGGTCTATCTTTCACAGTCTTCTTTTAATTAATCACTAGTTTATATTAAATCTGCTGTGTATGCATAGCTAGTCAGATAAACCTTTGGCACCGCCATCACCTTTCAAGAGCTCAGAGGGGAAAAAGGTGGCTTTCTACAGCTCTGAGCAAACCTGTACAATTATTAGTGCACTGAGGTTCATACATAACTGATGGTTAGTGTTTTCAAATGTTGTTTAAATTTACATCCATGAAGTACTTTCTGTGTGAAAAATTAAGCCTTTCTACTGAGTAATTTCTGTGGCAGGTTTTCTGTTTTGTTTTTTTCATTTTTTCAGGGTTTTGGTTTGGGTTTTTTGTTTTGTTTTTTTTTTTAATTGAGTAGCTGGTTTTTTGTTTTGAGGTTTTTGGGTTTTTTTTAGCTGCAAAATGCTCAGCTGTAACACCTCAAGTTTATAGTTAAGGCACTGCAGCATTCCATCAACAGTCCATGTGGTCTTCTTTCCCAAGATGGAAACTATCATGCTTAGCATTCAATGTATGGTGCCTGCAGTGAAATTAATTGGTGATAGAACATGGAAAAGTAATTAATGGCTAATGAGTTATTTCTTTTATAAAGGGTTCACAAAAAAAGTCTAAGAATCTAGGTCTGTTATTTTATCAGACAAAAAATTTCTAACACTCTTTCACTTCTTTGTAAAGTCAGGTTGACTACTGTTGATTTTCTAGGAAGTTACTCTTGTTTTATCAGCAAAGGGAACTCAGTAAACATTATTTATTTTAAAACAAATTATGAATTAAACTAATCATAGAAAATAGTACTTTCTGAATAGAGAGAAATAGTTATTCACATTTATTCCTTCCTGTGCTCTTTAGATCACCTTAAAAATATCACAGCTTAAAAAGCCTCTAGAGGTAGAGGTAGTTTGGTTTCTTTCCATAAGAGGCTGGAGCAAGGCTAATCATGTATGCAATAATTATTTCCTTTTAGTAAACCATTAGAACTCAGTGAAAGGTAACTCTAGAATTTTTTTTTTTAATTATTTATCCATTTTTTATTTGTTGGTATTTGAAACCTTCTATTGCTTGTTGGAGTGAGGGCACAGACAACTCCAGGTCTAAGCTCAGGTAACTACCCTCCACCTCGTGCAAATTTCCTCTTCAGTGTTTGTTAGAGTGATATTTTATTCTTTTCTTTGTCCTATTCTTTTGTATCGTGCTGTGCACAGTGGAACTGTCCCTGTGTCTCATTTTACACCTTACTGAGCTGTAGTAGAAAAGCCAGTGCGAGACCATCTCCTTTTGTCAAGCAGTTCTTAGGCCATTTCTTGTTTATATCAAGTCAGCACTTACACACAGGTAATTTTGCCACAGCTAACAGCACTTAGTGTTTCTCCACAGGATACTGAAAAGTCTAAACACTTTCTGGGCTTATCACGGGGATTTCAAAATTGTCAGTATAAACTATACCTATTCAGTAGAAATACTTGTTACTCTGCAGTTTAGAAAGGAAAGTTTGGGGTTTGTCAATGTTTGTAGAAATATAAACCTGGTTTCCATTGCTCTCTTCTTGAATTTTCGTAGACAGAGGATCAATAGCACAAACACATTCCAGCTGAGAAAACTCTTTAAAAATGTGTCTAAAGGCAGTACCTTCTAAACGGAGTTGTCCATTAGGCACCCAAGTGAGATGACAATTCACTGTCAGAAGCTGTTAATTGAATAAAGAAACAGCAACATACTTTCCAGAAAACATCTTCACCTCATCATTTTTTTTTCACATTGACAGTGATGTGAAAATCCTTGTTATTCTTTTCTATCCATATTCTTTTCTATCTACATTATCAGTATTTCCATTAGATTTTCATAAGATGCTGAAAATTAATTAAATATTTTGCATCCACTGAAAAGCCCTGCATTTTTTTTCTAAAAAGCATCTCTAAATTCACTAGTAGAGGCATTTCTTCTGGACGTACTGATGGTCTCTACTGATGCTCTATGACTACATTTATATCAGTGAACTGAGCATGATTATGTTTGTTCTCTGAGACAGGATCTAATAGACATAGCATGATCCACATTCATAACATTAAAACCTTTTTTTTCAGATTGCCTATTGGCAAAAATTTTTGTGACCTCCAGACTCTGTTCACATCCAGGGAATATTTGAGAAAGTGATAACTTAGGCCAAAACCATTCCCGTAACCCCTTAAACTTTTCAGTGATGACATAATAAACATCAAGCTCCTGGAAACATTCATGGGCACTGCCTAACTAGTTTTGACACAGAATAAATTTTTCTGAGATCTTGCTTACTAGGTATTCCACACACCTGAAAAATCTTAGCACAACTAAAGGTATACTGAAAAAACCCAAACAACCCTATATTTAATATGTATCACTTGATAGGGTTCTCAAGATAAGTAGTTTGCATGGTTTAAGGTGATACATTTATGGAAGAGAAACCCATAAAAGATTATCAAATACAGACAAGCAACACATGGTTTGTAGTAGCAGTTCCTGAGTCGAACAGAGTGTGAGAACATTTAGAGGTGATAATGTGGCACTTTCTTGCATATTCTTCATTTTCAGGTTCTAGGTAGTTTTCTTCTGAGTATGTAACAATTCCTTTATTACTTGACTTCCTTTTCACCATTCTTTGTGAAAAATAACACGTGTAACATGGCAAGAACGACACAGACCCCATCCCTTCTTCAGGCTATAGATTTCACCCAGGCAATTGACATTTTGTTTATAATTCAATGAGTGTTGCTGCATCCACTTGGCATCTGGGCACTAATGTTGTCCCCCAAGGCTCACCATGTGGCCACTGCTGTTTAATATTTTTATTTATGATCTCAACAAGGGGATGAAGTGGACTCACAGTAACTACAACAAGATTGTGTGGGAGAGCTGATCTCTTGGAGGAATCTGGACAGGGTGGATTGATGGGCCAAGAACAACAGCATGAGGTTCAACAAGACCAAGTACCAGGTCCTCCACTTGGGTCAAAGTAACCTCATGCAGTGCTACAGGCTGGGGAAAGAGTGGCTGCAAAGCTTCCCATCAGAAAAGGACTGGGAGATGCTCATCAACACCCAGCTTAACATGATCCAGTGTGTGCCCAGGTGGCCAAGGCCAATGGCATCCTCCTTTCTAACAGTAATAGTGAGGTCAGCAGGAGCAGAGCAGTGATTTTCCCCCCTGTACTCAGCATTGATGAGGCCACACCTCAAGTGCTGTCTCCAGTTCTGGGCCCCCCACAACAAGAAAGACATAAAAGTGCTGGAGCCATGTCCAGAGAAGGAAAATGGAGTTGGTGGAAGGTCTGGAGAGTAAATCATATGAGGATCAGGTGAAGAGGCTGGGACTGTTTAGCCTGTAAAAAAAAAGGCTCAGAGAGAACCCTATCGCAGGAAGGGAGATTGTAGCAAGATGGAGGTTGGCCTCTTTTCCCAGGAAACCAGGGACAGGACAAGAGGACAAGCTCAGGTTGCACCAGGGGAGAATTTAGATTGGACATGAGGGAGAATTTCTTCACTAAAAGGGTTGTCAAGCATTGGAACAGATTGCCCAGAGGCGGTGTAACCATAGTGTAATCAAGAAAACTCTGGGCATGGCACTTAGTGCTATGGTTTAGTTGACAAGGTGGTGATCAGTTAAAAGTTAGACTTGACAATCTTAGAGGTCTTTTTTAACCTAAATGGTTCTCTGATTCTGTGATTATCTGTATTATTAATGCATACCATATAATTCTGGATCTGTATCAGTCTCAGCATGCTTAGGTCTCTCTGGAGAGTAAAAATCACAAGACTGTAGTAATTTTCTCTTTCTAGTTAAAAAAATTGTTTAAAAGACTGGGAAGAAGGGAAGAAGGAAAGTCTCCTTCAAATTACTGTACAGTGCAATAATTGTGATACACCTGGTGGTAATAGATATAAATGTCTCCCCTAAAATAAGCAGAGAATGGAAAGGGGAGATAGACCAGTGTTCTGTAGGTTAATGGGATATTAGATATAAACTCAGTACTGATCCTTCATTAGATTTTCAGGAATGACTGTCCTAAGTTAGGTGTTCACTTCTGCAATATGATCAAGTTTTGTAAATTTCATGCTTATCACTTTCATTCTAGCCTAGATTTACAGGACTGACTCATCACAAGACAGGTTTTCAAAGTCTTCTTGACATAACTGCCTCAGGTTCCTTAAATTTGGAGCTGAAATTATGCCAATATCCATACTTCTTTTAGGGATTTAGCATTAAAATTCTCAGTTGCTCCTTGTGCTTTCCTATTGATCCTACACTGTAAAATTTAATTGAAAGCAAAATTCAATTAAAAGAAGATATTACTCCTGTAAAGCAATGAAAATCTGCATGAATCTTTAAAAAAAGAGTTTTAAATATCTTCAGTATCATTAACATTTTTGTGTGAATTGTGGCATAATATATGGGGGCCACATCTTTGGAGGAATTTTAAAAGCTCTTCATAATATTACATACTCATATTTCTTCATAGTAAAATGAAACCATTTCCATCAAAGTTTACAATCAGCCAGTTAGCCTTTTGGACTTTCTGTTGGAAAAGTGAAATGAGCAATCTGCTTACTGCAGTCAATCAATCTCTATATGATGTGAAAACTTAAAAAATAATTTAGTAATTTAATAATATCCCTATCCTACAGCCGGGAGATTGCATAGTCTTTCTTTGTGTGTTTTTTTTTTTCCCCAGATGCAATGTACCAGTCTACAACAGTAAGCTATTTGGTGCTAGAAGTAATAGAATAATGGCTTTGCAGAAAATAATATTTTCTTTATTTCATTAAAGGTGTAACATGAAAAATATTACTTTTTCCACTTTGACTCATGCATCATCCTCAAACCCTAAAGTTTCAGAGCTATCAAAGGTAATGAAACTGTCTGAATGTCTGAATGCCCTGCTAAAAAAGAAACATTGACTGCATTACAGCCTTAAAAAGGAAGAAAATATATTTACTCATAGAAACCCCCACAAAATCTAAATCTAGTTTAAACTTTCAGGTTTTATGTCTAAATTTTGACATTTACAGAGACATAAAACAAACATTGTCAACTGTACTCAAAACACTTCTAATTTGTTGATCATTTATAGCTTAGATTTAATTTACCATTTTTGCAATGATTTAATGACATTTTCTGTAATTTTTGCTTTTGACACTGAAACAGCATGGGGTTGATTTACTGTGTTTTCAGACTTCTGCTTTTATGTAAACACATTAGTATTTTCACAGCATGTTTGGAACAAATGGAGCAAATTCTGATCCTTCTACACCTATAAAAAACCTATTAACTTTATTGAGCAGCAGAGAGAAAATTTGACTGAATTGCTGGAGTAAGTCAAGAGGAATCAGGATAAAAGATGAAAAACTTTTGCCTATTCTGGAGGACAAGAGAAACCAATTTCATGTAGCAATGAAGAAAATGGAATAAACCAGCAGTCAAGACAGCTTCTGTGTCTGACAGCTTTTATCTGTTATAGCTTTTATTACAGCTAGGTTTACCAGCTTTCATAGTTACAGAAAATAGATTCACATGTATAGATGGCTCAATACAATGCAAATGTGTTGTACATAACATCTTTCAAACAAACTGATCCTTAAATGTTCTCATGGAGATAGGCAAAATAATTACAAAAAGAAATAATAAAAAATAGAGGGAGGAAAAGGAAGGTAAATGTGATAAGGTAGAGGATTATTTTTCAGAGGAGACTTGAGATTATAGCATCCCTATGAATTATAGCTTTTACTGGTAACAAACAGTCCTGCTGTTGCTGAAGGATTTTTTCTATCTGTGTTGCTTGACTCCTTTATGCCATTGCAAAAAGGCAATAGAAACATGGGTCTTTTTCACCTTTTTAGCAAACAGGATGTTTAAGTCCTGAAAGGCAAAGGTATTGGCATGTGTTTAGTGAGAAGCGACATGTTGGATCTAATTCTGTGTTCTGTTAACTGTGAACTGCTATTGAAGCCAATGTTACACAGATGTAACTAGCAGGAGATTTTGCCTTTTACTTCTGAAAGTCTGCTAACAGTTTCAGAGAGAAGAAACTGATCTTAAATCTATTTAACTTATCTCATGTTCTGTTCTTTTAGCTTTCCTCAAAATGTGTCAAAAGATATTTTTTTTTGGACTTTATCCAGCTTCCATAGAAATGAATGAAGGACTCCTTTTTTTTTCTACTATTGGTCTGTGATCTCTACAAGAGTCTTGTGCACAAACAAACTAACCAACTATATTTGTTATATGTGGGACTTTTTTGCTAAATCATAAGACCTTATGCTCTAGGGTGCCAGTATTGTAAATCTTATCCATTTCAATTGGATCAGCAGGACTACACTTAAAGACATGGAATAGTTCATTTTCAGTAATCTCCTTTCTCTAATTGTAAGTTCCCTGCTACTGCACTGTAGGTTCTAAATAACAAAATAATTGGCACATTAAATAAGTCTGCAGTTATGTATTTAAGTTCAAAATCATATAAATGTCCCTTGTCCAAAGAAAATTTGAGTATGCATTTCACCCAATAAATTTTTAAAAATTATTAAACATCTCCATATATGACACAGAAGTTTTCTGCATGATAAGGAAGATGGTCTATTTGCATCTACCAACAGGTAACTGCTACCTACAGGCAATATTTCAGTTCTAATTTAACCAATTTTTAACTCTCTATAAAGGAATAGGCAGCCATTTACAGGCAAATCTTTGATTCATGTGTACAATTACTGAAATTGTACATACAAATTGTGTTGAACTTAATCACTTAAATGTGTATGCATATGAATTTGGGAAAATCAGACCCCCATGCTTTAGAGTAAGATGTAAATTTTACAAAGTGTGTCTGAAGCAACACCAAGTGAGGAATTTTAATTTGGGGATTTCCCCAGTTGTGTACTTAATGATATGCTAATGTTTTTTCCATTAATAGCTAAAAAGATCCATTGCTTCTGTTTTCAATGGGCTTGTTGTTAATGAAAAAGATCTTTTGTTCCACAGCAAAACTGTACAGTTCAGGCAGAATGATAGCATGCGGGCTCTTTATGCTTTGGATGCTAAAAAGCCTCAGGCAAAATATTTTGCTGAAAAAGGCAAGCCTGGCTCCATTCATTTCACAAGTACTGCCCTCTTACACTAGCTGTGACTTTGTCTCTTTATTTAATGATTCACTGCACCCAGATATATGCATAACAGGATATATCTATATGAGCTAAGTGTTATCCTTCTTTATAAAGAGATCAGTTTTGAACAGTAAGAATATATTCTCTTGTCCTGGGGCATCCTTCCAGCAGCAATTGTCGAGGTGATATAAATAAATCACAACATTATGGAAAAATGAAATTAACAGAAACTAAATCCCGTGTCTCCCTCATTCTGAAAGGTGACTTTGAGCCTGAAAATTCTATGTTGTTTTGAATGAGATCTCTGTTTATCCACTGAACCAAAATGGGTGGGAAACTCTTCAGGAACTACTATTGATTTTAAGCATCATTTAGACCAAAGAATAGATTTCAAGTGACCTTCTGCTGTGATAACAATACCTATAAACTTAAAAAACAGCTTTGTCTAAAGAAAGTCAAAGTCTCAGCTCTGAAACACAATAAATAACATTTTAAGTTTAGTTCAAAACACGAAGTAGTAATAATATACTAGTTGATACATCAAAAAGACCTCTCCTGAATCAACGATTTTCATCTTATTTTGATGTTCTGCTAAATTTTCAGTAATCACAAGCAGCCAATACAATCATTCAAAGTCTTGTGTTTCAAACAATCGTTACACTCTGGGTTTTTTTTTCCATTTTCCTTCACTTAAAATTTAATTTACAATAAAAATTAGGTTCATAGTGTATTTGTGTTTATTGTCAGCATACGAAATGTAAAAACCCAAAGGATTTACACTTAGTTTGGAAACTTCATTCCTGACAATAAAAAAAACATCATAGCAAAGTTACAGTTTTATTCTGCATGACTATTAGTGCATCAAAACACTCTTTAATCACGAACACACATATATTTGTTAATAAATATTTTATGAGGGGAATTATCCCCTGAGTTTGCATGGGCCCTTTTCACAGTTGGTGATGACTTACTACTCATAGGACCTTTAAATGTTGCTAGGGAATTCTGTTGGAGAAGCACAGAAAAAAACACTTTCTTTCATGATGAGAGTAAGTTAGGAGATTTATGAAAATTCATTTTACTGCAGATCTGTGATAGCATGACAGCATAATTTAGCAAAAAAATATAGCAACATGCAGCACTTATTGCATAGCTGAAATCTTTTCCCAAAAAGGGCCTGGGATTACCCATTTTACACTGAAGAGTTATTGGTTAGCATGTCTTAGTAGAGAGAGTAAATCCTGGTTTCCCACACTACCACATATTCACCTTAAACTTGCAAACACACATTCTTCTTCTAGTTGACCTTGATATCATTTACATATTTTATTAAATAAGTTGAGCATTTATTCCTAGGTGAGTACTCACTAATCTCTTCACACATGAGGGAAAGGGGAATAGAAACTGTCTTCTCTAGCTGTGACTTGAAAGAAAAGAGTGACCTCTGCTGAAGCATGTCACAGACTTCACATGGCAGGTGACAGCTCCATGCTATGACTCAAAATTGCTGCAGCTGAGAAGCTGGCATTTTCAAGATGAATTGGAAGGAAGAATTTTTGCACTGTGTATTTTGGGTATCACCCTCATGCGGTAAAATGCCTGCTGCAAATTTCTTTCCAAGTCCCTCAAAAGCCTTCAAGCCCTGTGTAAGGAACACTGGACCAGATTCTTGCTTGTGGATGCCCCCATGTAATGTAGCTGCTGGATTCCGTAATTTCTGCGTGATTTTGCAAATTTTTCTTCCTGCCTGCTGTCTGTGTATGCATTTACAGAAGTACATAGTTTTTGTTTCAATTATTTATAGCTAAATTTGGTTCTGGGAAAACAAAAGCATACATTTAGAGCAAAAAATTGCTATTTATTTTTGTTTATTTCATTGTAGTCTAAAACAAGCATCACAGAATTGTACATTAGTACTTGCAAGGAGGAGAATAGTGATTCTGAACACTTTTATTTTTTGTTTCTAGAAGTTGTTAACAATTATTTTTCAGTCTCCATGACAACAGTGAGACTCTGCCACTCTGTCACACATTCTTAGTATATAACCCCTGTCTGCATGGAAGCAATGTTTCACGAATATCCTAACTTTAAATCATTATTTTGTGCTATCCCTATTTTTCCTAGGGAGATGAAGCCTCATTCTGAACTTGTTTCCACTAGTTTTACACCAATGTCAACCTTACAGAGGAAAAAAAGTTCAGTTTCATTCACAGCAATGAAAGCCAGATCAGAAGTAAGGTCACGCTGGAACTGATATAATGACAAGATTTCTCATCACTCAAAACTTTTTTCACAGCTCTTCTAGCTGATTTCCATCATGTACAGAGTAATACTCCTTCATAATATATGCATGTAGCCCATAAATACACACTGAGAGAAATTAGGAGACCACCTCACCTAAATGATAGTTTCAGTGAAAAGGGATAAATGAAAGTAGTTGACATGCTATAACACATGCCAGCAAAATACAGATAGAGACACACCTTTCAGGAAAAGGTCTCCCTCCTCCTGAGCCAGTAAGAGCAAATCCTAGCTACTGAGAGAAGAATTAGTCCTATTTTTCACAGCCAAACCCTTTCTTGCAAAATTTCCACATGTACACATTTGCTTGAAAATCCAGATGGTGCGAGAGGGAGACATTGTATTATCAAACTTACAAATTATTCCTCTGTCATTTTGCTTTATGACTTTCTTCTGAAATCTGTCATGGTTGTTGAAAAAGGAAGTGGCATCTGGTCTGAACATGCATTCATGATCAACTTAAAGACTGGAGGTAGTAGCTTATATAATTAAAAAATGTATGTGCAATTCTTATAAGTGGTGATGATATCCATTAATCCACATATTTTCTCCATTTGTACCACCAAGTATTTTTTTAGCATCCATCCATTTTTTAACAGCTATCCAACAATATATTAAGCTGAAAGGATCTGAAATAGTACCATCACCTGGATTAGAAATACTCCTTAAAACTGATCATCCAATTATATGAACAGGCACTGTTTCAACATGTCTTGGAGACAACATATAACAGACACACACTGTGTCTGAAAATAATAGAGTGATCTCAGAACATGAAAACTTTCTGCTGAATAACTTAAGTTTGGGCATGACAGAAAAAACTCCACCTCCACCTCCACTGTCAGCATTGTATTCACTGCAGTTTCTGAAGCTGCAACTTTTCAAGCTGTGAGAGGAGTGAATGATCTTCTCCCCTAGGAATTTCCTGGGGAAAAAAAGGAACTCTTCAATGTAAAAAGGGAATTAAGATATATGGAGACCTTATTCTCACATGGATGAAACATTTAACAGCTGCCTATTTGTAAAATTAAAAATAGTAGATTATTACTTAACTTTCATGAGTTATCTATCTTCTACTATTAAATGGTTCTGGGATACCAGGAATATTAAACAAAACAAAGGCATATTTTATTTATAAAATATTTTTCAGAATATGAGCTGGTAAAGCACAAAGACTACCAGCACTATCTAAATCTCTCTTCAATTTTTATCTTTTATACACAATTATTTCCAAATATATAGAGACTCAATGCTCTCAGGTTTGTGCATTTTAGTATGTTGCATGTTTTCCTTAAATTGCATTTCTGGTAGAATCTTTTTATTACCAAAGACCTCCAGTTTTCCCCTATGGGAAAGCATAGTCTTAGCACGTGTGATTATAAAAAAACCTTGGGAACATAAATCTGTGTTGTCCAGTAGCAGCAGTTTTAAATGTCTATCAAGATCTTGACTTATGACTTAAAAATGCATGACAGAATTTTCTTCCACATCCATCAATGATGGAATGGTTGAATCTTTTATTCATAACATTCCTGATTTTAAATGAATTGTTTCACTTCATAGGATACTATTGTAAGGAATGAAAACTTCTTGACACTAGGAGAGCTTTTGCAGATTAGTAATTAATAAGCTTGTTGCTACATCTCAATGGCAAAATTCCTGTTACTTTCAATGAGAGCATGATCAGGCTCAAAGTCATCTGAAATTTCTGTGAATGTAAAGGCTGCTTATTTCTTTCAGCTACCGTTGAACACTAATAAGGTTGATTTTATTGGACTTATTACATCCTTACTGGAAGCAGAATTTGACCTCAGCTGAAAAGATTGCCCCCTTCTTTCACTTTGTTTTGAAAAAGAGCTACATTTTCATAATAGTGTCCGGGTACGCACACAAATCTCATTACCCAATAATAGGATTTGTCTACATACCTCCTGCTCAGTCTTTTGGAAATGTACATGTCCCTCAGCATGGGTTAGCTTTTTTTCCTTGTTTCCATTTACATATGTCCATGAGTACAATAGACTATATTCTATATAACACTTTCAGTCAAGCAAAAGTAGCTATGTATATAATCAAGGAGGAGGCGGAGATATCCTTAAAGTACAAAATCAACCTTGGAAGCTAAACTCTCACTTTTGTTACAATGATTGCGACATTTGAGACTAAAAATACACCACTGAGGTGAAGCAATATGTCATGGAGTAACTCAAATATAGCAGCAAAATGCTAAAGCAATGTTTCATTAGTCTGTGGTCCAGATATCCTCAGACTGGATGTGTTAAGGAGAAGTTGTGTTACTAATGTTTTAAACTGGGTATATGAACTACAGCTTAATTTTTGGGAGGGCTTTTTTGGTTTTTTGTTTGTTTTTTTTTTTTTTTTCTTTTGTGAACTGGCACTGCTCTGCATTTCTTTCAAAGCCATAAAGGAAAAGAATTAAAAATCACTTTAATCTTTACAGTTTTACTTCCAACCATTAGTTCTACATCTGGTCTGACTAAACAGGTTGTAGAAGCTAAGTCAAGATTTTTATTCAGAATGTAGAACAGCAAATTTTTGTAAAGCCCTCACATAAATGTTTAGAGGAAAAAAACACAAAACCTCACAAACAACCCTTCTACCCTCCCTCTCCCCAAACAATTAGAAGTAAACCATAAGAAGTAATATGGAATAGAAAAACAGATAAAATATATCCTGATCATTCCTATATACTGTGAAACTATCTGGAAAGGCTCATCTCTTGAAAGATTCATGAGGAACAGCTAGAAATCTGGTATGTCCATAGAAGGTTGTTCTTGGCTTTATTTCTCCTGTTTCTGTACCACACCACCAGTCTCTCCTCTTATGTTTCTTAATGTTTCTTTCTCCTTATTAAATTTGTTGCTTAATTTATGTAACATTAAGTCACAAGACATATTAACCTTTGTTTAATTAACCTTCTGCAAACTTAAGGTCCTTTTATCTTTCTTGAAAAGTATGGATAAAATGTGAGGTCACTATTTTGATATGAAGTTTTGCTCTGTGTGCATGCATTATATACTTGATACAGAAGGCTAAATTTTCACTTTTTCCTGAATATAGGCAAGTGTCCTAAGTCTTGTTGCTATGCAGTTTAGCCATAGCAACAAACACAAAAGCCACTGTGTTGTTACTTCCATTTTCCCTTCCAGACAGTTTGCCTAGTAAAGAAAACACACTAGATATAGCATTGTCAAAATAAGTACAGCATTTTCTGTGAGGGATGTCAAATATTTCATCTTCCAAAAGATTATAGTGTGCAAAAATGCTAAGCTAGAAGGTGGAGAGGTTACAGCTGAGATATCCACATCCTCCTGATGCACAGGTAAGGGTGTAAAAAAAAAGTAATGGCTGTACAAGGAGGAGTCAGGTTTTCTGTTATATATTTATCAAATATTAAAAATGCCATACTACATTTTGTTCTTTGACAATATAATGGCAAAATTAATATTTCAATTAACAGGACAAAAAAAAAAGTGTAAAACGCTAGCCTTCAATATTTAAATTTATGATATATGTGATGCATCATGGCATAACAAAAGTAGTCATCCCTCTTTTCCAGTCAATTATAGCTTACAATCAACATTATACTGAGCTTAAATGAACCTACCTAGAGCTTGTGAAACAATATCCCATTCTATTGCAAAGCTATATAAAGGATTTTCTTATAGCTGAGGTGAGGATTGTGAGGGAAGACAGTTTATTCAGCAGATTCTTTCACAACTTCCCACATGACTCCTTATAAGTCATGCAAAGGTAATTGTCAACGTAAAAGAGAAGTTTGACTTCCTGGCTCTTGCTCACTTTAAATGGGACTTAGATTACTCACTGTCATTTCCATTATGGAAAATCTTAATAATTGCCTAGGCAACCTTTTTTTTTTTTTTTTACCACTTGTAAAATAAGAAAATTATAAGAATAACTCAGATGGGCACTATAAATTTAAAATTCTTATTAGCCAAAAATATTCTGTTAATTTTGGATAAAAAAAGGTCAAGGAATTTACTATTTCAGCAGTACTGATTTGTTTAGTTCTGCTAATTTACCTAACCAAGAATTGAGACATTTCCATCAATATGACTAATTTAGGATATACTTACAAATATAAATTGATTTTTTAAAAAAAAATCTTTATCTATTCAAACATCTTAAATGTCACATCCATCATTTCAAACAATATGTCATTACAAACACTAGTTGCTGTCCTTTCTCTGTGGTGGACTTCAGGCTCTAAGTTTGCCTAGTGCTTACAACCACTTCACATAAATTAAATGAAACCTAAGAATTTTGTCTTTGTTGTGGCCAAGGGATGAAAATCCTCTGTTGTATGGAGGTATGTGGTGTATCGACATGTAGGGAAGAGAAACACTTCAGAAGTTCTGGGGAACAATTGCAGTCCCTAATTTTCAGTGTTCTGTGTGCCCTCAATTTCAAATAACCTTAGTGGGGGCACCCTTGTTATTTCAAGAACTCGGATCTTAATCCCAGTCTTTCCACCATTTCTTTGTTATAGCTGTGGGAGATGTTAACAGTGACAGACCATAGAGAATGGAATTAAAAAACATTTCAATAACAGAAGATGAAAACAGAAGTAGATAGCTTTCTGTTCATTTTATAATGTCTCTTACTTGACCAAATTTTATAATCTAGTTTTTAGTTATTCCTTTTTCTTGATTAATCTCAAAATATCAAAATATTATTGATTTCCAATTGCCAATATAGACACCATTGAGGGTTTTTTTAAAGGAATATAATTTATTGATATAGGCAAGTGATGTAAATAGATTTATTTGGACAGGAAAGAAAACTATAAACGATTTCTTAGAGAATAAGTTAAAGAATTGGCCAAAATTTCTAGATGTACTCTGATCTTAATTTATGTAGACATATGTAATGAAATCTATACCAATCTTTTTATCCTCACTCACTCCATCAAGTGACAGCAAATATTTCAAACGGAATAAGGGAAATTATTCAATCTATCCTCTGGTCTACATACTGTAGGTACGACCCTGATTGCAAAACCTGCCTATAACCCTTTCTTTCAGATACACCTCAGTATGGCATGGATAGGCTTGCCTTTTTCTTCCACACACTAACTTGCAATGGATACTCTCTGTTTTGGGAAAGAGTATGTCTGGAGGCCAGAAAATTGAAAAATTCTGACCTTAATAAAATATTCTGACATTACACAATTACTTGTTACATTTATCTTGTTCATTTCTTCCTCCAGGGTTGCTCCTTTCCAAATAACAGATCCTTTCCAGTTTATTTAAGAGCAGGAAGGACCTCAAATTTTGCTCCCCTTTTAAGTCAGCTCCTTTGATACCATAGAAAACAGAATGCATTTTTTGATTGCTTCACAAATTTTGAGGTTTCTTGCATATTAGGATTGAAGTCAGTTTCAAAATGGGCCGCTGTAAAAAACTGTCTTCACATAAGTAGAGTTTCTGGGCTTTTCATGAAGTTTCCATGTAACTTTGAAAGACGAAGTATTGCTCTAAGAATCCTTTCACCTTACTTAAGGGTCAAAAAATAAAGCTTTTCTTAATGAGTTAGTCATCCAAAGTTCTCTTTAAATCAGAAAGGAAAAACAGGCATCTCCAGAGAGAACTCATTTCATCCTAAGATAGATACCTAGATAAATACGTAGGATCAATCATAGGAATTTTCCCTTTAGAACCACTCATATTTCTCTGTTAACAATGAGAGGAAACTGAAGGTTTCAACAGAGCAGATGAAAATTAAATGTTCAAACTGAAATTATTTACATTTAGACATGCACAGCCAGATAGGGTGAATACTGACATTTGTTTCTCCTTTCTTGTGGTGGGGCTTCCAGTAAATAAGTACTTGATCCACCAGGGGATATGATGAAGCACCAGAATTCCTGGAGTAGCAAGGACTTTAAAATTACCTGTGGTCCCAAACCACAAGAATGTGTTTAATTAGAACTTCCCTTGATATTTATAAGAATGTTCATGTTTTAATATTCTAAAAAAACCCCAAAACCCAAAAAAGAAACAATAACAAAAAACAAACAAACAAAAAAACCCAAAAAAAACCCCAAAGCAAAAACAAAAAACACCAAACCAAAACAAATCCAAAAAACCACCAAAACAAAAACAAACATCAAAAACAAAAACAAAAAACCACCAACAAATAAACAAAAACAAAACAAAAATCAACCAAAACAAAAAACCAAACAAAGAAAACTAAAACAAAAAAAAGAAGGAAACTATCCAACAAGTTCAGCAGCCTCTAACTGCATAAAAAAACATTCAGCCTAATAAAGCCTTTATTTCTTACGGGGCAGATTTGGAATCCTGTAGCTTCTAGTTAGGCTTTTCTGTAAAAGAACTTGATACTGAAAATGGAGATAAAAATAACACAATACAGTTTAAAAACTCAATACAGGCAAAATAATTTCAGTAGTGAAATAAAAAAATGGAATCTACATTTCTAGTGATAGAAAACACAAAATTTCTTTCTTCTTGGTAATTCCTGTTTTGTGCCATAAAATCCCTCCAGAATCTTTGCCACTTTTCTTAGTTTAATGTATGCTTTATTGTTAAGAAAACTGTGCTTGTACAGTAGGACCCAGTTTTGTAAAGGTAGGTAGAAATATGGCCAATCTTATCTCCATGGTACTTGCAAATTCTTTGTCACTGAGACAAGATGCTGGCAAGTTCCCTTTTTAACAGTGACCATACTTAGTCAGCTCCTTTATTGTCTTCCTTTCATTCATTGACACACACTTATTTTTACTACTATAAATTCAATGAAATTCCACACAGCAGCCTTTGATCGAATCACATTCTTCATATAGTAAGATAAGACAAATACAAATCATACATTGGCTAAAAAGCTTCAACAACAAAAAACATTTATAAAAAGAATTATTTTTTCCTTTTTCTGGCCAACTTCCTTACCTAACATTCACTTTTTAAATTGAGATTGAAAGCTCCTAAGAAAATGAAGATATGATGTTTAGTTATCCAGAAACTTATCATTGACTTATAGACAGATAGATAAACATCACATTATACTATCCTGAATTCTGTTAAATAGCAGTAGTCAAGCTCAGGAGGACAGGAAGAGATCCTGTCAGCACTGATACCTTGAAAGATTTTGCATATGAGACCATATGTTGGTTTGCACAGTTGTCAAACCATAAAGATGAATATAAGACACGGTGAACAGTGTTCCTTACTTCAGTGTGCAGGCACTTTCTTTAGCATCTGTTTGGACATGGTTTTGACACTATCTAAAACCAAAAAACTCCCTCCTTTGCCTTTGCAAGGATTGTGTTTCATACAAATAGCCTTCTGAAAGATTTACAGAAGCTTCTGCTTGACACAAAACCTGGAGGCTATCTGTCAAAACAGAAGAAAACAAAGAGAAGGAGATGGAGGGAAAAAAAAAAAGGAAATATTTTTGCCAAACAGATGGGATTGGCAGTTAGCCTGAAAGAAAAATGGGTTATGGCTCTGCCCAGTACTAGGAATTTAAAAATAATTGCCTCAACTATGAATATTTTTGTCTGCCTTTTCATATTTTTTTTCTCCCCACTTAGACATACAAAATAAGTTTTAAAAATAAGGAAAAAAAGAGGGACAGTTAAAAACGCTTTTAAAATGTTTTTCAATATCTTCCTATGACGGATTCTTCTTTTGCAATAGCTACAATAAGAAAGTTAAATTCCAAAGTACTTAGGTAGGAACTTAGAATCCTATACCAGAATCTATAAAGAATTCCTGTATCTTCACTGAGGCACATAGCTCAAAACATTTTTCTTTGAAGAATCATCAGTTTTGCTCCAAAACAAGACTTTTATACTTAAAATGGAGTTGATGTATTGAGCTTCATAACTTCAACCCCTACTTAGCTCCTAACCATCCTGAGTCCATACACTCTTAACTCTCCAATAGTACAGGTCTGTAGGTGCCTACCATTCAGTTTTTGAGTACATCTAAAGCTGCAACATCTTGACAGCACAGGCTGTGTCTGCAATTACCTCCTCACTTAAACAGTCCTATTTTTAGCTCTGCAGTGCAATTTTTATAGATGTATTTCAATGATTGATCAATAAATGGGTGACAGATAGATAAAAACAGATAAAAAGAAGCCTGAATTCACTATACTACCTGATCCAGACACCAACATAATTTTATTTCAGTCAGTGAAACCTTCTGGAAAGAGATCTGTGTACTGATCCTTGCACAAGGTAGTTAATTAATGCCAAATGAAGCAATGATTGGCTAAAATATGTAAACATGTTTTTATCTCCTTGGATCCCTGCTCCTATCTCTGTAAAATTCAGACTGTCCTTGGAGAAAGTCTTCCATCCTGTGAAAGCTAGAGAACAAGGTTTACTAGCCACCCAAATGAAAAGTCAATTTCTAATTCAGTGTCTTCTGAAATTCGATTTTTCTCCCAAATTTTATCCTAGTGATATGAAACATATAAAGACCCATTTATTTATGTCTCCACATCTCAATTCTATCACCATACCCTCATTTCAAGGAGTCCATTTTAATTGTTTATTTATTTATTTGCCTTTGGCAATGGTTTTTTTAAAAGGAGGAAGTCTTGTGTTGGAATCACATAGAAATTGAGCAATGAAGGCTCTCAACTTCCAGTTTTCTAGTTTTGACAAATATTTTAACCACTGAATTTGCATATAGAATAGGATATTGTTCTCTGCTCTTCAAAATTTTTATAAAGGAGTAAAAGAAACTAGTGTTCCATTCTAAGATAGTTCCAGACTATGCCAATTAATAGAGATATATTCCTTCAGACCAGAGACAGTGACCTTATCTCCTCAGAACTCTGGGATTTTAAACCAAAACTAAATTTCTCTTCTTCAGATGGTTGAATGACTCAGTCTTCTACAAGAAGAACACTTGTTCTGGACCCTCTGTGTTTAAATGTTTTATGTCACATATAAAGTACTTATAAATTTAGTAATTCTTTACGGAACTGGTTTATAAATAAATACGGTTTAATACAAAACACACCTATTTTAAAATGGTTTAAAATAATTTGCGTTCCATAGGAGTGTACTGATATTCCTTTAAAGAATTAATTACATGTGCATATGCACATCTAAGCAGCAGAGAGATTTTGTGTCTCTCCATGTGTTTTATGTTTCTGACAAAAATGTACGGGATGTTTTTTGAACCTTTTAAAAATAAATTTTTGGCAACTTTTATGTACAATAAAATACAAATACAGAATAATACTATCATTTCTCACTAAGTGTTGAAACATTCCAGGTAATGCAGAGGTTATTTTAAGACAGCAGGAAAGTCAATTGTTCACAATAATAATTGCCTGTGGTGATAGTTTGATAGTAAGAATTCTCATCTGAGTGTTTCTGATCTTTCCAAGATTTCCAGTCACCTTACAAGCTGAAGTGAGATCCATTTAAATGAGAAATATTTTTGTACACACCGGTTTTGCTTAGGTTCAAATCCAAAGCTTGTTAAAGTAAATGACAAAGTTTCCATTGACTTTCTTGGGCTTTGACTCCAGCTCCATGAATAGTGTTTAATTCTAAATGAAAATTTCAGATATATTCCCCTCAGCCCCTTGAAGATCACTGTGTGTGCCACTTTTTATTTTGCTAGCCAGGAACTCCTCAGTCACCAACAGCGTCCTACTTACCCTCCCCATGAAGAGGATACATTGCCTACTGCAGTTGGCAGCTGCTGCTGTTGCTCCAGCTCCTAATTTCCTAACAGCCCTTGCTGAAAATGGCAAAGAAACAGGAGGAGGAGGGAAATGGCTTTGTAAGAGAGATTAAATCTCAGCCATATGCCAGTGTTTCTGCAGTGACTGTAAGATACTGGCCAGAATGACTCCTGCTGGTATTGCTTTCTCTCCAAGAATTTCAAAATCTACTCAACATTTCAGTATGGACTGGAAAGTTTGGAAATAGCAAACAAGTAGCAGTTACTGTAACAATACTCAGAGATATAATCAAAGGACCTATGACTCCAGGAAAACCCAGGAAAAGACCTTTGGGGCATCTGAGGTGGATTTAAATGTCTAAATATATATACATCAACATAGATTTCCATTAACGTGTGACACAAGAAGACAACCATCCTTTTCAGTGTGCTGTTTCTTTTTTATATGTTTACATTCATCATGTAAGAAAAGAAATACCTCTTTAGTGGCGACTCATACACATTTGAGTACTAGAAAAAAAACTATCTTGACTGAGGTCAGATAAGATATGTGTTTTCAGAGCAAATTAAACTTTACTATCCTACCTCTGCACCTTGTTGCAATTCAGACAAATTAAAGAGAACTGTATACAAAGAAAGAGGCAGATGTGGAGCAAGAAATCACTTGATGATTCCTCAAGAAGATCTATATGGTGAGAACATAGTCTGCTATTTTAGGAATGTGCCCTCAATCATAGTGCAGAAAGACAATTTTGCAGATAAATACACTAAAGATTTTAATTATTAAAAAAAGTTGAAATCTTACAGATTTTACTCCTTAACAATATTTTGTTGGGTATTTTTAGATGATGATACTCTATATCTGTAGTATTCTTTCTAGGTATTTATTTTGCTCAGTGAACTTCCTGTAATGAACAGTGCATTGCATTTCATTTCTTCTTCTTCCATCTTCATTTCTTATCCTTTTAATATCTGATGGTGATTTATAAGAATGTGATGGGCAGAACAGTCTTTGCCTCCAGCACAATCTTTCTACCTCTCCACTACTAATATGATTGCAGAAAGGCAGATTAACACACATGAGACCCAAAAAAGGTAGGTGTACCTGTATGCACACAAAAACTCATCAACCTGTCTACATGAAACATATACAAAATAGGAACATCTATCAAAAAAATTGCAAAACAGCAAAGTGAAAATAGATTTAAAGACACTGTTTTAAATAGCTGTCGCATGCAGGGCATGCTTCATAAACTGCAGATAGGCTTCCTGAATAAAATATGAAGATGCATAGCTCCATGACTATCTCGGTTAGCAAAAAAAAAAAAAAAAAAAAGAAATCTGAAGAAAATTTAGAAATAGGTCATACACTATCTCCAAAGGGATAAACAAAATAGCCAGCAGTGACAGAATTTGGTTTTCATGTGTGCAAATACAAGGCCTAACAAATGTCATCTCCTCATTTGCAAATTAAGATATAAAGGAAATGTCTCTGACAGTACATGCAACAGTTCATATTTGAAGTTTGGCACAGTGAACTGACAGCCACAGAGGAACTGCAGTCGCCTAATCCTTTCATTCTGCCTTCCAGCTACTGCCGAGGAGGGTGGAATTTAATAAATATGTGATGAGAAAAGGCTGTGAAAGCCTGGCGTATCTTCTCCTCTGCAGGAACTCATCTTCAGAGATAATTAACTAGATGACAATATACAATGTGCCATTAACAAGAGCATTCAAATAATTTCTGGACTTAAGTACACTTTTAAGCCGCTTATCAGATTTTCATTTATGAATCCATTCAGCTGTCAGGCTTACATCCTAGCTCTTTATTGAAGCTCACATGGGAATCCAAACCTTCTAATTTTCTATACAGATTCGTTTCAGAATCAATTAGAGCTGGTGGCAGCCTTGGCCCTGTGTGCTAAGGGGATTAGCTGGACACTTGCTCAGCTGAAGCTACCTTTGAATGTACATTCAAACCTCCTTTGAGAAAGAGTTGTTTTCCAGAGCATTCTGAAGTAACTGAAATACTGAAATCAACAGATGGCAAATAATCACTGGAAATGTCTACAGTTTTGTTAGGAAAAGGAAAACAATATTTCAGACCACATCTTTGGAGCTGTACAAGAGAAAAAGTGAGAAAGAGAAGGAAAAAAAGGAGAAAAGAGAAGAAGAATCAGAAAGATGAGAAACATGAGAAAAATAAAGGAAAAGAGAAAAGAAGAAGAAAGAGAAGAAAGAAAAAGAAAGAAAAAAGGAAAAAGAAAAAAAGAAAAAGAAGAAAAAGAAAAAGAAAAAGAAAAAGAAAAAGAAAAAGAAAAAGAAAAAGAAAAAGAAAAAGAAAGAAAAAAAAGAAGAGGATTCTTCTGACTGTCCCCCAGCAGTGTACAGCAAAAAGGCACCAGAAGAGCTCCCAAGGGCGGTTCTTTTATTCTTTTTGCCTCAGTAAATACCTCACATCTCACCTTTTACATCTGACCTTCGGCCATTTTCCACCCACTTCTCCACTACTTGTGTTAACAATTACAGTTTGCCATCCCAAAACACACTGCTTTTGACTTCTACTAAACACTTCAGAACACAAATCCATGTGGAGCAGTTGTCCACTCATTTCTGCTTCCAAGCAGTCTAGTTTTTATTCAGTTACTCAAGTTGTTCAGGTGTTTTTGTTTGTGTATTGGGGGTCTTCTACCAAAACCAAAATTTTTAATAATTATTTTTCACTTCAAATTAGAAAGTTCTGTTCAATCCATTTTCACATTTTAATTCTAGAAACCTCTTGCTTATGAGAAGGTGGCTTATTCTAAGCCATTTAAAAAATATTAGCCACTAAAGTTTGAAATCAAGTTTCTGAGATCACTTGCAAAAATTGACAACTTCAGAAGCAAATAAGCAGCCAAAAAACAAGGCAAGGAATCACAGAATAGTCTGAGCTGGAAGGAACCCACAAGATCATCAAGTCCAACTTTTAAGTGAATGGCCCATATGAAGATCAAACCAGCATCCTTGACATTGTTAGCACCATGCTCCAACCAACTGAGCTTGTATTAGATTGCACCAGCTTTTACTTAAACAACACAGAAAATTTGTTGGTGCAATTTAACACTTTAAAGGGAATTTATTTCAATGTATTTAGTTTTAAAGTGGTTATATAAAGGACAATGACCTTCCATGTCCTAGGAGCTGTACCTATGAGCCACAAGACACATATGCTGAGGATCATGACCTCTAAAGACGGCTAAAAGGTAGAAGATAGCCAACTGTGGTCATGTCAGGTATGGTCTCTGACACTGGATACAGCAGCCTTGGCAGGTTTATCTGTTGTTCACATCCACAAAGAATACGTAGCTACGAGGAGTTTCCAGCCTGTCTAAGAGGCTCTCAGAGAGCTAATTCAGAAGCCCTGCTCTAATTTTTTTACAGTAACTGCATTTGAGCTGCTAAGAGTCCAGGTCTCTGATTTGCACCCAGACCTTCAGGGCAGAGCTTCAGCCTATTGTAACCATTGGAGACATAAATGTTCCCAATAGTTTGATTTGAGCCCCTTTGGGCTGAACATGGAGAAAATATTTAGGTTCCTCATTATTTCGTATGTTGTACTGTTAATCTCCTAATACGTGTGATGTGTTCACATTTCAAAAAATCTTGTACATTCTGCAAGGTACTTTTGACCTTTGAGACACCACTAGGCTATACGACACATCAGCAGATCTGAATGCTCCTGCCCTGATTGGGAATAGAACAGTTTTCCAAAAAATTATCTCCTAACAAGATGGGTTCAGTAAATAATAGATGTTTCACTATAGCAACATATTTTCCCTTTAAAGATTGCTATAATAAATATCTAAATTTCAACTTTTGTCTTTTTTTTACTCTCCTGGAAGCCTTCTTAGAGTCCCTCTTACTTCCTGTGAACAGTAGTGAGATCACTACATTCATGTAAGGGTATTTTTCTAAATCAAGAAAGAAATTCACTGTATAATTCATTAATGTGTTGTATAATTAAATATGGTATTAAAAATAAAGCGGCTTAGACGCCATAATTCTGCATTTTTCTAACTCGGGAAAAAATAAGAGCCCTAATGAACATATTTATTTAATAATGTTGTTCAAAATCTCTCTCTTCACTTCTCAGCTGGTATCCATGGGCTCCCCATGTTTTCATAGCTGACATATTTCTGAACCAATAATATGCAATGTGCTCAGACCAAATGAGAATGAATCTGGAGGTGTGACTTTTTGATGTAGTTTTCCGAATGGAAAAGCACAAAGAAAACAAAGTTCATGCATTATTCATACAATAAAAGATGAAAATTATTAATGTAATAATAATATACATCACTAGCACACACAAGCAGTGGTGTGTCTGTAGATCAAGAATCAGATAGTACTGAAATTACTGTATTCCCAATGTAACAATTTTGATAATTCTGATATTCAGAGATTCAGACATACAGGTTTTGCAGTGCCTTACATGTATTAATAATTTTGGATACCACTTCCCAGTGGAGAAGAAGAATGCTTTATTTTTACCATATGCTTGCATGACACTCATTTTAAAGTAAGATGACAGTATGTTAAATTTAATACTGCAGGGAGCATCATCTCCAGAATCCTGTTACACAGAAATTTGAAACGAAATGCACTTACACATAGGTGTAAGTTGGATTCAGCTTGTACAGACAGTCATGGGTCTCTTAATTTTGGTAAAACCATTTTATGTTTGCCAAGGAACATATCTATTATGTTCATTAAAGGTGACAGAGTAACAGCCCTTGAGAGTGAAGATATCTATTATCAAGAACATCTAGCCAAGTAGAGCATTCCACAGAAAGCTAGCTCAGCAAACCAATAAACTAATGAATTCTGCCTCTGAGAGGGTGTGTGGGTGCATATTTTTGTAAAAGAAAATACTGGTAAATATGTTTGGTTTTTTTTTTTTTTTCAATAGAGTGAAATGAATAAACCTACTCTTAAAATGTACATATGCTATAAACAAAACAAACAAGTCCTGCTTAATATCATTATCAGCCCTATCCAATATCTTTCTGGGTGATCTGAATGAAGGCATCAAGTGCACCCCCAGTACATTCACAGATGACACTAAATTGGGTGGGAGTGTTGATCTGCTGGAGGGTAGGAAGGTTCTGCAGAGGGATCTGGACAGATAGGATTGATGGACTGTGCCCAGTGGTATAAAGTTTAATATGGCCAAGTGCCAGGTCCTAAACTCTGGCCACAAAAACCCCATGCAGAGCTGCAGGTCAGGGGAAGAGTGGCTGGAAAACTGCAGAGCAGAAAAGGCAAGAAGGCCAATGGCATCATGGCTTATATCAAGAAAAATTCGTCAAGCAGGACCAGGGTAGTGATTTTTCCCTCTGTACTTGGCACTGGTGAGGCCACACCTTGAGTGCTGTGTCCAGTTCTGGGCCCCTCACAACAAGAAAGACACTGGGTGTTGCAGAGGCCAGAGAAGGGCAACAGAGCTGCTGAAGGGTCTAGAGAGTGACTCATATGAGGAGAGACTGAAGGAGCTGCAGTTGTTTAGCCTGGAGAAAAAGAGGCTCAGGGGAGAACCTTGATGTTCTCTACAACTGCCTGAAATGAGGTTGTAGCCAGGTGGAGGTTGGTCTCTTCTCCCAAGCAATCAGCAACAGGACAAAAGGAAATTTCCTCAAGCTGTGCCATGAGAGGTTCAAGTTGGACACCAGGAGGAATGCTATGGTTTAATTGACAAGGTGGGGGTTGGTCAAAGGCTGTACTCTAAGACATTAGAAGTCTCTTCCAACCTAAATGATTCTCTGATTTTGTGAAAAACAAAAGAAAAAAAAAACCTGCCAGAAAGGGTTCTCTTTATTTAGTGATAAAATATGTAGTGATGCTACTTTTGATGTTTAAGTCAGGGGCAATTTTGAACCTAGATTTCAACTCAAGCACTTGAATACAAGTTACTTCTTTTGCATCTTTCGCAAATTTGTGTATTTATAATTGCTTTAGAAAAATAGTACATTGAAGCCTGACTGAAGAATACATTTAAAATACTATTTGTAAACTTCCATATATCAACTTGAGAACGAAACTGAAGAGCCAGAAATCAGATATGAAATTTTTATTAGTATTTAACAGGAAGTATCAAACAAGGAAATTGCTAAGGAAATTTGCCAATGATAGATTTAGAAGAGTGGCCAGCACCAATGAGGACTCAGAAACTGGCAGCATGGGCTGAAAAATCAGATATTCAACTCAAAATATGCAAGTTCAAGAGCCTGTGCAGAGCTAAACCAGTTGCTACAAAGATTGAAAGGGAGGCAACAATCTGGAAAGCATTAATTTTAGGAATACTATACAGCACATTAGATATCAATTCAAAAGTGTGAAATATCGTTGCAATAAACCAGAAAACCTCATTGGCATTTTGGACTGCATATGTATTACCTTACAAAGCAAAGGTCTAATAGAAGTTCTGTTTCTAACACACTGGTGTGATTTCCCCTACAGCAGTGCATTTAGCTCTGGGCAAAAAATTTCCATAAATATACTGACAAATTGGTAGGCATTTGGTGAGGAAGGAAGGAAGGAAGGAAGGAAGGAAGGAAGGAAGGAAGGAAGGAAGGAAGGAAGGAAGGAAGGAAGGAATGGTGGGTTAAAGTGATTTATGCCCCTTCCCTGGAAGTATTCAAGGCCAGATTGGATGGAGTTTTGAGTAATCTGTTCTAGTGGAAGGTGTCCCTGCTCATAGCAGGGTGGTTTGGAACTAGATGGTTTTTAAGGCACCTTTTAACACAAATTGTTCTATGATTCAAGGAGTTAAATAGACTGCATAAATTGGCATTCTTCTTGACATGAAAAAAGGCTACTTGCATTAAGATGTAGTCTTTTCCTGAAAACCTTCTTTTTACTATAGTCAGATCTATACATATAAAAGCTTATTAAAGCAGCAACTAAAGAGAACAGCAGCTATATTTAAAAAAAATGTCAAAGTATATGCAACAGAGGAACCACTGATGTTAGCTTAATACATTAACTCAATAAAATTAAAAAAGTAGACTCAGTAAACTGCGTAAAAGAAAATCTATTTGAGGGGAACTGTGCTTTTATAAGTAACTTTTGGAGACAGTTGATCAAAAAAGTCACATTAATTATATGCTAGTAGGAGTCCTGGGAAGAATAGTTTCAAAGAATCACCATGTTTCTCTTTAGGATTCTGGAGTAAGTGAGAGAAACAACATGAAATATATTTCACAATTTTCCCATGTTGGTAAAGAAAATCCTCTCACCAGCTTTTATCAAGGAGCTCCAGTTTCCAATATTAAATATGTACATGTAGATAGGCAAAAGATTAACATAAATATAGAAAACCACTGTAGAAATATACAGATTTAAGAAAAGAAGAAAAACAGCTTTTTTCCTCCCCACTATAGTCCTTTTTTTTTCTTTTTCATTTTTGTAATATTATTTAGTATTTCAGTCAAAAATACTATCTTTGGATAATTTTATTGTGAATGCTAATTGAGACCTCCTAAAGCTAGGATATGACACCTGATTTCAATCACTTTTTACAGCAATCCTGATTTGATTTACCATCATTCTACGCCATTTCACACATTTCATGCTATTCACCAAATTCCAGTTTTCATCAATTTTTTCAGCAGATTTGAGAATTAGCACACTGGCAGTTCCAGCATTTAATTCTAAATTTCCAACTTCAAGATAAGGTGTCCTCCTTTGGACTTTCATAATGCAGTCATTTCTCTTCATTCCTATTTCCAATCCCATATGTTACTGAGACAGAAAATTCTTGCTTTTCTCTGGGGACTAGGAAAGAAGCAGTAAATACATAAGAAAGATGGGTAGTTTTCTGTTCTTTCATCTACTGTATACTGCGGTAGTACACGAAAGAAGTAATTGCAAATCCTGTGCAGAGCTTGGATATCCTGAGATATAATTTTCTTAGCAAAGAAGAAATCTTCAGGGCTTTTAGCTGTTAAATAAATGTTAACATTGCTTTATCTAGCATGCCTGAACTGAGTTTTTTCTCACATCTGACTTGCTTAGGCTATTTTAAGAGGTAATCCAATTACTCACCTGCGAACAAGATCTTGTAATTGAAACTATCAGCCTAATTTAACCATGTGAGATATTAATAGCTTCCTTTCACATCCTTTTTTTGATATATATTCTGTATTTGGGAATAGTGAGATGTAGTCACCTGTCAGATATAGTCACATATCGTAGTTTGTCATATACCTGATTTTTTTAATTTGTTTTTTATTCTCTCACAGTTGATAGCTACTTTCCACTGTCATTAAAGGTATTTTCCTTGATTCTTACTTAAACATATTTATTGCAAGGAATGTAGGTTTTCTAAATTTGTTTTCAAGAGGATTAACTTCCATTAGGATTCATCAATATATGTCATTAATTGTCCAA
>JACBWW010000001.1:35012419-35095568 GCA_020086605.1 Lanius collurio
TCAAAATTGATTTTTAAAGTAATTTACGCTTTCATATTATTTCATTTGTTTTTTTAATTGTATTTGTTTTCTTTTAAAATATACCTCTTAAAACCAACTGCTTTCTCTTACAAAACACCACTTGCAATTAAACAGTGGAAGAGTCCTGTGGAAAAAAAAGTTGAAGTACCTCCTGTCTCCTTTGTTCTTTCAGCTTCCACTGTCCATTATAACAAGATTTATTGATAACATATTCTATTATGTGGGTGCTAAATCTTGAAAAATCTCCTCACCAATCAGGAGATTGTGATACATCTTAAGAGGAGAAATTCACTTAGTGAATGAACTCCAGCATTTAGAGAGAGTTCAACTCATTCTCAACATTGGCATATGACGACCTTGTTTGAACACATTTTATTTTTATTGAAATATAAACTCCTCAATTATTTCAAAAATTTATGAGAAAAACATCTTCTTGGAGTAATCTTTCTAGAAAACAAACACTTCTTGGCTGCATTGCCTTCTCTGTATTTAAAGAGAGGCAAGTTGCTCTACTCCTTCTTCCCACTCCTCCAGAAAGTGCAAAACTCTCCCTACTCTTCCACTACTGTAGCCTTTGTAGGGATGTGAGCAGTAGGGAATAAGCAGGCAATAGATGTGTTTTATATTGCATTTTTGGAACAATTTCTCAACTGGAATTATGTGTGAAAAGCCTGTACTCCCTGACTTCTGATATCATACTCTGTCACATTTAGCAAGAGAGATCATTGCAGCAGCCTTTCTGCACTGCTATGCATTTGCACATATGCTCTGTGTCAGCCTCAGCCTAAAACCTATGGTCCCACCTGTGCCCATCCATTTGTCACTTAAATTTCTTCTAAAGTCCCATGTTTCCTGTATCATCCAGAACCACCTGTCTTCTTTAGCTGAAAATCAAAAAGAGAATATCAAAGAGTATATTACAGTCCAATGTGAATTACGTGTCTCTGTGACTTGTCATCTCAGCCACTGACTTCTTCTCTAAAACCTTGAGACTCTTAACTAGATAAGACACAATTTATTAAAAAATAAAATAAAAAAAAAATCTGGATTGATTCTTTGGATGATAATCCTTTCAGACCAGGAATTTTCCATACTTAATTAGTCTCAGAGACTGCAGAAGACTGTTTATCTGAAAATTGCCATAATAGTAAGTGCTAGTACTTTTCATGAAAAGAATTGGAATTTGCCTTGTGAACTTGGAATGAAGATAATCTGCTGTAAAAATGGTCAAGAGTTCTCAAGAGGGAAAAAAAAAAAAAAAAGATTTAGAGTCAGGACCAGAAATCATATATCTATTAAAAATTGTGACAATTCCCTCTATAGAGTTGTGAAAAAAATCTTATTTTAGCTTCAGTATAATCTGTTTCACTATCTCACATATGCAACAATCTTGCTATGACTACACGTGGTAATAAATAGTGATTAAAAATATATTTAATAGATTCCAGTTTGTTTTATTTTTATTTTGAAGCAGTTTCAGTCATACTAGAAAGTTTGGCAACAGTACAAGTAACCCAAGGTCTCAAGCTCTGTGTATGAAAACAGAAATGGTTCCCAAAAGATTACAGACCATAATATTTCCTGCAGTAGCCAGTGAGAACTGGAGATAATCTGTCTCTGTTTGAAGTATTCAGATCCTGCACACAGAAAAAGTTTAGGTACTAAAAACTTGGGCAGCTTTGTCCTCTATTAGTCCTGTTTCAAAATTCAGTACAAATCTAATTTCTTTTTTATTGTTATCTGAATTTAAAATATGGAAAGATTGACTGTAATATCTTCAAGTCATCTTAAATCTGCAGACAGATTGTAAATAGTCTCTTTTTTCTTTTTTTTTGTGTGTTTTTTTCATGATTGCTATCTATAATTATGATTTTTTTTTTCAAATTATATGTATGCATTTTTTCTGCTTTCTCTTCACATACCTCATCCATTTTAAAAAACATTAAACATTGTTCCTTTGTATTACAAAAAAACCCCTAATAAGTTCTAATGGGAACAAGGTTATTTAAATGTTTGTGGTTTAATTCTGTTAGTCAAATATATTGTAGTCTAAAAAGATAGTAAAGAACCTTTTACACTGGTAAGAAAATCTGTACAAAATGTTAGTGTCTGAAGAAATAAAAGTCTGAAATGTCCTAGCCTTTGACTGACGCCTGTTATTGTTATGGTGACCACTATTTTTTAATCCAGTTTTGTTGCAAACCTTTGAAATTGCATGCTGAGGGTGCACCACCTGAATATGAGGAATAACTTTACTGTGCAGGTGACTGAACACTGGAACAGGTTTCCCAGAGAGTTTGTAGAACTTCCATCACTGGAGATATCCAAGAACCATCTGAACACAATTCTATGCCCCGTGCTCTACGATGACCCTGCTTGAGCAGGGAGGTTGGACCCGATGACTTACGGTCATCCCTTCCAACCTGTGCCATTCTGTGAGTCTGAGATTCCAAAATGCACAGGTAGCACACAGGTCATCTGTCAGGTCTGTCTTCTGAAACAGAGGTTTTAGATAAATGGCAGTCCTGATGGGAGCAGGTATCTATAAATGAGCAATGCAATTGATGTCTGCATCTTTGTTGAATGCTGTAGATGCTTAAACACATCTCTCAGAGCCCTGCACATGGACCTCGATTTTGTTACCTTTTGCATCTGAGAGATTCATTTGGTGCTGGAACACATTATTGGGAACCAAAGGAGAGTCACTAGCATTTCTTCTAGCATCACTCTGCAGACAGGTGGACATATACTAGAGACATTTCTGGCCAGCTCAACTGGTCTCATAAAGTCAGAAGGGAAGCAAAAGTGTGGAGACTTTAAATGCCTAACACTCCTTCATAGTTTCTTTATTCCTTTATGGGTAGTGTCTAACACCTAGAATAAAATCTCCATATAGCTATAGCTATAGATGATATAGAAGCAGATCTACATATTTTTATTCTTTTCTATCTTTCATTTTTAAAAACTGTTATGCTTTTCATGAGGCTCCATGGGAACAACAGATTTGTTCTGCTGTCTTAGACATTTAAATTTCAATATTTTCTCTGAAATTTAGAAACAATTTATAGATACTAAGCTGTGAGAGAATGCCATCTACTTTGATCTCTCTTCCCATAATCATTAAAGGCAGCTTAATTTAATGGTTTCAGGTCTTTGTACAGAACACAGGGATATTGAAATCAAGGGAAGAACACATACACTATCAGAGTTCAGGGATAAAAACAGCCAAGCAAATAAATAAACAAAAGGATAAAAAATACAAATATAAAAATATAAAAACTCTCCAATCCCATTGCTGCACAAGATGTCAAATCCAATTATAAAAAATCATGCTGAAGTACATTATCATATTATGTTATATGACAGTGTATATTCAATTAAACAGTCAGTATTTAGATGACAAAAAACTCCACCACATCATATTTTTTTTTTATTTCTGAAGACTGCAAAGGAAAACTTGGATAGCAGCTAGGACTTTATCTCTTATAAATGAATGCTTTTATAAACATAAGTGGGATATTTGTGGTATTGTATTGCTCCAGACTTAAGAACAGTCTTGCTTACAAAAATCTTGGAGTTGGACACCAAGTCAGCACATGTGGAAACTGAGGGCCACATTCCCACAAGAGTGCCTGATTGGCTTGAGTAGGTATAAAGATCAGAACTAGAGGTTATTCAAGCAGCAGTGAATTATTCAAATGCAAAGGAAGTCACTGACAACTTATATTGTATAACACTTCACCAGATCTGATCTGACATTTTTTTAGTGGGGTTGAGACAAAAGTGTGTTTACACCTCCCTACTCCAACCAAGAGAAGAATTACTTCGTTGCCTGTGCTTCTAATTGGGGATTCTTGTCAATTATGCTAATTTGCTAGACTTACAATAGTGCACAAGCCCTGAGTCATGTGTGTGCATTTTGCCATATTTGCACCTGGAGGCCTCCAATAAAAGACCTGCTTTTATTTTACTTTCTTTATTAATATTGTCTTGAAAGTATGTTGTTATGTTTCTAGATTTTGAAGACATGAACAGTTAAATAGATATCTAGCAGAGAATTTTGAAAAAACAAGTAATGTCTCCCCTTTGCCCCTCAAAAAAAAAAAAAAACAAAAGAGAGAGAAAATAAACCTAGGACTTAAGTGCTTAAAAAACTCCTTGACAAATCCTGTGAAAATTGTGGCCTTTCCCTCTCATTATCTCAAGCTGTATTCTTTGGTTTACTAATACCAGGGATTTTTTAAACTTTAATACTAAGGATTTATTTCAGTTATGCTTTCCTCTGTTCAGAAAGGCTGCATAGATGTGCTTCTCTGAATCAGGGCTCAGAGCATTCCCATCAATAACAGGAAGACACTGATTAGTTTAGTAAGGTCCATGAATGAGACTGTTACTTACTTTTGAAATTTTATGTTACTTCTAAAATCCGCCAGAATGCAGTGGACTGTCCCAACATCTGGAACTTATAAAATAGAATTAACTTATTAACAGATGACTGTGGAACAGATTTATTGATATATAAAAATTTAAGCCAAAGCAATTGGATTGTGTGTTTTTAAGAACATTACGGGCATTCTTCTTATTATGTGGAATCTACACTTTAGACTAAAATGCAGTTATTTTGTCCTTTGAAAAAAAAAAGTTATATATATATACATAAGTTTAGAAAAGTTATGTATTAATCCTAAATTTGAAAACTAACATATGTTCAGATAATTGCTTTCTTTATTAATAGATTTCAGAAGTAACCATTTTTCTAGCTTTGTGAACAAATTAAAATAGTCCTTATCTTATTAATATGAAAATCCCTTCTGTGCTCTATCTGGTACATTGGTAATTAAGGATTTAGAGGCCCTTTGCCTGAATCTCCTCAGCGAGGCATGTAAAATCATAGAGTATGTGACTACCTTTGCAAATCCTCTAGATTATAGATATCAATGCCAAATGTTTATTAATTTTGAAAGTTCTGGAAACATAAGCACATATAAATTCAAAGGAACTGCCATTTCACAGTCCCCATTCATTGATAAAACCAAAAAGGACCTTCTTCTCTGATAACATGTAGTAGGAGTAGAGTTAAACTAAAGATCTGATATATTATTCCCTGTACACACGTTTGAGAAACTTGCAAGTGGGGTCATGTTGTCTTTATTTACACATCTTGATAACGAAATGGTAAAGAGCAAGAATTAGACACAAGCAGCACTTCAGTGACTAACTTTTAAGTGTCCAGAAGAATAGGTTGTCCAGACGTTCTTACATAATGTGCTAATGCACTTAGCATAATGAATAGGAAGCTCTGAAAACAGAGCCACCTGAAAGGCTCCATCTACAAATGCACCAGCTGAGACAAAGACTGAAAGTCAAAACAAGAAGGCTGGATTCAGCTGGCACTACAGGTTCAGGGCTTCCTGTAGGTCTCAGCATTTCAGAATTCAGTTAGAACTGATTAACATACAATAAAATATGTAGTGAGTTTTTCTTATTTTAACAGCTGTAATTACTGAAGAATTCTTTTGGATGGAAGGGACAATTATTATTTAAATTCAGCATTCCTATTTCCTACTACTGTTCCTTTTCCTGCTTGGACAGGATGCAGCTTGATCATTGTTTTAAAACGTAGGTATTTTATAGGTAGCAGGTCAGTTATGTTCCAACAGAATTTGAACATCCAGAAAGTTTTACAAAGCTCAGGTTGTTTTCCTTTCATTATTACTTGTTCTTTCATAACCATTATATTTCTCATCAATAAGACCAGAAAAATAGTCCATTATATTCCTGTTTAATCAGCTGAACTGGTCTCTTTAGGCAGAACCATTGTTACAGTGCCATGGAAGCATATGTTTGGAAACATCTCACCCATCGTCCATTTTCCTTCTTTTCTTCTTGCACTTGCCTGACTTGATTATGACCACATTTCTTCCCTGATCTTGATTACTGCCTGGCTGTTTGATTAGTGTTGCTTAGCATCTTAATGAGTTCTGTGACTTCATATAAAGTCAGTGTACTCATGGAAACAAAAAGAAATTGGCATAGAAAAGTTTGAGAAAATAGGATACTTAAAACACATCTGATATTAATTATATGATTTAGGATCTGAATTTTCAAAGTGCTAACTTTGTAAAGAACCATTCAACTTTTGTCAAGCCTTAAATATTACAATGAAAAACAAGCAAAGAATTTAACCTGAATTAAGATATTATTTTTATAAAAGTACATTTGAACTAAGAATGACCTAATATTGTTTCAGTGTCTGTTCATGCTTTGCAGATTTATATCATAATCAGTTGATTGCTGCTATTTATTACTTACATATTCAAGAAAAATATCTGTGATGTATAAAAAGAGATGGGTAGGACCTCTGCATTATGTTACTTGCAGTTTCATACTTTTGCATTTTAAAAAAGAAACCCATAGGCTTTTTCTGGAGTGTTATGAGAAGTTGATTTGAGGACAAGAAGTCTTAGATTCTTCTGATTCTGCTCTGATATAGATCAATCTTCTTGCCACAGAGCATTATCATTCCCGAGAGAGCATGGTATGTATAAATAGATTATAAAATGTTCATAAATATCATAAGCATGTTAGGCTTAAGTACCATGTATTACAGATAATTATAAGCATATGAGTAGATGGTTTTACAGTTAACCTATTGGTCCCTTGAACTTTATAGCAATTTGCAGTAACTGGCTGACCACTCAAGAAGACATATATAATCTTTATAATCCTTTATATGTGGCTATCAATGACATTTATTTTAAAATAAAACATGATTCAAATGCATATTTAAAACTGCTTCTCATAAATGGGTAGGTTTAATTAGTGACTATTGTTGCTGTTTTTATGAGCTCTGATTTATGAGCTTAAATAGGTTTGGGGATTCATAACCCTTGCTTTCTACTTTATTCTTCTCAGAAAATTCTTCTTTTGATGAAGGAAAAGTATATGGGCTGCGTTTTTCTTTTTTGTTACTTTTTTTTTCTTCTTTTTTTTAGATTGTGTGAAAAGCTACTTGAGAAGCATTGATGCAACCTATATATTATAAGAAAATTTACCAGCATACTACTACTGAATTGAGTTTTTACAACAGGCTCTTACTAAGAATACTCAGAAGAGGACGTAAAAGTCACAAGCATCATCCAAGGAGCAGGGTAGAAGATCAGAAAGCTAGTGCAGTCACTGATCTGAAATGTCTCAATAGGTATTTGTGTTCATTTATTATTTCATTCCTTTTATTTTTCTGTATATTTCCCAATCATTGGCAGGAACCTCCCTTATTTACTGATTTGAACTGAAAGTCAGAAATAAATATAACATAGATATTGTTTAATCATTATGTTTTTTCTGAAAAGAAAAAAGAGAATTTTGAAAGCGGTGTTCCTTTTTTTTAACCTGAGTGACCAACATGACTGACCTCACCCACCCATGAAATTATCTAATTTTTGCAAATGATAAATTTATGAACATGCTTCTGCTCTGGAGCCTATAATTGCACAACAGCACTGGATGTGAAAACAGACTTATAGACCCTAACAGCACTGTAAGTGCTTAACCATAATTTCTTATGATTTCTGTTGGACTTTACTCCAGGGATCATATATCTATTTAAAAATTAATTTTACAGATGCAAGGGGATTTTTTGGTCTAAAGAAATTTTAGATCCACATTTTTTATGCATGTGTGACCTCTGCCCTTCATTCTGAGTCAGAAAGGGTGTGAGGCTGTTGTCTTTTTCTGTCAAAGTGAGAAAAACTGACAGTTGCTCCATTAATGAGAAATTCAGCTATTGATCTGATCTTTTCTCCACTGCCATTGATTTCTGTTCTTTGTTTTGTCATTTGGACCTAAAACTGTCAATAAGTTATTGACTGAAGAATAGAAAGTCAATCATTTGTATTCTCCATAGAGCTTCTGAAAATGGAACTTATCTTTATATTCATTGGTGTTTTATTATGAAATTCTGAGCTTGTAATAAAGCTGTTTCCAGATATTCTGGGTTTGAGAAGTTTATGATTATGAAAGATAATTTTAAGCACAATTAATTTACAGATTAATGATTTCTAAATGGAAATTGAGAACAACTCAGAATTAAACATCTGTAACTCATCTTCCATAGTATATATTTTAACAGTAGATTAAAATAATGACTCCTCTGATAATATAGCATTTTATATCAACACATCAATGCCCAAATCATTATTAGGTTTATTTTGAATTCTTTTTAATTCAAGGAAAGAATAAACAAAATAACAACAGGATTTAGAAGTCACTGGAAAATCTATCAACTGCTGATTTCAATGTGGCATAGAAGAGAGGGTTTGAATCAGAAATGATTATTTGAGAAAAATTTTTACTATATAGACGTAAAGAAATCATTGCTAGAATCAATTTTCTCTTTAGATTACTAGTTACATGTGCGAGTTGAGTAATTCTGAATTCTGTGCTGGATGACCTCAGATTTAGAGGTGTATCTAGGTCATTAATTTTCAAGTAGCATTTTTTCACATCACTAGATTCTCTGTGAGTAATGTTTTATGAAATATTTTACTTGATACTTCTGTACATGGTCTCTCACTTGAGTCCTCTGGGTAAACTAACAAAAAGAAGCAGAAGCCAAAAAAACATAGGCAGCTGTATAAGCCCTATTGGCAAGAGCACTGAATATGTTTTTATTTGACTGGATCCCCCATGTCAAATAGGAATGATATTGGAGCTTAGCCTGCTAAAGGCACGTGGCAGGAAATAGCCTCAAGCATCTGAGGAAGCTGCTCACTTAGGAGCACTTAGAGGCATAAAGACAATAAAAAAAAATACCAACATGTATCAGAAAATGCCAATTCTTCTTAAGGAAAGTGTCAATAACAATGTCACAGTAACATTTACAGGTGATTTAAGTAATAATGGGTATTATTATGCAAATCAAAATATTTGTGGAAAGATCAGAAGCAAATTAAATAATCATTGTAGTATTGCAGGAGGAAAAACTATCACTATCCAGGACATATAACCAGGTCAATCACAATATTCCTGCCAGTTTTCAGAATGCTTGTGTTGATTGGACTGATGATCATGTTCTAGACTCACCATGGTTTTGGTTTTTTTATATAAATAAATTGATTAATTTCTATTTTCTTTATTCAGGATGAATAAAATTTCCCACAATACAAATATGCCTGAAGTTGATAGGGGAGATAACTTCTTCCATTCTGAGAAATTAAGATAGAATAGAAAATATTTAATTTATGATTATACAGAGAAGGAATATGGTCTTTGTAGTTTTCCTCCAGGGATGATTTGAAATCAATACAGAATGGAAGGAATGTTGAAATTTGCCAAATTTTCATAGGGGAGAATCCCCTTTCAGTGCTCCTCTGAGTACTGCATTATTACTGATTTGACCAGATGTACACTCTCCAATGAGTTTCATTCACTTTCTGCACACACAATGCATATTATAATTTCCTAATAAATGCCCTCCTTTAACAATTACAGTCATGTGATGCACGTTTATGCTCACATACAAAAATGTATTATGATACAGCATGCACATTAAGGGGCCAGAAAAAAGGAATTTTCCACAGCTCCACAGTTTTAAGCATAAAAGCTACTGTAGTGTGTTAAAGTTGAGTATTCTGGTGGAATCCAGTGGATCGATGCCAGTATATATTCTTGTTGGGATAACAGTGTAATCACAGTATAGTTACTCTAGGTATGCAGTGATCACTGAAGTGAAGATTCAGAAGTTATATATTTTTCTTTTCAAACATCAAAATTTCCTGGTGGGAGCAAAGATTTTCATATTCACTACAATAAATCACTTTTAACTTATGATTTTTTCAAGGATATGCTTAAACATATAAAAGTTTATGCTCAAATAGAAAACAAGGTAAACACTAAGGTTTCAATTCATTTTGAGGAATTTTGTGTTTTGCTCTTTAATCAAATTTTAGAAACTTAATCACTCGATGTATAATGGACAGATTTTGTTGGACATAATTCTATACACAAACAACTCTCAAACACCTAACCTTTTTAGGTTTGAGAGGTGCCACTGTACCTTACATCAATCTCTACATTTTACAGAGGTATTGTCGTGAGACTGTTGACCACAAAAATCTACTGAAATTTATCTGAATCCGCATAAAGGTTTAAAATCCAAGGAAGTTCTATGGTAACCTGCATGAAGAAACAGTCAGCAGGACACTTTTTTTAATTTATATATATTTTTAAGCTCATGATGATGTATAGCTCAATATCGAAAGCATGGGAAGTCTACATAGTAAAGGGGGAAAACCCAGCAGGTAAATTAAGATGCAAGAGACAGATGATGCCTTATAAAGTGAGAAATACAATTATTTAAGGTCTGTGGAAGTTATAGCCACCATTTCTGCATAAAAGAATGAATTGTATACAGCAATTTGGAAAAATGAAGAAATAGTTTCCATGCTAGTAGACAAACACAATCTATTACAAAGTTTTATAGAGCTTATGTATATTGTGGGTTTGTCTTTTTGGGTCCAAATACTAAGAATAAAAGAGCTCTTAGGGTTTTTTGCAGTTCATTTATGGTTTTTTGCCTGGCAGACCTTGTTCAACAGGAAAATGTGATCCCAAGTTAAGTCTGCAGTTATTGCTTCTCAGGAACTCACAGCCAGAGATGTTTAATGACCCATATTAGTCTGCTCAATAGGAACTGCTCTGCTCTCCAAAAACAAATGGGATATCCTTTAGAAATGTGTGCTTTAACATTATTTTTAACATTAGTATATTCGCTTTGTATTTAAATCTGCTAGAACAGACTTTGGTCATATTTGATCTGTGTGGGAATAAAAATGGAAAAGTTAAAAAAAAAAAGGAAGTCAGTCTATAAATTGCTTGCCCAGCAGGGAAAGATTATTTTTGCTTAATTTAACTAAATCAGTTTGTTCGCGATGATAATCTAGGTGTATACTTCATAGACATTTTTATTTATCAAAACAGCCTTAGTAATGTATTGCAATGAAAAAAATTCCATTTTTTTTCCACAGACTAGCTTTCTCTATATTTCACCACCCCTTTTTAGTCTCCTAAAACAAGCACAGAAAAAAAAAAAAGGCTTGTGACTCTATCACTAAGAGAAAGATACATAATCTGTGTATTGAAAGACAGTTTTTCTCAGTGGAGTGCTTAATTTATTTGCTTTCCAAAGATTATTTTATACTAATCTAAGATTATTTTATACTAATCTAATATTCAAGAATTGTGGTGATCAAGAACTGAACTTTGGTTACAGACTTCCATTTGTGCTTAAATATCTGAGGCTGTTACCAAAAAAAAATTAAAAATGTCTCTTTTCTTGTCTCATTTACATAGGAAATATCAAATTCAAGGCAGGGACAAGAAAAGCACTAATTTAAAATGAATTCCCCAAATAAATTTTCATAGACCACCAATAAATACTGAATATGAAGCCTTTAACATAGAAAAACCCCCATTTTTAAAAGCAGTTCTGGAGATATTTTGGCACTGATCTCAGCCTTGAATGAGAGCGTGTTTTTGTGACAAGGACAATCTGGTTGAAATGAAGAAATTTCCAAAATTAGCAGTTTATTTTTGTTCATATCAGAGATCCCAGAACACTGAACAGTGCAGAAAGTATTGCAAAGTATTTTTACTACCAGGTTTTTCACTTGCTTCCAACTCTGTTACTTTCATCATCTAAAAAAGATAATATTGAATTATCTAGAGAACCTGAATGATGAAACTCTTTTGTCAAATGTAAAGATGAAGTACATTTAAAATTATAAGTGACATTTAATAAGTTTCATTGTTTAAATAATATGCACACATGCCAAAACATCATCAGAAAAAGCTGCAAGATTTCTGTCAGTCATTCCACAGATTGACACAGAACTCCGTGAAAAATGATTTATGTTATATAGATACAAACACATAAAGCTCTAAACATATGCCTTCATTCAGTGAACAGTGAAGAGATCATCAAGCTTTTAATACTTTATTTTCCTAATTAAAATATGTATCAGTGCAACAATTTTCTCCAAAACTGAGAGGATTGTAAGTCCTTAAAGGTATGGACAAAAAGTTGGAGAGTTATCATATATTTTAGTTCTATTGTATTAGATTAACATGAATGAAAAGCAGGGGTAGAAATTTGAAATGTAAACAACCTGAATTCTGAAGTTGCATTTGTAACACATCCTTTTAGCCTGGGTCTGGGAATCATCAAGTGTGGTCCCAAGAGAATGGGATCAGCTCTACTTCTATTATGAAACATGATACATACTTTCAAACTGCTTGCAAAGCCTCCCCAAAAGAATTAAATATTAAAGCACTCAAAACACTACTTTGTGAGTTTTTAAATCATTTTAAATAGATCTTATTTCCTGATCAATATGCTCCTATTTGTTGACATGCACCCTGCTAAAGATATGGATATTTTTCTCTTATCATCCTTGCCTGATTTGCAGCATGATGCGTGAAACAGATAAAGTGGGATGAGATCACCCTGTGTTTGCTATTGTAACTTCATGAAATTTTATTTCAGTTAAACAGATTTGGCACCATTTCTTAGGAAAGCTATTAATCATTCTGTGCCAGGAAAAAAGATTTCAGAGAGCAATTTCCCTTAAGGGAAGTCAGTGGGGGTTGCTGTTATCAAAAATTTGTCAGCAATCTTCCTACGATCATGCTTTTACATAGCAATTCTTACAGAAAATAACGCCCTACTGAAAACTAGTTTTGCCATTGAAGTAAAATAATATGTTGTTACCAATTAGCTGAACTTTTAAATTTAATTTGTAAATTTGTAATACATATATATTTCCTTTAAAAACGAAAATCATAAAAATAATTCATACTGGTTGTTTTACCTATTCATCTTCCTGAGATAATTATTGGTTTATGCTATCCTTATTTCTTCTATTCTTTAGGGCTCTGTAGATGATGTTCTCTTTGATCACTTTCATCATTCCTCACTATTACTACTGCTTGCTAATGACAAGTATTTGTTGGTTTGTGTTTTTTAAACTCTTGCTGAATAAATTGACAGATTTTATGATCTTACAGGGAACATATCTTTACTTTTTCCTTTACCTGCTAATTGGCTCCAGACCTAGAGGCAGGCAGTGGGGAAGTTCTAGGGGATGCTGAATATGGAGACTAAGGTCTGTTAGTGCCTTCACTTGTTCCAGATACATTGATTTTGTTAGAGTTTTCCCGTCTTAACCACAGCTGATCCTTGACAAATCTCTTACTGATCCTAAGAAGACTTTCTATTTTATGTATCACATCACTTCAAGTCATATTCAGATTTGTAGTTCAGTATTTTACTTGGAGGTTTTGAGTTTCCTTTTTTCCTTCATAGCAGTTCTCTGCATCTAATTTCTGTGTGCATTTTAAGGCTCAGAAATTATTTGTTGCAAAATTAAACAGATTTCTGCTTCAATTGTAGTATTTAATTTTGTCTCACTAAATGATTTTTAATAGACAATTTTCTGAGAAATTTGGGGTTCCCAGTTTGCTGTAGGTATTGTTGTAAGTAACAAGATTACATTGTCAAAGAACTTGTCATCAGAAGGCCAAACAAGTTTTAGTTTTATCTTTACTGACCTTGAGCACTACTGTCCTTTTCACTTTCTTCAGGTTTCAATCATATTTGCATCATATTTATCTTATCTGCAGAAATAGACAAAATATCCTACCCAGGAATGTGGTTGGACAGAAAGCACATTTATTTCATTTCAAACTATGCAGCAGCTTTTCCAAGTGGCAAAGTACTACTGTTTTTTAAAAACACCAATGAGCAGTTTTCCTCTACTATAGAAAACTTTCACATAAAACCAAAACTGCCATTTCCTTATGCGTCAATTTTCCTTTATTTTATAATCATCTCTGTAAGTTGCTGCCAATACAAAAAAAGACAGACACAACATTTATACAAAACATGTATTCTTATTCCAAAGCACTGACGCTGTACCAGTGCTTTTTTTGTTAGAATGCAGATGTATTCTACCTTTTATACACAGTATAAACAACAGCTTCAGAAACAAAACTACTCCCAAATATCTAGAAGTTTCAAATCAACACCTCTAAGTTCTGATACATATTTTACATAAATACATATACACAGTTCAAAATTCACAAGTTAAATGTTTTTTTTGCTGCAGCCTATGAAGATTTTGACATGATTAATTATAAATATAAAAATTATTTAGTTTAAATATTTAGCAAAATGCCATTCAAATCAAGGCCAATTTTCTGCAGAACCATTTTCAACAGGCAGGTCATATGGATTAACATCCATATGCTCAGTAGCAACATGAAATGCTGACTGGGCAAAATTAGTTTTTAAAAGTCTCAAAAATCAGTTTTTGTTTTATTCACACAAAGAAGCTTGGTGCTTGAAAAAAGGAGCACACTATTTTTAACATATGCAAATATTATTATGGTGCATCCTAGAGACCCATCCAACCTCTGAAAGGGGATCCTGATGTCAATAAGGCAATTTCCACGCTGAAAATTCTAATGCTGTTTGCACTGACCCGCTGATTAGCTATCAGGGAGTTGCTTGAAACAGTGTTTTTCGTTCAGAATTGTGTGAAAGTCAAGGGGTAGCATACTAAATTCATGTGACTGATGGACATGGAGATTCTTGACTTGAGAAGGTAGCAAAAACCCTATTTAAGAGAAAGATCCTTCTCTGAAGAGTACATGCTCAGTTCTGGCATAAACAGGGAGACCAGATGCTCTCAGGTCTAATAGAAGCAGATGCAGGTAAAATCCAGGAGCAGCATCCACTTTTACAGCCAACAAATAAGAATATTGAATGATTAGAGCTAGTTAGTAACATTTATAATTTTTATCTTCTCTCCAAAATATGAAAAAAAAAAAAAAAAAGTGCCTGGCTTCTAATTAAATATAACACCTGCTCCCAAAATGGAATAATTTGTCAAAGCAAAGGTTTTTCTAAGTAGTGGATAACAATGAAGGTGTGTAAATTTCTCATCTGAGTTATATAATACTCAGCCTGATTAGGAGTTTGGGATGACTTACCTGCCATCTCTGAGGCTTGAAGTAAAATGAGTCAAAACTCCTCTGGAGCTGAGAGAAAATAACACAGCAGCAATCAGTGTCACATGGCTGAATTCTCGTCTGGTCCCAAGAACGGTCACCTCACACCTGTTGCCCAAAGAGAGATGCCCCTGCCCCATTCAGGAGAGTGCCAAGATACTAATCAGCTTGAACCAAAACCATGCCAGAGTCATGATTAATACTACACTTAACGGAGGTAAATGACCTTGCCCAGGTGCTTTGGCTTTATACCAGGATGGTTAATGTGTGTTAGTTTTATTTGTGGCTGATATTGATGAAGCCAGCAGTGAAGAAGACAGTTAAAACTGCTGCTTTCTAATGAACCCATGCAAGTTTTAGCAATATCACCTTTGGTGTAATTGCATTCTTCCAGCATAACATCAGCCTTCTTTTTTCACTTGCACTACTCCTCCCAAATATTTTAAATCTATCACTTTTTTTTTTTTTTTTTTTTTTTTTTAATTTTGAGCAGGTTTCACTTGCTTCTCACTGATTTACTGAAGAAAATAGAAGAGTTGGAAGGAAGAGAGGAAGTGGTGAGTTCATTAAGAGATGTCAGCCTGAGAGCAGCAGAGCTCTCCTGCTCTGCTATTTAAACCTTCCAAGACAGGTTGCAGTAATGCAATCTCTTTTTCACATTTAGACTCTCCTACTTTCTTGCACAGGTCTCATTTTTATTGTGTGACGCATTTAATCTCTTCCATCTTTTTCCTCATTCATAACCTGGTATCCAATTACAGAAACTATTCTTGCTTCCTCATGTCAGCTATATCTTTTCAATATTTATTATTTTCAAATAGTATCTCTTACCACAGACTTTCTTCATATTTTTAGCCTTAAAAAGCCAATTAAAATTCACAAGAGCTGATAAATCTAACTTTTTCACTGTTTTTGTCAATTTTCATCACAGTAAGTTTTTACATGCAAATATAGTCTTCAGCTTGATATTTCAGAGTTAGGTGAAAAACCATGGCCATTAGTAGTTTATGATTCCTACTGAAATTTGCCCCAGGTGAAATGTTTGATTCACTGCAGCTGATCAGAAGGATTAAGATATCAAGTTTAAATAACTATTTTTTATGCTTCATTTGACATCTCAAAACCTGCACGTGCATCTCTTTTCAAGAGAACTGGCAATTCTGATGCAGATAACTGCCTTGAGACAGTATCTGGTAACATATTTTAAGTAGGTACTAATCGCCACCTTCAAGTTAGATGAGCTTGCACAAACTGGTAGTACCTCTAATTTAATCTATGTGTAATAATTACATCAAACAAATACAATTTATGCCATTTTAAAGGTGGTGTTCTGGGCTAAAGGTTCTCATGGGGTAAGTACATTAAAAATCTTCTGTGTCACCCTATACTGCTGCATTTTCAAGAAATTTGGAATTCCAATACATGCAGAGATTGATGTATTCCTAATGTGCAAAAAATTATAGCAATCACGATATTTTTTCCAGCCCTATTTTAGGAAAAATACAGGAAAGTTCCCAACTGTTTTCATTGTCAAGGGTGAAGAAAAGAAAGCATTTTGCAATTCTTTTAAATAATCTGAGCATAGAAACAAGCCTAGAGACTGTAGCTAAGTGTCTTTGATTACACACTAGTCACTGACATACCTCTTTCCAATTAGATTTAATGCTCAGTAACATAATGTATGAAAATGAAAATATTTCAGAAAAAACATCTAAAAAGGTTATTTTAAACAGTCAGCTCTAATATTCTAATTTATCTGGTAAGACCTGTATTTTAACAGGAAAAGAATCAAAATGCAAAAGCATAAACATACCCTAATATTATAACTTAGTCCACAGCTGGAGATTTTGATGAGAAATACAGAGATGGTGTTGACACATAAAGAGAAAAATAGGCTTTTTATACATATGAAATATAAAGTGATAATGTTTTGTAGGACTTTTGGTACATACACAAAATTGCTGCTCCTGGCAGCAAACAGACAATGTAATACACCAAGAATAAAACAACAGTATTTAAAAAAAGTCACATAGTGTATATTTTTTATTTGCATGGAGTTTTATATTTGTTTTAGAAATGATGACTTGACAAAACAACACAAAATAAAATTTATCTAAATTCCTAATTCAGGATAAAAAAGGCAAAATATTTCTTGGATTTGGTGGCTATGGAAGACATAAACAAGAGTCTTTTGGTTAAGGTTTCTGAATGTCTCTGATAAATGACTTCTACAATTAATTTTTTTCCTGATATATATAGGCAATAAAGACTTCAATTGTCCCTTCAATGAGTTGTTCTCTATCTTATCTCAGTTTCTAAATAAATCTAAAATAAACATGGAAGAAAATAATCAAGACTATTTTTTTTTAATTTCATTGGATGTGACATTAAAATATATTTCATCTCAAAGAAAGATTTTATTTTACTCCAATTTTGTTTTGAAACTTTAGATGAAAAAAAAAAAAAAGAAAGTATTTGGGGCTTTTTTTCTTTTTCAGAAATCTGTAAATAAAGAAGCTGATGGTTTAGCCATTTGCCCATGGATTAAAACTCTTTGTTGTGAAGATGACACATGATATTGTGCTCAACTCCATATGTCAGGAAAATGATCTAACTACCCATGCAGTGTTTAGTAAAAAGGTCTTCTTCTATTGACAACATTTCTGTCAATACTATTCCATTCCCTGAATTGACAATAAAAATTGTCTATTTTTCCCAGTGATACTTTTAACAGTGAAGAGACATGTTGTTCACATAGGGATTCCTTACCTCTTGCAGAAAAAAACATATCTGTGACAGAGGACAGCAGTAGTAGAGAGCCTCACTTTTGTCATAAACATCCCATTAACACCTCATGTGCTGACAGATTGCAGTGCTGGGAACAAACATGCCCAGAGAACCCCTCTCACAACTCCCCTTGGAGATCACTCACCTTGCCTGGGGTCTCCAATATCTCAGCTCCTGTTAGAAGGGAATGACACAATTGGATGTAAATGTAGTCTCACAAATTTTAAGTTTACTTTGCCCCCCATTTTCTGCCCCAGCGTTTTTCAGGAAAGCCAAAATTTTGTTCTGCTCCAGTGTAATTTCACATGTTGAATGCAGACTTTTCAAAGATGTAGCCTAGAAGAACATTGTTTAGTGCTACTTAGACCTTTCCAGAAAGACACAGAAGGCTTTTTCTATGAAAATTTCAATTTTTTACACAATTCCTATTTTCTTTTTCCATACAGAAAGACATCTCATACTGTTTATTCTTAAAATCTGCCTTTCATTGTTAATCTGTGGTTTCTATATTATAAATTATAGTTACTAATAAAATAAAATGCTTAACTTGAACACTATATAAATGTGTTACCAGTAGCTTCAATGCAGCATACTGCAGCTCATAGTACTATTTCAGTTTCAGAGAGTTTGTCAAAAGTGTGCTTTGTATCAAACAAAATCAAAAGGTCTTTATCTTGAAATAAGAAAGCAAGTAATTAACATCTGAAAAATTGTAAAAAGCAGTGTCTGCTACCAGCAATCTTCCAATTTTTATTTTTTCTAAATAGCAATAAATACATTTATGATGCAGTTAGGAACCTATGTGAGTCACTTTCTAATTGTATCACCACAGGGCACATTTGTATAACACAGGGAATATATCAGGGGATGTTAAGGGTAACAAGACAGGGAAAAACTCCTCCTCATTCCCCATTAAGTTGGGCGTTGCATATTTTGCAACTTAAAATTATTTTTATAGTCACAGTTTTTCCTGAGCTTCCTTAATTAGGGACTGCAGTTTCCTAACATGAGAAATTATGCAGAAACCCTGAAACATTAATGACAATAAATATTGTGGGCAGACACATCCTTCCTTAAAATAAAGAAGAAAGTTTCTACAGAAGTTCAAACGTTGAGAGTCTATAACAACTCAAGATCTTTGATGCAATGTTTCAAAAGTATTTATATTATTGAAATATGTGTGAGTATACATTTATAATCATACAAAAGTTTAGGCAGGCAAGACAGCTAAAACTCACATAAACACTTCCTTTTTAGAGCAAAGGTAACTTTCATATTAGAAATGTGGAAGATAAGTTTCTATATCCATTCCTACATCTGAATCACCTTCTTCTTGAGGGTCTGTCCAGGGCTGTAGTTGCTGACATGACAGCTCAGAGTCATGTTTGTTCTAGAACCAGAATGTAAAAATAAAATTAGCGCACACATTTGACCTTTCTGTCATCAATATTTGACTTGTGTCTAACTTCTGACATTCTAGGAAAATAGTAGAAAATATATATTTATTTTTAACTTTAATTCTAAAATGCTCTTTATGTGAAAACGGGTGACAAAAAACCATTTCCTGCATCCATTCCTATTTTTTCCTGTTAATACAATGTATATCCACATATGCTAACCTTCTGGCTGTGTGACTCCTCCCGCCATGTTGCAATAATTGGGATATTTTCACACTTTTCCTACAGCATTATTGATTCAAATTCATCCTATTTACCACTCATGCCATTGGATAATAGGAAACCACAGGCAAGGAAAATGTGCTGCTGCAAATGGATTTACAGTCTCGCAGTGGACTTCCTGCAACCTTTGCTGCATGTTCCAGAATTTAGATTTTGGTAAGAAACAGAAAGTTCATAGAGCATTAAATATTAGGAAAAGCCTTCACTGTATAAACCATATTCAGAAGTGCTCAGAGGAATACAATTTTTCTGACAGAAAAATTCCTGTTCATCTCACTGCATTGTTAAGTATAACAGTGCAGTTACCTACGCTTTTAACCAAAAGACTGCTGATTGTCATAGCAGAACCAATAGGTTATGGCACTTATCCACTCTGACTAACTCCATCTGCCACTTCTGAGACACCATTCAGTTGAAAATGTTTCTTCAACATAATAGAAACTTTGGCTACAGGGTGGTTAGTTCCACCACTGAGAACATGCATCCATAGCATTTAAACAATTTCAACAATAAGTGAAAAAGCAGTATCAGTAACTTTGCTTCCTTTTGGATTGTAAAAATGCCTTACGAGAAAAAAAAAAAAAAGACAGTTTCTCATTCTTTAGAGATTCACAGCAAGTAATGAAGAAAGCTTTCTGTTGAAGGAAACTGGGGGAAGGGAGCTGGAAAGAGGGGCGACTAACAGGGAAGGATGAACACAACCAACTTCCCAGTTGCCAGAATGTGCCTCACTTTACCCTGACTATCAAAGTTAAGTGACTGATAAAAACTTTATCAGCCATGCACACTTTTCCCAAGAAAGATATTTCATAGCTATCTACAATAGCTGGTAGGTTTCAGGTGCTAGAGGTACTAGCTCTTTCTTATAGTAGTAGAGGAATCCTAGGCAGTTAGTTTAGTCTTTCACACGACTAAACATAGGTCAGATTTGATCAATTTTGGTAACTGCCCATATTAATCAGTGTTAATCAGTAAAGTGTGTCTAGGGTGTTCTCTATCACTGAGCTCTACTTGTATGTTATGACTTCTTGCATACATACTTCAAATTATTTTGCTCTCCAAAAGGAAGCAGCAGCATTCAAATTGTAGGGAGTGGTCCATGGCCAGTGTTAATTACCCAGCTGTGCTCAGGAGCTGTTCAAGTAGTCCTACTTGGTATAAATCAAAACTATGTCAGGTACTATGCTAGAAATTTGTGTGGCAAGTGAAGTAACACAGTGTGGGAGTCCTGACACTGCCCAATTTTCCAGTACAAAGCAGCCCATATGTCTCTTTCCTTAATCTGTTTAGGCCACTTTAGAGTCTTGTGCTTTTTAATGGATAAACATAACTGTAAGCTTTTGCCTACGAGCTATACATCAATCACTTTTACGTTAATTGCTGCTAGACAATGGGAGTCTGTTACATCTAAGTGTCAAGAGACAAGCAACCTGCTGAAACATTCAAATAGTCCAAATCTACGTTTAACTACTTAAATATCTAACAGGCCACAGAACACTTCTACCTAAATTAGTGCAGTAAAACCATCAGGGGTAAATGGTAAAGGTTCAGATCCAGCTCACCAGTACAAAAGTATCCCCCTTACATATTATAGCATCCTCTGGTTACACATTAATAAAATGAGAATCTATATTATATTAAAATATGTTTGCAGAGTTAGAATTCCGTCTCTGGTGGATGTTTTTCATGCCATTTTCAGGCTTACAAAAGTTTTATTTTAAATGAAGTTGAAATGAAAATATTGGAAAAATCTTGCCAACGAAACACGGTTATTGCATTTGAAATGTCTCTGTTGCTAAATCTTCCTTTACATTTTTAGTTTGCATCACCATGAAGTGACAACTAGCATAAAACCTGATGTATTTTCTTGAAATGTATGTCATCTGTAAAGAGTCGTATCCATGAGCACTGTATTAGAGCAACAATAACACATGCCTTCAGTCTTAAAAATAGTTTTTCTCAGAGAATACAAATATTCATGGTAACTTTTGGAAAAAATCAAATAAGAGTTATTTAAGTGGTAATTGTAATTAAGGGAAAACATAAGGAGTGGTGAGAGTAACTCTACAGGAAGGCTGGAAATTACTTTGCTTTTGGTTTTCTTGCAAAGTTGCAAGAAACCAAAAGGATTTACATTTCTACCAAGAACCAACAGGAGTTACATTTCTTGTTGCTTTCATGCACCTGCTGTTATGAACAACAGTATCATGTTTGGGTGATACAGGCAGACACCAAGAAAAGGAATGGGCTATGATAATGACCCCAGTATTTTTCCATGCCACTGAAATATTGCTATTCAAACTGAGATGTGTCTTGGAATGTGTTGCACTCACTTCCTGTGCCTGTCTCATCTTCTAATTTTTTTTGTCTTTTCTACACAAAAACAAAGTAGTGACAGAACCTAAAAATGCCAGTTGTCGATTGTATACAGTACAGATGAATATGCACTGTATTTGCTTCTGGTAGGTTTATTTTGATGTCATAAAAAATAGTATTTATTTTTATTAGTGCATTTTCCCTGTAATTACTAGAAAGTTTATTCATATTAGCAAATTTTCTTTTTTTTTTCTTCTTTTGTATCCTTTTTTGCAGTCTTCATCATATAAGCTCTCAAAATATTTATTTCTTTAAAAAATGCAAAAGGTACTTAGACATTTTTTAAATAGTTCTTTATTGCTGTAGTTTATACTCTACCACATGGTTTTAGTGAATCTAAAACAAAATAATAAACCAGAAAAAAACCCACAAAATCAAAATTAATTGCCCACGGCAGCCCAAATAACATATTGTATTACTGCTTATAAGCACAACAGTATAGCAAAATCAATAAATCCTGCTCTCACTGAACTATTTTATGTCAGTACATATTTTTTTATATTAATTAATTATTTTTGAAGAACCTTTCCATGTTAGGAAGAAATGTATAACACTATTTAATCAATAATATGTTTCCCTTTGATTTTATCATAACTCCTTTGCTTTTATCAGGGTATGAAATGTTTATGATTAAACAAATCTTGCTGAATATTTATGTGATTTATCAGCTTAAGGCAGGAGCTTTCTTTTTAGAAAGTAAACTGAAGACTTGGGCTCTGATCCAAGACAACTCATGAACACGTGGTTAATTATAAGCATAGAAACAATGTTCTTCATGCCATGCACAAAAAAAAATGAAGCACATTTTGTTTCTTCTCTCTGCGTCAAAACTTGAATTAGTAAGAGATGCCAGTCCTGTTCTGCCTCTTTTTTCCTTCCTTTGTTACTTGGAAAACCAAACTATTCTTAACTGTGATATACTGTTATATTCTATAGAGGAATAGAAAAGTTTTGCCAGTTCATACTCAGAACTGGGTAGACACCTGGAAACTTTATTTTTAGTTCCCTACACATCAGCTTGTCATCATTTTTCAATACCTAGTTTACACTATAATGACACCATAAGTGGGAGCCTCAGTCACTGTCTCCCTGCTGACGAAGCAATCAAAATACACCTGTTTTCTACTGGGAAAAATGCAGCAGTTGATGTGGTGGCTTTTTAACCTGCAAGATGGTGATAAACTAGCATGCTGTAAACATTTGAATTGGACAAACTTTCTCTTACTGTTTGCAAATTGAACATGAGCAGTAGGACACTGAACAGGAGCGCTGGCTCATGCGTTCCTCTGTGTGATGACAGAAAATACGGTCCCAGGTAAAAAATTACAGTCATGCTTGGCAAAGAAATTCCAAGAATTTGACCTCTGGGAAATACCTTCTTGACTACAACTTTGGCACTGATGACGTAATGATCATGTCCTGGGTGAAAAAGAGGTTTTATTGTCTATAGAAAAATGTCTAACATCTTATATCTAGTTGTGAGCAATCTCTGATACTTTGGGCTGTCTTATCATGGCATGCTACAAAGTGAATAAAAGCAGAATAAAATATTCTTGAACCTAGTAGCTGTCTAACCAAAGCCAAAAGCTTTAGATTAATACATTGTCACACATATCACGTCTAAAACAACCAGAAGAAAGATGACTGTTAACCTCTCTTGGGTGGGGGACACCCACAGACTCATATGCTTTAGTCTCTGACATTATCATGATCTCTTACACATCCTACAGTTGTTTATATAAGCTTATGTTCTCCATTACGAAAAAACCAACATTGGTTCTTTTTGATTGCAATCCCATGGACCAAACATGAAGTCTTTTTTTCTGTATGCTTGACACCCCCCTAAAACTAAAATATCTGAGTTCAGAAGTGATCAGCTACTTTTTGAGATTTTAAAAAGCTGTTTTTCTGAAGGGAAAAATAGCACAAACAAACTGCTGCTTGTTCTAAAGTATTTTATTTTTGGGTTTATACACATTTCTTAAAGGAGTGGGAGGGGAGTAGCTCATTTCCCTGAACTTTGTTAAAAAAACCCCATACTTACAATTTGACTTGCTACCAATTTCATGACCCATTGTGGTCTCATAGCAGCTGTGACCATTTCTGCTTTTTTTTTTTCCTGAGTAAAGTGTTTGTTTTTGTTTTCACTCATTTCCCTCATGACATTAATGGACTCAAAGATGGTTCCAGTTTTCATTGTTTTAAACACTGTGTCCTAGACACTGCCTTAGCAGGTCAACAGCTGAGACTCTGCCAATCTGATCAGGGATATGAACATGTCCCAGTGACCCTAAACTAACATTCAGTTGTTCCCTCCTTTAGCCTAAATATGGACTGCATCCAGTCACACTTGATAACAATAATATTATGCACAATAGAATTCTTAGCATATTCTTAAAGTTATAAGGTCGAATACTAGAAAAAATTAGGAGATACTAGATATAAATTCACTAGTGTTTTTCTTTGTCCTATTATCATTTTTTCATGATACACTGCCTCTTGCAGCAAGCTCTGAAATAAACTAACCCAAGTATTATTTCACCCCCTCCACACTCATAATGTGGCCCTCTAATACAGCTCACACCATAAAAAACAAAACAAAAAACTATCTCTTTCGCTTTTCTATGGCAGCGATCACTACAATATCTGAATGTTTCATTAATATTAATGAGACTCTTCATTGCATTTTAGTTAGAGGAAGGGGTGGCAATCCTGTTAAATAAAACTGAGGGGAATTACAAAGAAGCACAATTTGAAATCAAACTTATTAACACAGTTAACATTAATGCATTTTCTATTTCCAGAGCCATTCTTACAGACAGCAACTGCAGCTGTGGGCTCTCAGCAGTTCTGAAGATAACCTTCCCCAACTTAAGCCTGCAGAAAATGGTCAAGATGTATTTGACATGCAGTCTTTAAAAACTTCAGCTTTCTGTGGCTTAAAATATTGCCACAGATGTTTTGTAGTAGAGGTAGGAACAGAGTTTATTAATTAGGACACTATTTATTATTTTTAACCATCCTCTGACTACTTATTCAGTGAACCATTTCTGGTTTTGCAGGAAAAAAAGGATGATAAAAATGATGTTCTTTCATTCCCTAGCACTGATTCATACTGAAAACTTGCCGTCTCCTCCTTGAAATGAGTTTGACATAGTTATCATAGCACATGTATTCTTATAAAGACTCCATTCTGAATTTCCATTCTGTCTTGAACTTTTAGCTACTCATCTCAGTCTCATTTTCCTCACACCGGAAAACTTTGATTTTGTTCTTCTCCTCAGACTCCTAATTTCTGGGTAAGGCTCCTCAGCCAGTCCACACTAATCTCCAGTTCCATGCTTTTTTTTCAGTGTCTCTCTCTTGTATCTCTGGTTTAGGCTTCCTTTTCCTCACTCTGAAGGTGGAATCTGAGCAGGAGAAACAGGTTGGCATCCCCAAGCATGGAGTGCCAGAGAAAATCCTTTCCCTCAGGCTGACATCAGTGTAGCACTGCCATGGTGTCTTAGTCTTAGATGGTCTTAGATGTCATATGAAACTTGTGGGTTTTTCCTAAAGCTTCTTTACATCACAGAATTGAGATTAACTATATCTGAGATAGAAAACACAGTTCTGGTACAAATTCCACCTTCCTTACTCAAACAAGCACTAGATTGAAAGATTTCCAGAATTTATGTTGTGAAATGTAATATGTTCTCTATATTTATGGAAGAGCACTTTATCTGATTTTGTTATTAGAAGAATAGAAACTGAAAATCCATCTGAACTGCCACAGAGGATTGTGACAAAATCTATTTAATAAGGTTTAGAACAAGAAGATTAAAAATGACCAAAACCAAAGTCAGATAGCTTTAATGAGTGAATCCATACTGATTTCAATCATATTACTTTTAAATAATTAATTCTTTTCCACCAGTACAGATGTTGACAGCACCATGATACAGATTCATGTGATCTAGAAGAAATAACTGAAGCAAAGATCATCAGTGGAGGTTCCTAGGCACAAAGTACAACTATTTTGTTGTACCTGACTGCCAGTTAAAAAAAAAAAAATCAAACTATAAATCAACTCTCTCATCCAATATTTTTGTTACTTAACTGTGTTATGATAATAATCCTACTGCCACCTAACCTGGCCAAGTTGATTAAAGCTCAGTCTCATACATACAATGTGCTGGCTATCTACCAGACCTTTTTCAGAGTATCCCTGCAAGCCCAAGGCTTGTACAGTTTCTTCTAAGAACTGTAATTTGTACAGAAAACATTGCTTCTCAGTTATTCTTTAGTGAGGTTCAGGAAATAGACCTGCACCTCCAATGGAATTAGCAACCAACTACCTATCACAATGGGAAAGGAGATATCAAAGACAAGAAAGAAACATGCAATATTTAAGATCTAGCACGATGTTTTCTACTGAGCTACGTTGTTACACCAATGAACAGCATTGTTGATTTTGTTGTTTTGCAGGAAGGCATAATTGTTTCTGTGTTTTATGTTATTGTCATTCTTGCAGCACTTAGGTCTTCTTGTGAAGGTAGTTTTTAGCCCCCACGGTGCACATTGCCCTACAGGGTTTTGTTCTTTTGTCACCTGCACAGGCATCACCTGATTCTTTAAATGACATAGCAGATATCACACTGGCAAGCGATTTAAAGACATTCCGAAAAATGCACATAATTTTTGACTATTTTTAGTGTATTCCAATAATTTCTATTTTCCTGATAATATCCCTGTTATTAATATAGTAATATTCTCATAGTATCAAAGTCTCATCTTTACAGAAAGTGTTAATACATCATCTGTTAGTTTAAAAGGTACCATCCTAATACTCATTTATTCAGGCAAACAGACCTTAAATTATTTCTGATCTAGTATTAAAAAAAACATTTCAGGAGGTATTTTCACCATTACCAAATTACATTAGCTCTGCTTTTTTGGTTTCTGCAATTAATAAAACCATAGGATTTAATAAAAGACCCATACAAACTGTGGGAAAAGAGAAAGGATAAACTGAAGACACAGCATATCATATATTTTCCTACCATTTCTTTAAATTTAATGAAAAATTAACATTCCTATTAATTATTTACCTCATAAGCTATTGGTATTAAGGAAAATTTTCCAAAGCCTATATTTGTAGGAAACTGACATTTCATGCTGTAGATATCAAATGCTGCCATATGTGCTGCCTTTTGTAGAGAAGTTATCATCTATCTTAGGAAACATTTGTTAAAATGTAAAATAAATACAGTTTAATAGACTTCAGCTGAAACCATATTTAATATTCTCTTTCAATTCTTTAGCAATCAAGCTTTTATGCCAGCTACATCACTATGTAAATGCCTACCAGTTTTGCATTATTCAACTGTGTATTAAAGTGTTGGACTCGTCCCAATGGACTTAAACCATCTAAAACTTAGATATTTGGCCTAAAAGGGTCATCTGACCATGCAGTCACACCTAGTCACCATTTAGTCATTTAAACTCCCCCAGAGGATGATTCACCCCCACCTTCAGATTGCTATCTAAAATAGAAAAGCTGAATTGTCCTATGAAGGTTCCTACTGATGGTAAGTTAAAACACTTGCAAACAATAATTTGTTTGTTTTGTTAAGTTTCCCTCACAATTCAGCATTGTGGTTGCCAGAAGTGGTCAGGGAAAGCACACACAAGAGGGACTCTCCTCATTTTCCCAGTGTAGGACCATGTAGGTCTGATTAGCCATGACAGTCGATGAGAGTTTCTGAATACCGTTGCTGATTCCATCATTTTTTAAGCTCATTTTTTTTTCCTTCCTAATATTTTGTTATTTTAAAACATTTAATTTCTGTTTTAATGTGGGCATAGATAAGGGATGAAGGTGAACTGTTGATAATAGAAGATAATGAGCCTACTCAATGTGTGATGAGAACTGGAGTCAGAGGACAGATTTACGGTATTTGATTCCACAGTAATTAGAATTAAAGCTCATATGCCTAAAATGTGGCAGTACTGACAAAGAAAGAGTCATGTGTCTGGATAGCCTGTATCTATTTGGGAAATTTTGTTTTGGAATTTAAAATATAGTGTAGCTAGGGATTTTATTTTCACCTTTTTGTGATTGAAAGTAAACCCAGGTTGCAGAAGTGCAAGAGTGTCAAACACGTAGAGAGGTACAGAGATACTTAGATAACAGGAAACTTACCACCTCTCAGCACTTCTAATTGTGTCTGATTTCAGAGTTTGAAAATCAGAGTATTTTTAATATACATATGAAAATAATTAATATATGAATATTTTAACTGACTGATGAAAGGCTGATTATCTGCAAGAACTTAGTTGAAACTCACGAAAGAATAATAGTGCCAGCACTTCTTTGTTACCATGGCTGGAAACTTTCATTATGAACAGCTGATACTACAAGTACAAAAACTGCAAGCTGGATAGACAGAGTAATTAAATAAATGAAACATTTTTTTACAGTATGTATTAAAACTATCTGATGAACAATTAAAGGACTGATGCAGATCACTTATTTGAGATGTTTATCTAGCTCAGCCTGTTCAGACCTGTTTGTGGCCACAATGCACAGAAAAATGCATTTTGGTAATTTTGATAGGTTAAGGTATTCAAATTATAAAGGTCTCATAAATTTCAGTGTCTTTCTCTGACCTAGGCTTTCAAATAAGTTTCTAACTTCACTTTTTTCCTTAAGATTACTTAAACTTTTTCCTGTATATTCATAACCTAAAACATCTTCAATTTCTTCATGGTCTTCCCACAGTCCTGTCTACTTAGCAAAAAATTTCTACTTATCTCCAATAAAAATAATGGTCTTGAAAAAGAAAATTCTCTATCCAGCTCTGAATTGAATTTTCTCAGTTTAAAAATCTCTTTTCTATTTCATGTCCTTTTGTAGTAACTATTGAGTTAAATATTTTATTTCTGGATCTCTCATCTCCTTTGCTTTGATTTTGTTAAAGAGCCTAACCTGAATCGAGGAACAGATGAGGCTCATCACAATATGTCAGGGCTATTGTTCTTAGTTGAAAAAGAAGAAGAAGAAAACAGAAAACAAGCCATGGAAGTCCCTGGAAGGAAGGGGATTGGAGACCAAATAAAAGCTTATACAGCAGCATTCTCTGGGGGATTAATGTACAGCACAAGAAAATCAACTGTGATAATTCTAAACTTGAAAAGGTAAAGGAGATGCTAAAGGGAATGTCAAAGGAATTGCAAAGGTTTGTTCTTTCCAACCTCGAAAGCTTTGTCTCAGCTTGAAAGGGACATGAGGGAGAAGCAGACATGCTTAATCTTAGGTGTTAGAGTTATATCCCAGGATTTATGCTCTGCCTTTTAAAATCTAGCTTATTTCAGCAGTAAAACTAATAAAGGACCTCAATTCCTAAAAGTCATACTGGAGAAAACAAAAGAAAAAAGAAAAGAAAAAACTACACTGTGTCTTTTTTTTTTTTTTTTTCTTTGCTTGGTGTTTGGTTTTTCTGAGTGTTTTTGTGCATTTTTTTAGATTTTGGTTTTTGTTTTGTTTTTTTTAATACCATGAAATAAGCTAAAAAACTCACTAAGAGAAAATATTATATATTTCTAGAATTTCTCAAGGCAAAAATAAGTAAAAATCTCTCCTTCTTCACTTGTGTTCCCCAAGTAATATATTTTTTACTTTAAAACAAAATAACATTATCATTTGACTTTTTCAGGTAATATCATGATCTATGCCACTGCCAACTTATGCATTGGACTCAGAAATTACTGGTGACTTAGTAAAAAAAAAGGTTTTAAAGAGTTATTGTTAAACTGAACTAATTACATACCATACCAGGTGCAATTCACCTCTGTTCAAAGTAATAAAGTTTTAACAAAATGATCAAAAAGAATCCTAAGTGTTTGCTTACTATGAGTCCATAAGATTTTATATTTCTTGCCTGAAAATATTATCACTTAAATGTTACCCACTAGATCACATCTGCTCTCTGCTCAAAGGAGATTAGTTTATCTTACCACTAATTTTAGGCCTAAACCCATTTGTTTATTGCCATCTGAGGAGTGTTACAGTTTCTCTTGTTTACAACCAAGGTATCTTAAAGTGGAAGGTATCCAACCCTAGGAGAGAATGATTTCTGAATCTCCTTATTTCATTCCTACCTAGATGAGAGATGTCTGCAGTGGTTAAAGTCATAATCTGAACTAAAGAAAGAAGAATTCACAAGAGTTTTTCTCTCCAGTTTTTCAGAAATTTTAGTGTAAGTTTCCTGAAAATCACTTCCTTAAAATTTATTTGAAATTTTTTTGTAGATCTGAGCTCAATCTGCAGAAAGAAATCCAGAAGCCTGGGTGAGATAGTATTACAATTTCTGGAAAGAGTTAAGCTCCTTAGAACAGGATCAAGAACAAGCAGAACCAAAGCAGATCTGCCTACAATAGGAAACTAGAAGATGACTGTAGATTAGCAGTTGAAAAAAAAACCACATGGAGTGTAGTCCTCGCTTCCAGAATTATTGACATATTTTAGGTAATAATTGTGAAACATCAATAAAAGAGCAAGTTCTCTCTCTACTCATCTGCTGCAGAAAAAGTGAAGATATGCGAAATGGGCATTGAATTAAAAGAAATTCATAAGTTTTGAGAAAAATCTCAATTTTGACAACATAGTCTTTATCTAATACATTGTTCATTCCAGGACAAAGTATTAGACAAAGTCACTTTCTAGCTGCATGTTCCAGAAAGAGTCCTGCTCAGCATTCTGAATACTGAAGTATATTTGGTCAGGACTGAAAAAAGCAACTGAATAGTTTTGCTGTCAAACTTCATCTGTAATTGTCCATGTGTTTCTGGGAGCTCTCTGTGTCGTCTGATAGGATACCAGAGCACAGCCCCTTAGCAAGCTATGTCCATTCCTTAACACAGGGAAGTCTTGATACCTCAGTACATGTATTAAGTTCTCTTCTATTAAGAGCTCATTTTTAATTTAATAGCTGTACAGCAGTATTTGTATTATTCTGCAGCAGTCCCATAAAAGTAACAATGATAAATATCATGCTTGTATTCCAGATTCTGTCTCCTAACATTTAGTGAGACTAGATGATAAATTTCTATATCAAAAATTAGATCAACCTGTTTTATTTATTTCTGATAGGTCCATCAAGTGAGTCTATAAATCCCTAAAATTCTCCATGTTTCATGTGACAAATAAAGCCCTTTTGTTATATAGAAAGGACCAGAAGGTCTCGTCCATGATCATTAAATAAGAATTTAGTTCCTGTGTACTTGGACAATCAAATGCTGCTCCATTAGGTTTATAATTACTAGTGACTGTCTCAATATAAAAAGCTACTAGTATTGATGTGCCACTCGAACTTATAAGTATGTGGAAGTAAACACCAGAGGTAAAAGCTGCAAATCAGTGCTACTGTTTGCTTGTAAAGGAATTTAGAAAAAAAATATGTTGAAAAACAAAACAGACTTTTTCTTATTCTAGGCAAAAATGTTGTGGATTTTTATTCTAGCAATCTTGTACTGAATTCCCCAGGAGTTCTGATTTAGTCAAACCAAAACCCAATAAAGAACTGGAGTTCCTATAGAAGGACCAATTGGGAAATAACACCCAAAACAGTGGCCACATGTGGATACACCTGACAAAGCAGCACAATTCAGTCATCTGCTCAGTCAGACACAGAAACTAAACATGAATAAAGTTAGAATGAGCTACTCACCTTACATCCATTTAAAAGTCATATGAGAGATATTGGTGTTACCTAAAGGGATTCACATCATCCAAGAGGCATCTGAAATATGTGCAACTAAATGCTTTAGAAGGTGCCTACTTCTCTCTTTCTCACTGGCTGGAATGATTAGTTCAGGTTCTGATGTCTTTCTTCTATGTGCCTAAAGGTGCATGAGATTAATCCCATTCTAAGCATTTCTTTGCCTAAATTCCCAAAGGGATCTGATTGGACATTCCTTTTCAGATCATGCCTAATCAGTACTGACAGTTTTAAACTGAGTGTAGCTGGGGCTGACTCATGTTTTACCTAATGTCTTAATGACTAAAACAATGTAAGGTGCCTGTGACAACTCACCCATCAGCCTAAAATTTTCCACTTTGCAAGAAGTTATCCTGACCAAAATGCTGTAGGCTGTATAGGAACAAGAAACTCATGAAAAAGGCAAATATTGTGACCATTGTACAAATGGTTAAGTTTCTCCACTAAGCTTCTCATGTTAACACAATTGCTTCCACAATTCAATATAATAGTCATTTGACTAGAAGATAAAAATGAATCTAAAGTTTGGTTTAACATATAAAACCAGAGAGAAAAAGGAGGAGTCAAATGTACAGGTAGATGGATACTTGGGGCTTTATGTAAACAGAGGTGCTTGGGTGGAAGCAAATATATTCTTTCTATACTGTGAACCTATTTATACACTGATACCTATATATACCTTTCTATACACTGAACCTTTTTTTTGATTTTGGCCAGCTCAAAGTCATAACTCTGGAAAAAGAAAATTTAAAAACAAATGAAAAAATTGTTTGTAATGACTGCTACTCACACTCTTGAGCCTCAGGGTATAATTTGCTATTTGATTTTTATTTCATATTTGTCTGTATTTTCTTAGGAGTCCACCAAGCATGTCCCAAACAACTGTTTAAAGCAGATGTTTCTCAGTGCATTTATCACAGTAAGGGGGCAATGATCTGACTTTTAACAAATGCTGTACCCTCTGTAAACACTTTACAATTATGTTCATGAGTAAAAAGCTACCTGGAACTGCATAGACTTTTTTAGGGCAGCCTGCTGTCCTTTAAGGCAATCTTACTTCAAGGTGCTAATTAAAAAAGCTAACACAATTTGATAGAAAATGGAGTCTGATGCTTACTTTTCAGTAAAAAACATGTTTTCAAAACCAGGGAAAAGCAAGGATTACTAAAGCAGACACTTTATAGGATGGATCATTTTCAAGGTCAGATTTTGAAGTTCCCATTCTTTCAAATGTTTTATGTTCAAAGACATAATGACCTGCTTATGTGACATGATAGTAGAACCATACAGGTTTCAGAGTTTCAGATGCCAAAGATCCACCAAGTTTTTATTTATTTTATTTTTATTCACTTAGAGAAAAAAAATAACTCATATATATTAACTGAAAATAACCATTCTCATGTGGATTATCAGATTATTGATTCATTGGGAGGAGATCCTAGTAGAATCTGGTATGTTTTCGGAAGATGTGAAGTGCAACCTGACTGAATTCAGGAATTCAGGTTCAGTGATGGATCGCTGAATGAAGCAGAAATGATCTGTAAAAAACAGGATATATTATTAGATGAAATATTCGTCTTTTGTGGTATTAAGCCTTTCCTCTGCAGGGGGGATGTGGCAGCAGCTTTGTCATTTCTTCCATTTTGAATTATTATTATTTCCAAGGCTCTTGTCATAGCTCACACATATGAAACAAGAATGTCCTGATGATCAAGGTAATGGATTTAGAAGGTGACAATGACATTGACTTATTTCAGGATCAGCCTGAGACTGTGAGTGGAAGTGTTTATAAAAGAGAAATTGATATATTTCCTTGTTTTTAAAACTCTTGAGGCTTTTTTTTGAACTGAGAATTTACACAAGGAAGCAGGTAGAAATGAAATAACACTAGGTTATTAACCTTTCTAATAAGCACTAAAAAATTGAAGACACTGCAAAACTTCTTTTCAAAACAATTACCAACCATTGAGAGTATCTAGTTTTATTTGAATGACAGCCTGCTTCTGCAAAATATTTCAAACCGAAAAGGATTTCAATGTACTAAATAGCACCTAATGGAAAACAGGAAATTTTTTTAAAAATCCATCAAACTGAAACTTTTTTTCTGTATGAAAACTTTTGTAATCTGTCACAAAAGAAGAAGTCATAAAGAATCTGTCATAAAAGAGGAAGTAAATAATCCTCCCACTAACTTGTAGATCTTCTGATATAATGGCATGTCTTAGGGGAAAAGTATACTTTTTGCATTTAAAAATATTTTAATTTTTTTTTATTTCTAGGAAAAATACAGCAGAAACTTATTAGCAATCAAATGTATTTCTTAGTATTTCTCAATTCTTCCTCTGTGTTCTACTGAATACTTGTTCTGTCATTTGTGCAGTTTGTGATTTTTTCTGTGTGTGCATAGAAAGACAAAAGACTGAGGTAGGCTAGCTGTAACCAAGGGAGCCCAAAATCTTTTAGGTTTATCTACAAGGTATTATTCATATAGATGCATACAGTTATATGCTTAATTAAGCAAATAATTTAGAAAAAAAAATGGATTAGAATTTCCTTGACTAAAGGTTCTCCTGAATAAAGGAAGGAAAAAAAACAAAGATGTGGAAACAAAGATGTGGAAACAAGGAAAAACAGAAATAAATTAAGAGGATGCAGTTTAAGAGCTTTTATTCTTTTCAGGAGTGAGATTTATGAAGAAAGAAAAATTAGGAAATCTGGAAGTCTGCTTCCTGAAATAAGGAAAAATTGCAAAAATGGTGTGGTCACTGGGAATCTAAAGAACTACTTTTGATTTTTTTAGGAGGCATTTATTTCACTCTTTCACAAAAGAACAATATGATGTATCACACTTTCCTCTCAGAAACTGCATGTGACTTTTTGTTTAGCCAGTGCCTTGGCTCTTTCAAACCAATCTCTAGCTTCCTGGGGAGAAGTTGCTCAGTTTCCAGCCTTGGCCATGGTGTTCATGGCCAAGCAGGACAGAAAAGATGAAACACTGTCTTCACTGAAGCTCTTACCGTGTGATTTGATAAAGTATCTCTGCAATTAGGCCATCAGCCTCAAGGTTGGAATGGGCAAAGTAGAGACACTGGGCATTTGAGGAACGTTTGAGCATATGACAGAAGTTTCCCCTAATCTTGAAAATGTATTTCAGGTTCACTTTGTTGAAGGAATTGACTTATCACAGGTTTCTCTGCCCCATTCTGGCAAGAAGTACCTCCTATGTCAAGTGGAAAAAGGAATTATGGAAGGGATAACAAACAATTGCCATCTGACATGTATCAAAGGAACCCTGTGGATTTTGGTACATATAAATTGATGTAGACATAAATGTAGAATTTAAAATATTCTGATATATCCATCAGGTCCCAAGGACTGCTTTGATTTTCTCTATTCACATTTGTTAATTATCAGGTGAGAGCAATATATTTCTCAAAATAAGGAAGGCCTATTGAATTTGACTATAGCCTTAAAAAACACCCCCACAGATGCCCTTTATAATGTCAGTTTTAAAATAAAAGAATATGTTCCTTTGAACTGGAACCAGCTGGCTTCACCAAATTGTGTATAATTTTAAATGATAAAGCCATTTTGTTAGCTCTTACTTTTAGAGATGTAATTTGAATACCCAGGAAATCAATATCTGCTTTGTTACATGATTACAACCAAATAATTGAAATATCAGAAGGGCAGTGAGCCATAGAGCCTTTGTACTGAACAAGTAAGACATTATAATGACGATGCTTTGAGTACAAGTGCAGTTCTCAATTGAATTGTGTGCAACTTTGGAAAGTATTTTTTTAGCACTTTACAAAGATTATAGGTGTGTAAAAATGAACACCTGAAAACAGCAGTGACACTTTCGTGTCATCAGTTGTTAAACAGAGCTTCCCATTGCTTACCATAGTACTGCTGCAGACAAGCCACAGAAACTCCACTCAGGGAGGAATATTATGCAAAATCAAGCCTAAGAGACAAGACTGATTTTGGACAAGTCTGAAGGCTGGAAACAAGCTGCTACTTTTTGCAAGCTAGAAACAACGCTTTACAAACCCTGATTCTTCTGAAAAACAGAATTTAAAAAAAGGATATGTATAAGGGAAATACTTAATTCATGTTTTCACTTGTGAAGAAGAAAGGATTCTCCCTTATGATATAAAATCAGGAGAATCTGTAGGTGAAGCACAAGTCAAGGTTAATATAAATTATGTATCTGCTACTTAGTTGCACGGTAGAGCAAAGGAAAAAAACAGGCTTTCTCATCAAAGAATGACTGCAATATTATTTCAAAGATATTCACTGTGATTGTAGGATAATAGTTTTAAAACTGGAGTGAGCTTGAAGGTTGAGCAGCTTACTTAATGAAGCACTAGCCTTTCATCCCTAGCAGTATAATTTAAATCCATCTTTCAGTCCTAAGTAAAATGAGTGGCCTCATCTTTGTCCCTCATGGACAGTAATACACATTATATAGCCACTGCATGTAATTTGACACAATTTAGTACAACCAGCAGCCATTTTGTCAGTAGAACTCCATGCTTCAGCTGTCACAAAGGCTGAAATAACTATTTTTATTTTTTTTTTCAATACAGGAACTTTCAAGGGTACTTACATTTTTACTGAGGAGTCTGTACTAATCCCTACTTTTTCCCACTGCAACTCACATTCCAGGTGTGATTCCTTGTCTCCATCTTCTGTATCAATTTCACTAAAATCCAGATTTTAACAATGAAGCTTGTTATATCTATTCTTTCCTTTATTTTTTAAGTATCCAGAGGATTTCACTTTTAGATCTAAAACTCCTGACATCTTATGTACAACATCAGTATCTTCTTTTCAGAACTTAAACGAGGTGAAGGTAGCTTTAAGTGAAATTTTGCAGGTAGCCTCGTAGCTGGTTTTCAGTTACCTAATCTGGAAAACTGCTTGCTTCTATTATTAATTTCAATAATATAAGACATCTTTGTGTGTTAATAACTTACAGGGTTGAATGTGAGATTGCATGAAGATGTCAACTTAAAATTATTATTTTCAATATACACAATAAATAGTTGTGTCACATTTTGTGTGTGTCTTTCCAAATAAAGTGACTCAACAAACACTGATGTTTAGAGATGCCATCAGCAAATCTATAAGATTTGGAAGATTTTCACTGTGAAATCATCTAGTGACCTAGAGAGTGATAGTGACTAGAGACAAAGTGTCCATTGTCAGAATATAGGTGAGCTACTTTCGATATTTTTCTTAATATTTCACCTGCCATGTAAATCACTTATAAAGTTAGTTTTTTTCTTGAAGAAACACTAATTCATTCTTATTCTGTGTAGTGAACATATATCTTCAGTTCATGTCAAGTGGTTTTTACTGTTTGTATATAAGTGTAAAGTCAGAATTTCAGTCACATTCAGCCTCATTAACTTGGATTAAGATAGGTAATATATGTAATTGCCCTTTGAGAGCCTCAAGAGGAAATGGCTTCAAGTTGCACTGGATGGGGTTTAGGGTGGATATGAAGAACTTCTTCACCAAAAGAGATGTTACTTTGAAACAGGCTGCCTGGAGAAGTGGTTGAGTACCCATCCCTGGAAGTATTTAAGTCATGTAGATGTGGCACTTAGGGACATGGCTTAGTGGTGGACAGTCAGCAGAGCTGAGTTAGTGGTTGGACTTGGTGACCTTCAGGCTTTTTCTATGCTAACAATACTATAATTCTTAATTTATTCACGTGTGCATATGTGAAGATAAATTCTTACTCTATTACTCCCATAATTTAATGGGAAATTTTCTATATAGTGATTGCATCAGTGGTTCCTTCCACATAGTGTGCAGTCTGTGCCTTTTTTGGTTGTTGAGTTCTATCAGAAGCTTTTATTCTCTTCTGCATAGTAAAAAGTAAGGTTGTGAAGCCAAAAACAGCAGCCTCAGTCAATTAAATCCTATCTCAGCAAAAGCAGCTGCAGAAGCAGTTACACAAGCACAAAGATTGACTCTGATTAGTACCAAAATTATTTTAAACATATTTGTAAGAAAACTAATTTATAATAAAGCATTCGTAAGTTAGCCAAATCTGACTAACTTTTAAGAAGCATTATATTGGTATATTTACACGGATATTCAATTTTTTAAAAAAAAAATATTTGGGACATTATCTCCAGTCTGATCTTGGCACACGATAAAGACCCATCTAAATCCTGAAAGGACTTATCTTTTTTGATTTGAAGGTACAAGATAAATGCATTTTAAAAGACTCATGATGGATAATGTATTTATTATTTAGTATATATATATAGTGCTTTTATTTAATGCTCATACACTGTAAAGTACATTTATGTGATCTATAGTTAAACAATCCCACCAGTGAAAGTCATTCTATCGCAAAAGGAAAAAAAATCTCCTCCTCCCTTAAGATTATGAAATATCCATGTCTGCTTACTTTTAAACTGTACCTCTTGTGTTAGTCCATAAGGTTTTAGGCCTTCTTTTATCTAACTTCAGTCCTATTTACTTGCAGCTATTTTCATGCAGACAACTAAATCAGAGAGAAGGGAGAAGCTGAAACGTAATTCATCTTAACAACATGATACTCCATTGTTGTAATGCATCAAGATACATTTTATTTAAATAATAATGAATTTAAAAATGTGTTTTATGTGAGAGTGATGGTTTCCTACACTCTGTCCAGTTCTGGTGATACAGAAGTAATGTTTAAAATTACCTGGAATTTGATTGCTTCACTGAAAAATAAGTATTTTCATTCAGAATAATATTTTTCATTCATTTCTATCCACAAGAAGCTTTCTTCTGCAAAAAATAATACAAAACCCTGTTACTCAATGGTACTTTAATAATAGCAAAGTGTGTTTTCTTGAGGCAAGTTGAAGGGACCTAAGGATAAAACAGAGAACCCAAGAACTGGATTATGACTTGACATGGTACTTAAATTCACTCTTCTAATAAGCCTAAAATACCACATCAAGGAGAATTTCAAAGTCTGCCTTTTTACAAAGTCTGTACAGAAGTCTCTTTTTCTCAGTCTCAAAAGATTTCAAGGGCAAAAAGGCCAAGACATGAACACTGTCTTGTCTGCAGAATTCACATCAAACATAGCATTTAGGAGCAGTTTTCTATTCCATGTTTTATGAAAGAGGTTTAAACAGTCAGTGGTTTAGATTTCATTTTATTATTAAAGAAGGTTTTCAATCTTGAGTATTTTTTATTAAATCCTTTTGACTGAAGGAGAGCTCATTGAAATTCACTGATTATCAGTTTAATATTTGTGTACTGTGAAAAATTACTTTGCTTTGTTGATTATTACTATACAATTGTGATTTTTCAAAAAGACACTTTGCTTGGTTAACCTTAAGGAGGAGGCTGCAAGGTTGACACCAGTTGTTACCTACAGGCCCAGAGTGCACTGATCTGTAAAGATATTACCAAAGAAAAATCTATATGATTCTATTAAATTAAAACCGACATCTACCTCATCATCATCATGAAAAGAAAACAGAAAAGGCCACGGAAGCAAATATCTCATTATCAAGTGTGACAAAGATTTAATTAGGGTAATTTTTCAAGAATATTTGCTTACTGGGCTGTGGCTTTTATATATCTCTGATTCTTCAAATATTTAAAGACTGTGTTGCCTCTACAATAAATGAGCAATAAATTCAGCAATGTCGTCATACAACATTTTTCCCCTCACATGAAGGAGGAATGCCCAGATTCACTGGAGCAGAAGTTGTTCTCAAGTAAAAGCTGTTGCAGGAATGGAGCTCCAGTGTAATCAAACCACATTTTAATGCTAAATTTCATTGAAAACAGGAAGCAGGTCTTGGAATTCTGATGCAGTTTTTAGATGCAGTTCTTGTGGTTTTTGAATTAAGATAAATAAATAAATAAATAAACAAATAGGTTGATAAATAAATAAATGTTTAGGGTACCCATGTAGTTGTAATACTGATTTACTAAAGAAGTATGATAAAAATTTTGTTGATTATGTTCTCCTCCACTAAGATGTGGGGAAAAGTGGAGATGCATTCCAGCAAATACACGTCTGCATAGTGTCAAGATGGCCTGAGTTCCTTCGTTAAATTTATTAAAATAGTCATTAAATTAGTGGGATTAAGGGTTAATTACTGCTTGTTAATAAAGGAATGTTAACTTTATCAGATAGTTTTCATTATAAATATTGCCTACTTTTATAAACATAGACATTTATATTTATAAATTTTATGTATAATAGCTGCAAGTTTATAGTTACAATTTTTGTTTTTATTGCCTATGCCCAAGTTTCTCTACTCCCCTTTCCTTTCCTTTCCTTTCCTTTCCTTTCCTTTCCTTTCCTTTCCTTTCCTTTCCTTTCCTTTCCTTTCCTTTCCTTTCCTTTCCTCTCCTTTCCTCGAGTATTAGATTTTCAATCCTTTCTCCACAAGAAAAAGAAAAGCAGTTTTTTGATAGTTCCCTAAATGTGCTGTGTATTGAGTGTGCATTTATTGTAATTGTTATGTATACTTATTTTCTTGGTAATTTTCATCAAATAGTGTCCCCAGACATACTGCAAGCTGAGCCTTTATGGGAAATCTTGGATCAGTGTGCTTTGCTTTGCTTTGTTTTGTTCAGCCACTTAATGACAGAGCATACCTTCAATTGTCGGTGAAGTGCAGGGTATTTCCATAAGTCACAGCTGATTTTGCTTTCACTATGCATAGCAGTTAGAACAGATTGCCAGCTAAGCTTGTGTGTCTTCAGGTGCTACTTCCATGACCATAAAGAGAGTTAAAAATGTCACAAGAAAAAATGCAAAGTAAATGCATTATTTAATGTGGATCCTCAATACGAGACGCTTGAGCGAAAAGGTTACACACGCAGAAGGCCATTCTAAAGCCCTCAGGTGGACTGGCCAGAGGAATCCTTCTTGAATGGTCTCCTGAATGGGGAGCTCTGGGGATTAAGTCCTCTCTTTCACTTGGATAAGGTCTGGCAAAGAAGCTGACTCCAGTGGAGAATGTCAAACCTGTTGGAGGTTACTTTGTGTTGCAAAGCAGCTGCATAAAAAGAACGTTAATTCTCAGCTCCCCAGAAGTCATCTATACTTAGTTTCAGGAACATAAGCTTCATGTGGCCAAAGGCTAATGATAAAGTTAAGACATTTCCCAGATGAAAGGTAAAGGGCACAAACTATCTGCCAATAAAAATGAAAAAGAGTGAAAAAAAGCTGAGAAACTTCGATTTTATGGACTTAATTCTATGCAGTTTGTATAGTTTTCTTTTAGGAAGTTGCACCCAAAGAATTAAGTATTGTTTTGTCTCCATTGCTAGATGTAAGAGAAATAATTTTTTTTTTTAAGCAAGCAAGTGAAAATGTTTGTCTTTTTAGTTTTTTTTCAGTGTAATAATGTGCAAGAATCTGTTACAAATGAGAAAATGATCGATAGTAACAGCAATGTCGAGTCTCATTGCTGTGTCTTAAATTGAAAATCAGTCTCCATATAGAAGAAAGAGCTGTCAAGACAATTCTCCTCTCTGCCTGTGGAATAAGTACATAAATAAGATAAAAGCATTGTAGAAAAATAAATTCAGTCCAACAACTGTGCAATTTATTCTTAAGTACCATAGTGAATGCCGAATTTTACTACCATAAGCTGCCATATAAATGACTTTAAATCATATGGCTATCTTCAAGATTAGAAGAAAATAGTTCTTCATGGCCAGTTAAAATATATATTCATGCATGTGTGTGTATATAAGTACGCATATTATTTCTAAAGTGATAAACAGCTCAAACTCATAGTATGAGTTAATTATGTTGGTTCTCATGAGCCCAAGGAAGGCAAGGGAATAAACTACAAAATGTGAGGAATAGAGAAGGTAACAGGCATGATGGAAAAGAAGGAGGCAAGAGATGTTATGTTTTTTTTTTAATTTAGGAGAGTCTTCTACACATAACATTCTCAGAAGCTGATGCAGACTAAATTAAATTACTGTAAAGTTGGTTATGATATTGGATACTATTTCTTTATATCACTATATATCAATGAAATGATATAGGAAGAAAAAGACTCTGCTTCATAATCTGCAAGTCTAGACAATATATTTTCTGTGGTTACATAAAAAAGAGTTGTGGTTCACATGCCATGTATATATATTTTTGTCAGGTTCCTAAGATGCAAGTCTGAACTACATGGGAACAAATAGTGACAAGCTTCTTTTACATTAATGGAGAAAAATAAGTGTTTTTGAAGGCAGGTAATTATTTAAATTATTCTGATCAGTTTAGCACTGATAAGGCCTCAGAAGGATAGTTATGTTAAGATCTACACACCGAAATTGAAGTTTTAGGAATGATGAAACAAAACTAAAGAGGAAAAATAATGATGAGGGGTTTAGTAAGAACAACTTGTGAAGAAAGGCTAAAATCACCATTTAGTTTAGAAGAGATCAAGAGAAGACATTAAAATAATATTCAAATATGTGGATGTTTATTAGAAGGACAATTATGACCTTCACTTTACCTGAGGACAGAACAAATCATAATTGACTTAATTTGCAGAAAGAAAGGCTTAAATTAGTTACTAGGAAATAATATTTCTTAAACTATAGGGATAGTTAAGTGCTGCAACAAGCAGCCCAGGGATATGGTGGAACTTCAGTTATTAGAATTTTTTAATGAACATATTTTTAAAAAATCTGTCTTCTACTCCCATTTTTGTGAATAGGAATGATTTCTGCATTCTTAAAAATGAGATTATTTTGTTTGTTGAAAAACTATACCCTCGTGCAAGGCTTGAATTATTTTATCTGTGATAATTTTTCTCAAGGGAAATGAAATATTGTAAAAAGGACAATAATACTAAAATCAGAAAGTAGATCATGAAACCAGTGCAACAAAGTTTCTAACAGGGATTTGGAAAGCATATTCTGGAGTTTGGACAATTCTTTTAAAGTTTCTTGGCCACTACTGTAAAATCATTTTTAAAGAATAAAATGACAATTCTCTATTTGGAGTTGAAAAATTTTTATTATACCAAAGATGGCCTTCAATGCTATTTTTTGCAGCTTTTCAAGTGAGCATTTAAGATTTTTCCTTCTTACTAATATGATACGTAAGCTTTTCTTGTTGTGTTTTGTTTATTTAATTGAGAAACTTGAGCTTTTGTTAAATTTATTAATTTGTTATTAATACTGAGTCGGAAATGCTAGTCAGTCTCCAAAAATTTCCAAGGAGAGCTACTGATATAAGTGAATTTGAAAAGCACAGCTCACATGCATGATAATTTACTGGAGAGGAAGAAAAAACAGCTGTGTTTTGTATCAATTAAGCTTATCAGTCCAGATGTAGTATGCAAGATAAAGATACCTTTGTGCTATCTTGGCACAAAGCAATAATTCATTGATTGTTTTAATTATTGGTATGCTGTGCAACATCTCTCTCGGTCAGATAACCAGCTATGCTATGCAAAATCTCCCCAAGTATTCCAGGTCAGGTAATTGTTTGAAACTACTCTGGTGATAATATTTCATAGTTGTATAAGAGATGAAAGCTTTGTGGGCTAAATTTGAAAGCTCATATCAGCCTTCAGAGGAAGGTAATTCAGTTGCAGTGCATCACAGAGCTAGAGCTCAGTCTTGACTTCCTGATGATGCAAACTGAGCAAAGGCAGAACAGAGAGATTGCTTTGGAAAGAGAGCACCTGGTGTAGTAGGGCAGCTTTATGTGCCCCAAACATACAGCCTGTGAGAGAATAAGTGTAAAAGAAACAAAATGTCCCAGCCCCACCTTGTCTTCTGTGAAATAGAATAGGCAGAATGGATTTTCCCATTATTTGCCTTGCACTCTGGACACTACAGCATTGTAGACAAATTTGGGTGAATTCTGTAAAAAACGCCAGTTAGTTTCATAAAGAAATTCACCATTTTCAACCTTTTTTGTTGCTGTTAAAAATGTTATACTGTTTGGAAAGGATTTTCTATACAATATATTCTCTTCATTATTTTGTTTTTCTTTCCCTTCATTCTTTATTAGCTTCTTTTCTTTACTGTGGGGTTAGTGGGTGTCTTGCTTTGTTTCTTTCATATCCCACTGCTTGTTTGAAGTGAACTGGAATACAATAGACATTCAGCTTGCACATATGGAAATTGCTAATTTCAGCACAACAGCATAAAGGGAAAATGTGTAAATCTGCTGTGTATACAGCTAATAGTCTTATGTATAACCCATTCTGCATGAGAATCTCAGATTCTTTCAGGGCAGAAACCTACAAAACAATAGCTTGTACACAGAGCAGAAAAAAAAAGGGACTGAAAAAGGAACAAAGAAGCAAAACGAAAAAATAATTGAAAAAACAAGATGTTTTAAGGGCCAGATTTAATAAGTCTGGTTAAACTTGGAGTTTTCTTTTTTTGTTTGTTTTCTCCTTTCTTTATGAATGCTGTCCATTGAACAGTGTTTATCTTGGTTGGAGAAAATCTTAGTTATTTTTCTACAAAGAAATCTGTTTCAAGTAGCTTGGAAGTTCTGGTTTTCTCTAAACACCAGCTGGCTTAGTACAAATCTTGCCTTATACCCTCACTTATAACCTACAACAACATTTCTACTGTGTAAATGCTGATTACATGTCAAGATTCCTATTTTGATACATTTTTTTTTTAGGAACACATTTTGCTCAATCACACTGTAAAATAAGTTGTACAGAAAAAGTCTCCTTAGATAAAGTAAATTTGTTGGTCTTGAAATTATCCAGCAAACTCAAAAATAGATAGAGTTATATTTTGATTTTAAAAAGTATCATCGAAGAAACTAAAAGTATCTTTTCCCATAAAAGTGATGTGCTATAAGCAGGAAAAAATTAAAAATTACTTAATGAAATAAATATCAAACTTTTTTTTCCAAGCTGAGGAGAGGCATCACTGTTTCTATTTTAAAGAGAAGACTCAAAAAATTCTCAATGCAATCTCAAAACCTAAATAAGACACTGAGTAAAAACCTGTTATTTTTAAATTTTCAAAACTCTAATTGGTGTACTATTTATTTGTCCCAACAGTATCTCTGTGACTAGTAGAGGCACTAACAGTCCCACTGAAGAGACTTAGACAAAGCTGAGGCCCAGTGCAGTTGACAATAAACCAATATTTTTTATGTCATCAGCTTCAACAGATTCAAAATTAATTCAAGGTAAAAAAATACTTTCCTCTTAATTCTTGAATAATTCAAAATTATGCATTTGAATTAAAACTAAATTACTGAATTAAAAAAAAAAAATAAAAACAAAAAAAACCCCAGCAAGTTTTTTAATTAAAAAAAACAAAAACAAAAAAAAAAAAACAAAAAAGGTTTTATTACCTCCTGGATTTTTTTTCCTTTTTTTTTTTCTTTTCCCCCCACAGTGAGACTCTGCTCTTGATCCAGAAAGGTTTTATGAGAGTAATCTTGGGTTTCTCGATTTCTGTGTACCAAAACCCAACGTTTTGGGCAATATTTTCATCTCAGAAATTTATATATATACAAGCCTCTTTACACAGCAGCTTCTTACTTGTAGTTCCCATTGACATCTGATAAACAAAAATAATTCACATATCTCACTGGAGCAAAATGAGAATTCAATTCATCACACCTGATAACTAAGACAAGTCAAGCCCGTGTACACTTCTTCAACAGAACAGATTGAATAAGAAAGTAAAACCTAATTAGAAGATGTTTCTAAATCAGTTTTCTACAGATGGTCATTTATTATTAAAAAGAAAAAAGAAAATTATTGGTGTTAGAGTGTAAATAAGTTTAGCTTGGTGTCTCATATTCAGAAGTGTCATTAACAAAATTAATGTCTAGCAGGCGTACTTTCCAAATGTTCAGATAAAATCTGAAGTTTTAATGAAGGCTTATCAATTTGAAAGTGTTATGCTTGTGTGGTCTTGTAATGGTAATTATATTTCTCTTCCAAGTCAGACAATGGAAAAGAAAGAGAAAACAAAATAGTATCCAGTGTAAAAGACTTCAGATCTCCACACAAAGGAATCATCACTTACATTAGAACTGTCTATACCCCTCACAAAATACTGGTGCTGCTAATCTGCCCTAAATTTTCAGCCTTTATTTATAAGCTCTTCTCAGAGATCTAAGAAATATCTTAGTGGAAACAAATCCTGTTAGAGAGTGGGGAGGAAAAGATGTGCTGGAAAAGCTGCTTATCTCACCAAATTTATCACTCAAGGGGAAAAAACTGCACCTCAGCTTTTGACAAAGAACATGTGCATGCATGCACACACCATCCCCTCAGTTCCTCTGTGCCCTGCTCTCACTGGAAGAAACCCCAGCATATGAGCAAATCCAAGCAGATGAACACAGATGGAATCGCAATTACACTCAACAGATCCCTTCGCTCGGATTGCTGATCCAATAATTATATCTCCTTTTTTTTGTCTTTCAACAAACTTTTATTATTTATTTTATTTTCCTTGACTCTTTTTCCTTTTGTCAGTTCCCAGGATCAGTGAAATCCAGAACTGATATCTAAAGCTATTGCCTGGAAGGCTGAAAAAGAAATTTTCTATTAAATGTTAAACTCTGCAAGAGCACAATAAAATAAGTGCAATGGAGAAGGAAGCAGTGGCTGAGTGTTAAAGGCATTTTATTAGGAGTCTACATACATGACAATGACAAGACTGCCTTTAGACAACAGGGCTGCAAAGTAGAACAATAGCAGGTTGGAGATTATTGAGTAGTTTTGGCTGAAGAGTCAGTCAAGCTCACGAGATGCATCACTTCCTCCTGTGAGTAAACAACTTGGGGGACCAAGAACTTCCACCCATCTGGAATGGAGTGGTAGAAGAAATGGATGGACAGCAAAGAACATGAGTGCAGCGAGAAATTAAGTCAAAAGACTGAAACTAATATGAAAGAGAGAGGTCAAAGAAGAATGCCCAGAAGAAATGCTAACAACCAAATGGACCAACTCTGACAGCAGGTTTCAGTGAAGAAAACCATGGTACCAGAATCAGCTACTGGTACGTAGTACTGGAAATTCTGGTAGAAGGAGCATAAAAGGAGAAAAGGTCAGAAACATAAGTTGGCCAGAGAGAAATGATAGCAAGTAAAGGAAACTTGTGGTCTTTTTGCCTTTTTCTAAGGAATAAACTTAGAAAAAACAGACCAGAGAGTCTTCAATGAAAAATGCAGAACCTTATGGAGTTAGCTCTATAACAAGAGGAGTTTCCTCTGTGAAGCCAAGCTAAAAGTTAGGGTGGGAGCTATTCCTGACTCTGAATATTGGCAATGTATCCCAAGAGCAACAAGGCTGTGGCAGATAGAATATGAGTACAAGGAAAGAAATATTGATTAAAATATAAGGCAAGTAGTAGTGAAAGCTTGCAGTATACTGAAAATTTTTGTTCCTTTGTAAGCCCATGAAACAAAATTTGCTCTTGTAATCAGACATGAACAGCAGGAACAACTCACAAAGTTAATGATGGACTCAATTTCATTTAGTCTATAATTAGAAACAATAATTATGATAAGCATTCTTGGACTTCACCTTTTTCTCCCACCTTGTCCATTTATGCAAACACTTGTGTGTATGTAAATAGCTGGGTGCCATGGAGACCTGCTTGCTGCCTTAGTTCAATCCTCTCCTGCCTGGCATTTTATCAAACTCAGAAGTTTATAATAGAAAGACATTTGGCTGAATCTCAGGGAGGAAAAAATTACTCTGACATGCTCACTTCTCAGCTTAAAATACATAATCTATCATACACTAAAAAAAGTATTGTTTTTAAAAACTAAACTGATTATTTTAAGTATGCAACACACCTGAAAGTTCCTTTATGGAGCAAAACTATTATAATAAAATGTTTTTCTGCAACTCGCTGTTTTCATAAACACTTCAGGTAGTCTAGCAATGAAAAAAAAGAACAAATTTATGAAAATCAAACTCTTTTCATAAACAATGGGGAAACAGAAAAGAAATAAAATTGAAAGATTCATCAAATAGAATGTTTTCAATAGTTGAAGCCAACTCTATTCACAGAAGATGATAATTAGTTCATTAAAATGTACTTAATTTCTTATTATTTTATCAAATTCCAAAATGTAGTACTGAAAAGGCAATTTGGTGTTTCTGATATTTGAAAAACAGTGTTTTTCATTTTACCGTATAGAATCAATTAGAAAGCAAAAATACTTCAGAAGTGGCAGAAAGTAAAGGATTAGAAAAATATAAAAATCTCCTTACAAAATCTGTGAACTTGGCTTATAGTTATGATCCCCAAAATTGAATTTAAAGTAAAATGTTTCTGTGGTTCATATATTTTCTTCCTAAACCTTGTGTCCTCGTTCTGACCAGGATAGGGGTAATTTTTTTCAGTAGATAGGAGGGGGATGGATAAGACACAGAGGTTAATCTGTACCATTTCACATCATTGTCCATGAATGGAGAAGGGCTCATTTCTGAGTTGGAATTACATGGCTGCAGTCAGGCTCCACAGTGAGCATTTTGCATGTGAATCCTTTGTTTTTTGGGAAATGCTCCCAACATATCTGAAATAGACGTCCTAGACTCGTTTTTGGATTAGCTGGCAGGCCCCGCTCTAAAACACACAAAGCATTCTACAGTCAGTTAACTCTTGAGGGATTTTATGAGAATGGTGTTATTTGGAGATTCCGTCAATGGTAATAGATGTTAGAAAGCAAATGGTTTATGTAGTGTGGAAAATATGTATTTCTCAGAATGAACCTACTACAGTGCACAAGACTCCTGGTAGTCACAGACTAATCTGTGTTTTTTAATGTGAGTTTTGTTACTATTTATTGTCCAGTAGATGCACACACTTTGACCATGCAGTGGCTGTAAGTATTCACTCATTACCATTTTGGAAAAGATTTGAACATACCATCAGGGAAAACAATAGAATCAGAGCTATTTAAGATGGAATTGGGAACTACACTTGAGTAAAGTGAGAAAATACATGTGTAAAGCAAAATGAGGTCTGCATGAAAGCTGTTAGTCTCAAAGTGACAAACTGAATCTGCACACTATCCGTGTACTTTGAGTGCTACTATTAGCACCTTTCAGGAAAACCCTGTTTTGCAGATCACTTATTCAGCATACAGGGGCTGTTTATGCTAGATTGGCTGATGTTAAAAAACAAGGAGATAATAAAGATCTCTAAAATCCATATGTAGACTCAGATTTCAGGTTAGCATTTTCATGAAGAAAATTAGTATTCAACAGAAGGAAGGTAAAGTTATGTAGTGGACAGTGTAATATTACTCAGCCCAAAGGTCAAGAAATTTACATGTTTATAGCCTACTTTTTGAAAGTTTTCATGGGTAAGCTTTTACTCCAGGTGAAACGAGGAAGTCAACAATTTACAAGAGAGCAGCTTTTGAGACAGAAAAGACAGATGATCTGGACCTGGGCAGTAGAAATAAAAAGTCAAAATAGTTCAAAGTGGAAATTCATGTCCTGCAAGAGGCATAACCATAACTTGAGCTGCCTAAATATGAGGTGACTGATCAAATTAGCTATTCAGCCATCCTTTTCTTTTACAGAGCGTAGAGTGAAAGATGGAAATCACCCTTCCTATTTAGAACACTTATTTAGAGCAGAGTGTATTAATTTTCCCACAAAATATAGAGGGACTACAAGCTGATCAACTTAGACTCAATGTTGTAATTTTTAGATACATATATATGTAATTAATGCCTTCACAAGAGTAAAAGTCTCACTTCACTTACGTAGTAAAGTCTATCATCCAAATGACAACTCTGTTTTCAATGGTTCAGGGGGCATATTAAAAATAAAATATCCACTCAATAGAAAATAAAATCAGGTCTATTTTCAATTAGATAGCTTTACACTGGGATGCCCTCCTAAAAAATCTATTAATGAGGTAGAAATTTGTGCAAGATTTATTTGAACAGTTGGGTCAGTAATGCATTTGCACTGGACATTAAAACTATATTCCTTAGCTGATAATGATGAATTCATACCTTGATATAAATCAATATTATTATTATTGGCTGTCATAATGTCTAAAATAATACCACTTCCTTTCTTTTGTTGTTACTAATTTGGATATTTTAAATACTTGTGTAACAAGTACTTCAAATTGACTAAATCCCTGATTAAGTTCAAGTCAAGAAAGCAATATTTTTAAAAAAAAACATACAATACTACTAAAGTTTTCCTACAGTGGACAGTGGTATCAGTTACATTACATATCTATGTTATGGAGATGATTCTACAAAGAATAAAAGTTTATGCACTGTTCATTGTTCATTAATCTCTACTGTGTAAAACATTGAGCCAAATTCTGATACACTCAAATGTCTGCATGTTCTTACCTTAGAGTCTGAGGACTCAGGAATATTTTCTCTAAGGGACGTCACGTAATTTTCATTTTTTGTGAATGTGTGTTATTTTCAGAAATAACTAGTTAATAGCATTAAGAAGTTTGTTTAGCTCCCTTTCATAAAATTTCAGGGAGCAAAGAGAGACCAGAGCCTCAAAATCTCCTGTAAAAAAATGTTCATAGAGTGATTTCTGGATAGCATAAAGCTTTTTGGAAGTGCTCCCATGGCCCACACTTGTGGTAGCCCAGCGGCCCCACTGTCCCCAGCTGTTACAGCAAGAGTGTGAGTATGCACAAAGCACAAGTGCTCTGCGGGCCTGGGACCAGAGACAGAAATACCAAGGGAATCAGCCTGAAAAGAGGCATGAAGGCAGCAGGAAGAGTTGTTAGGCACTGCAGAAGCCCTGGAGGCAGACGGGCAGCAGCAGCCCCCAACCCCTGCCTGCCTGCCATGTGCTGCTCCAGCAGAGAGAGTCTTTGTGACCCAGGGGCTGGGAGCAGAGCAGGCTGCCTGGGAGCAGGGAGTGCTAGTGGGGTGTCCTCCTGGGGATTAGTTACAGGGCTGGGAAATGTGTAGCTGCTCGACGCTCTGTAGCTGTCCAGTATCGTGATTTATCACTTGTGTTGGTATTGATCTGCTTTAACGTGTCATTCATAAATCAATAAACTGCTTCAATTCTAATGTGGTTTGAATCATGCAAACAGACTGGTTTTCCCCTGTGACAGGATCCAACACAATTTATTTTTATTTTGCCCAAGGTCAGAAACATGGTTGTTTTTACCTAGGCTCTACATCTTGGACACCTTTCCCATCTTTCAGCATCATACCTTTAGGGAAAGGGACTGTAGGCAGAGCAGACAATCCAGAACTCATTGTTCAAACAGATAAAAAACTATACTGAAAACATCAAAATTCATATTTCTTTCCAAATGGCTATTTGGAAAATTTCTAATTTGCCCACTATTCTATTTCTCAGTCTTCAATTTCTCACTTCACCTTTTTCTTTGCTCATCAGTTTAGAAATTCCCTTCTTTTTTTTCCTGGCAAAACAAGAAAATAAAAACCTCACTTCAGAGACAGCTTTGTCAGGAGTGACTTAAATTCTGTCCTTTCTCTTCTCTGTTGACCTGATCATCTTTGTGCAGATTACAATCTCCTTTAACATGCAACAATGTTCTAACTGTAAGTTTTTTTATGGTAGAATCACTGGCATTTAACTGAAACACAGATATTACTATACCAAAAGGTGTGAAAATGTTCTTACAATAATAATTTACAGGACAACTTTGGTGAAGCATTATCTTTTGAGATAGAGGGCCCAAATATGAAAATCCCTAGCTTGATGATTAAACCACATTTCTCATTTCAAAGGCAAATTTGTCTGCAACTAGACTAATATATAAAATATTATAATTCCTCTTTCTTGTTTTAAAAGAAAGAGTATTTAAATTTGTACAAACAAATCTCAGTAGCTTAAAATTTCCCAGCTGTTCATCTCTTTTTACATATTTATCTCTCTGAGATGAAGGCAAACTGTTTAGTTAAGGTACTTGATTTTTTAAAATTTAAATTAAATGTGATATGAAAAAGATGAAAACAATATTATAATTTTTCTCACTGGTTTTCGAATAGCTGGATAATCAGGGAGAAGGATGGAGGAAGAAACACACGGATTACATGCTCTCATAAAGCACATATTCAAGTTAAAATCAAGCAGATACTTAAGTGCTTTGCCTAATCAGAATCCAAATCTCTCAGAAGGAGGTAAGTATTTGGAGCAGGTAAGAGATTAGATTAGGATAGTAGACAAGTAAGACTGTTTAATTATCCCTTCATAGGCCACCCAGTGCTTGCTTCAGGCTCTTTTCTTTGAAAAATTATTCATCTGGAAGATTTATTAGCTATTTGCTGAGTTTAAATTTTAAAGTTCTCCTGTCACTTTCCTGGAAAGTAACTGCATATGCAGCAATTGTTATAAACTGACTAGCTTTTTCAGTGTGTCCATTCTAAAATTTTGCTGAAGGATTAAATCCTATGCTTTGTCAGCATCCTCTGGTATATAAAATCTCCATGAAGAATTAGCCTACATTCTTAAAATTTGCATTTTTACAAGTCAAATTAGCCTCCAAGCTGAACCAAGACTAAAATTTGAAGGATCACAAGCAGAGGCAAAACAATAAATTAATGCATATAAGCAAATATGCTATGTGCATGAAAAATATTTTTCTAGCTATAGCTATAATACCTTTTTTTTTTTTTTTTAATTTAAGGCTTTGGTTTCTTTTTTTTTTCCTTTTCTTTTCCTAGCATGTAGATATTGTTCTGGTTTGTAGAGCTACTAACAGATGTTGGCTGGTCAAGCCTGTGACTATAGATCAAGTCTATATCGGTATGGTTTCAAGAATTCCTCTGATTTCAAGACAGCAGTAAAAAATTCTAAGAAATATGAGTTATAAAAATCAAAGTAAATCTGCATTTAGATCGTGGCATGGACAATGTATTTTTGGTTCAAAAATATATACATGCATGTTCAGCAAGAAAAAGACTGAAACCAAAAGTTTCTGTATTGCCTTCTTCCGTCTGATGTGGAATAATTTGGCACTATACCTGGTTGCAGGAAATCCAAAAGCCTCGTTATTTAGGTCTACAAGATTTTGGCAATGGGGTCTACAACCACATGAAATGATCTTACTCAGATGACTCATAAAGTAATTTCATGTGTCTTACAAGCACTTGGTAGAGGTACAGACTAAAATCCACAGTTTTCCATTGACAGTTTGCACAGGAGCACTAACTGAAATATCTTCTAAGCATCACCATCTCTATTGCTTCATGGGTATTATGCTTTCTGTGTGGTTATGAAGAACATCTTTTCATATTATATGGCATTCTGAGCAGCTTAAAATGACACATTTACTAAAAGGGCTCTTATTTTACCCTCTATATTGAACAGCTGAATTTACAGGAGTCGCTGGTATTTTAGTGTGAAATTCCAAAGGATTTACTACTAGGAAAAGAACTGCCATTTTTCTGAGATGACAGGATGGCCTGACAGACTGCCCTTACACAGAGAGATCTGAGGAGCCTGGAGCTGATGGATCTTTTAGTACTTTGTCATTACTACATTGGCATAATTCAGATGAGCAAGTTTTAGGGTAAGGCTCAGAAATTCTTCTTTTGGCCCTAGAGAGCAAAGTCTTTGCATACATAAAGCAAAGAAGTATTGATTTATTGTCTGTTTATAAGAAGAGCATCACCTTAATTCTATTTCAAGAGTGTTCCTACAATGGACAAAGCAGTTGTCTCCAAATCTACTTCTACTCTGCAGACCCAGACATTTCACTGAATGTACTGACCACACAGAAATCCCACACATAAAAGTAACTATCTAATCTTCCCATAAAGGAATACATATGGATAAAAATTGTCCGAGTAAGATTGATCAAGATCTTTAGTCAAAATATTTTTAAGAGCTAGAAAATACTGCCTAACTTTCCCAGTGATGATCAACAGAATCAAGCCTCTCGTCCTTATTGGAAAGATTCAGTTCAAAATATACTCCTTTGATCTTGCATTTGGAAGTAGCTAAGCAAAGAAGCAACATGTTTACATAGTATCCAGGGTTAAAGAAAAGAGAGATATCTCTGCTGGTCTCATAGGTTCTCTTTAAAAAAAAGAAAGACATTTCTCTTTATATCAGATTTCATCTGATTTCATCAAAAGCTTTTTTTACTCACACTATTTAACAAATTTACAGGTCAATAATTTTGTGCTTTTGTCACATGCAAAGGTCCAGAGTAAAAGTCATCTGCAGGAGACCTGAATATCAGTGTTTCCTTAGGAACTAACTAGATGACAACTATACACACTTACTCACTTCCGCCCTGCAACCTGCAGGAAAGTTACTGCTGGTTTTGGAGGGCTGGGCAGAAAACCATGTGGGCTCCTGTTGTGGCACTGTTCAGTTTCCTATCTCAGGTGTCACTGGCCAAGGTCTTTGGTCATCCACTGTCATTTGTCTCCATGTGTCTTTCATCTCCAGAATCTGCCTTCATTTGCAGTATCCTTCCATCATCACAATTTTTGCCACCTTCTTTACAGGCCTATTTATTCTTTCTGAGACCAGACCCTTTCACAAACTCTCTTTACATCACTGAAGGACTTTGTTTTCCTAACCATAGTCTGCATACAAAAGAATAATATGTGATCATCCTTCCCATCAGTGATTCTGTCTCATGTTTCTTTATTAATTGGAGGCTTCATAATATACCATTTTTTTTCAGTCCAGATGATAGAAAAGTTTGCAATCTACACAGGGTACAGCTAACAAGAAGGAGGTTTGTACTTGGGAGTTCAGGAGTCAAATTTTATACATTGACACACACATATGAACATGTATCTACCACTTGTCAGTGTCCACAATTTCATTGTTTCATCACTTGCTTTGTGTGTTAAGTCTTTTATCTAACACTGGCTTTGTATTTTGTTTTTCAGAGCACAAATACTTAAAGACTGATCAGGAAGAGGAAGGTGCTACAACATTTCAGCATCTAGGCTACTCTGCAATGCCTGCTGACACCACTGAAGATACGGTTGCTTCATGGTAAAACACACTTTCTTGGAGAACCCTGACAAGAGTGTACATACATATAAAATACAGGAAAATTGAACCAATTAAACATCCAAACCCAAATCAGACCGAAGAAAACCTAAACAAACAATCAACCTACAAACAAACAAACAAAACTGAACAAAGAAACAGACTCTGAACAAACTCTGAAACACACTAACACTGGAATCTTTTTCCAGCATGAGTTCTAATAGAAACAGTTTTACTTGCAGATTCAACTCTCCAAAATCAATTTCTCTTGTGAAAACTAGATGCAAATATTGGCTTTTGTGTGATGAGGGCTTATGTACTTCATCAAGATGCTGAACACTGTCCCTGAGTGCCAAACACCTCCTGTGAGTGATTTTGTGGTCACAATCTCACAGGATTTAGCACTACAGGCTTTACATTAACATTTGTCTAGATACTATGAGTCTTAATCTGCTGAAATTAAAAAACTCAAGTTGACTTGACTGAGAAAATGACAGGGCTTGAACACAAAGAAACAAAAGACTAGAGGGGCATAGCTGGTTAATTGAACACAGTTGAACACAATAATCTGAAATTTCAGGAAAGAGATGCTTGGATTTGTAGTCCAGAAGAGGAACAACATAAAGTCTTTTTCACCTTTCTTGCACACTATAGTCCCAAAACCCCAGAACACTCTTATAAGCTTGAGTCCTGCATTAGAAGACTAAAAGCCAGAAATTATACTTTGTCACATTGAAAGAACTATAGACATTCAGAGATTTATCTTACAATTTTGAAATAACACTTAGTTTTTCCAAACAGACATGGTAAGTAGATTGTGTCCTGCTTTGATTGTGAAAGCTGGGGGAGAAGGGATAGTGACAGGAGAATAAAAAAACAAAAACAAAAAAACCCAAGCTAAAATAGAAGATAAGAAGCAGTGCTTTGAACATTAGGGCAAAACCACCATATAGTCACCTAAAGGATTTTTAATAACCTCGTAAACTATGTCAAGATGAGGATCAGTGATGATCCTTTAGTATAGATCACGTATAGTTTTGCTTTACAATCAGAATTAGTGTAAAAAAAGGAACATAAGAAGGCAAGCTGTGCCATAGAGAGAAAAAAATGAACTATGATCAAAAAGGAGATCAACATTACACATCTCTAAAGGCATGATCTTTAAAAGTACATGTTTTTAGAAAAAGTGTATAATAAGATTCTTACCTCCAAATTAGTCTTTTAAATGTGAAATAATTTTCATTAACTTCTATGAAAGTACCCTAGAAGAAACCAAAGCTCAGCAATTCTTTTACCAAAAGAAATTATAGAGGAATGCAACTATAAATTTGAACTAAATGACACTGAAACAATTATCAAAAAGAAAAATAACAAAAAAAAAAAAAATTATAATTTTAAAATGTACATACCTTGCTAATTTTTAAGGAAAAAAAATAGTACTAATCTCAAGAGAGCACCACTGTATGTGTTTGGTAATAACCTAGAGAAAATATAGAGATAATATCTTTGCATGAAGTGATCAACTCTAAAAAATACTTTTTGGTATTAGGAACTATATACACATGTTAAGTAATGTGCTAAATTTGGAGTTTTCACTTTTAGGTGCCTGAAATCAGAGTGTGTCCTGTACTAAATGAAAAATCTGAAGATGAGCCATGAATGTGTCCAGCAATCACCATGGCAGAACTAACATTTGATGAGAAATTTTAAAGCCTAACATTGTTTAATGCTGAACTGAACTGACTTAGTCAAGGCACTAAAAATTTAGAACTGAAAAGTCCCTCCTCATTATCTTGTGGCAGAGTAGCAGTGGCATGATGCATAATGATTCCACAACACAGGGAGTCTTTCAATGTAATTAAAAGTCAGTAGAATGGAACACAATTATAAGAATTTAATTTTTTTTAAGGCAATGTGTGATCAGCCAAGGAAATTCACTGTCAGAGAAAATCATTGAGATGTCATCTATGCCAAAACCTGGAGAAGACTATGAGAATTTTTTTATCAATTATAATATCTGTGTGTATCCACTGTAGAGAGAAAAGAAGATGCACTGCACATTATACCATTATGTGTACATTTATCTAATGTACATGGAGTATTGAACAATGGCTAGACCCCCAAATAAATTCAAAAGGAAGGCACTAGTGTTTCATAAATTACTTATCCATAGGCATAATTGCTGTTAAGTAAGGCATTCACATACCAGAGTACTCATTTCCCAAGTATTTAAACATCTGTAAGTTGTTTGTATTAGGTAGTCAAAGCTAGTCTTACTTTACACTAACCAGAGAAAGCAGCCTTTCCAAAAGACACTTCACCTCACAGATGCAATGTCTTAGGCTAATATTCTCTTTGGATCTCTTTATTTCTTTAACTCTTTATTCAGAGAATATGGTGTGATTATCATGAATATAGTCAATAAACTTTTTAGTGGCAGAAAGGTATTAGATAAATATTGCCCTCAGCATCTATGTCTTGTCTGCAGAAAGAAACAGGCATTTCCAGAAGAATTTATCCCATTTTAAAATAGATATGTAAAATATATGACAGGATTTGCCCTCTCAGAATTCTTAGTTCTCTCCATTAAGCACAGGAATAGTCAAAACAACCAGTTGTAATTTCTAAACTCTTAGAACATAAACCTTGCTAAAGATACCCACTCTTCAATGATTTGTTGAAATTGGGTAAATTTGCTGACTTCACAGACAAAGAACTTGTGTGGGCTAAACCAGTAAATAATTTTTTGACAACGAGACATGAGACCTTATCATAGTCTGGGATGTGAGATGTGGTACCAGCTAAATTAATGAATTACAGCCCCTGAATATTAGCATGTTGCCTACTTTGTCTCTATGCTGTGTGGTGAAGCCTCTCTGGAAGCACCTTCAGACACCATCAGAAGAAAAAGGGGAGCAGGACAATGATGAAATCAATTTTCTTGACATTAGTAAGGAGTGCAAGCATATAGCTAAAGGACAAGCTCCAGTTTCTATAAGAATTATATTAATTTTTGATTTATTTTCCCCTGCCCAACGAAGAAATTCAGGGAATGCTCTGTGGTGTGTAGAGCTGTGTATCAAATTTCTGACGTCTCACAATGATAAGAGTGTCCTAATTTTTTCACATATCTAAAAATAATGTGTTAAACATTCCTTAAAATACTGATAAAATGCCAGTCAACAAAAACTGAAAGTAAAAATCTAAGTCAATTGTTAGATAATAAGCCCTGAAGATTACAAAATGAAAATTTGAATCTATTTAATGCTGACAAAGTCTAAAGCACACAGATGGAGTTAAAATGACAATAGAATTGTTGTGGTGAATTTGATAGCTGAAAAAAAATACATAAATATCTTCACAGAAATGTTACACTATGCCAGATCAAGATGGCTGAAAGTAACCAGGATGAGTAGGCTAGTAAATTACTTAAAATTATGTCATGGCCTTACACAAAGAAACATTTTCTTTAAACGTGTTAATTTGCATAGTAGAAAAGGAAAAAAACCCTTCCAAAATGAGTCAATAAAACTACAAAAAAGTTCCACCAGTGTAATTTCTAATGCACATGCACAAACAAATACGTTGTGTCACAAAACTAAAGAATCAGTAGCACAGTGGTGATCATCTAGAAATGTTTTTATTATGGCTGAGCAGGGCTTAAACAGTGCCAGGGCCTCCTCTGCTTCTCGTACTGCCACGCTGGAGAAGAGGCTGGGGGTGCTTGGGAGGTTGGGAGGAGACACAGCCAAGACAGGTGACCCAAACTGACCAAAGGGACATTCCAAACCATGTGACATCACACTCAGTACATAAAGTGGGAGAAAGAAGGAGGAAGGGGAGGACATTTGGAGTGATGGGTTTGTCTCCCCAAGTCACTGTTGTTTTGATGAGGCCCTACTCTCCTGGCTGAACATCCACTTGCCCATGGGAAGCAGTGAGTTCATTCTTTGTCTTGCTTTGCTTGTGTGAGGAGCTTTTGCTTTCCCTATTAAACTGTGTGTATCTCAACCCACGAGTGCTCTGCCTTTTACCCTTCTGATTCACTTCTTGATCCTTCTGGTGAAGGAGTGAGTGAGCAGGTTTGTGGGGCTTGGTTTACAGCTGGGGTTAAACCACAACAGCCTTCTAGGTCTAAAAGCATCTGAGGTGTGTTCTGAACACATGCAAACTGGTTAGGTGTTATCCAGAAGGAATCCAGCTTGTGTGCTTTAATCTAGGACTGGGAGAGTGGAAAAATGGTGGTTGTGCTGGGCAGAGTTAATAGTCCTCATAGTAGTATGGAGCTATGTTTTGTATTTGTGCTGGAAACACTGTTGATAACACAAGGATGTTTTCATTATTGCTGAGCAGTGCTTGCACAGAGCCAAGGCATTTTCTGCTTCTTACCTACCACCCCAGCAAGGAGGCCTGGGTACACAGGGAACTGGGAGGAGACAGCCTGCACAGATGACCCCAACTGATCGAAGGAATATTCCATATGATATGACCTAATGCTCAGTATATAAACTGGGGGGAAGAACGAGGAAGAGGGAGAACATTTGGAGTGATGAAGTTTGCCTTCTCAAGTCAGTGTTAAGTGTGATGGGACCCTGCTTTCCTGGGACCCTGCTTTCCTGGAAATAGCTGAACACCAGCCTACCCAGGGGAAGTGAAGAATGAATTCTTTGTTTTGCTTTGCCTGTGTGTGCAGGTTTTCTTTGGCTAATAAACTGTCTTTTTCTCAATCCATAATTTTTTTTTTTCTCACGTTTACTCTCCAGAATCTCTCCCCCCATCTGACTGCAGGGAAAGTGAGTGTCTAGGTGGGGCTGAGTTGTCAGCTGTGGTTAAACCTCTATAGTGGTAGATCAGCTTGAAAAGTTCAGTCCTGGGCCAAAATAATATGCCAGTGTTGGAACATCCATACACCCTGATAGAAGAGTCTACTAAAGTAAAAGCACCAGCTCCTTACTTAGTTTATTCTTTTCAGGGTCCTACATTAGTTCAAATATGGGACTGAAAGGTCTCCACCTTAGGGGGCATATGGGGGTGTATTCTCCCAAAATCCATAAAACACCACCATTTATATGTCACTTAACACAAGCTACCAGGTAATTTAAAGAAATTAGACTGACCCTAATCTGTTCCCTCCAAAATACTGGTGTGAACTGTGCTACATTAAAGCTCTCCTGCTCAAGGAATGCCAAGGTCGTAGGTCCCTTGTGAAAGAGCTAAGAGTTGCCACATGAGGTCCCCTCTGGAAACTATTGCCTTTGTTTCTTCCTTTTTAGGAACAGAATTTTCTTTGTGGATTTTATTGGCCCCAACTTCAGTGCAGTAACACCCAGACAGTTTTATGGATTCTGCATGTATCCCTTGGAACACTTTTTAAAATCTGTCCCAGTTTTGAAATGCAGCTTTAGCTTAAATCATCAAAGTATCTTCTCATTCACATATTTAAAATAAATTTTCTATTGCAAGCATAATTAACTTCTTTCTGCTAATGTACAAAGTGAAATGTTGGAAAGGGACAGTGGAATAGTGAGCCAATCACAGAGTAGTAACTAGAGCCTTGGTTATCAACTTACCTCCACTGTATAAATGGTTTTGATCAAGGACAGTTGAAACAAACCTACAATTATCAAACAGAGAATGCAGCTCACACAGAGAATATCTGGAAACGTGAGGGAAATCAAGCAGACTATCAATCCTTTTATGTGATGCAGATAAAAAGTATCAAAAATATACACAGTATCATCATCAGCAGAATAAAGCCGATAAGGGGTTTACATATTCTTTCTGAGATGGATGCTGTCAAAAATCATAAAGTTTTGGAGAGGAAATGAAAATATCTAAGATCTTTATAATCTAAAGCAAACGTGGAGCACTGGGTTAAGATTTGATCTGGGACATTTAATTTGTCTTTTTCTAAACAATTTCTTTAAAAGTACATGGAGAAATAATGTAATTCCAGTCAAATTAGGACCCGTATAAGACATACAATAAATTAATAGTAAAAGAAATATACTGTCATCATAGTATAGAAATATGATTAAGTATTCTAAAAATATATTCTGAATATTTGGTGTTTTATGTTGAGTTTTATAACATCTTTTTAGAGTATTTTCATTATCGGAAAGATAGAAATATATATGCAGACTATATAATTTGTTGAGGTTTACAGTACTGGATACATAATATTTTCTCCATATTTTTACATGAACATAAATCCCCCCAAGTACAGTCAAATGGCATATAACTGTAATGCTATAATAGTGGAAGAGAAGTTTATTAATGGCATCCAGAAAGGTCAGCATGGCACTGCTAAGAAGGAAAGATGGATATGGAAACCTGAAGATGGGTTGATTCATTTCACAGAGGTAAATACTCATTGCTGCATAACTGTCTCCTTTTAATTAGCTTGTCAAAAGATTTTGACAAAACCTCCAGTAGATTACTGAGTAAACCTGAACTGCAGATTACCTCAACTGAACCATTTATTGCCTTTCAGAGCTTTTAATAGAATTTATCTAATCAATCCAGTTCTGTTTCCCTATCAATTTTTAGCTTTTGGGGTTTTTTTTGTTTGTTTCTTTGCATTATGATTCACTACAAAGTTTTCCAGCAAGACTCCTTTTATTTTTTTTTTTTTTTTTTTTGCTTTTTTTTGTGTGAGTGTGTTTTTTTGGTTGTTTTTGGGGTTTTTTTGTTTGGTTGGTTTGGTTTTGGTTTTGTTTTTCTTTTTCTTTTTCTTTTTCTTTTTCTTTTTCTTTTTCTTTTTCTTTTTCATTTTCATTTTCTTTTTTCTTTCCTGTTTAATATAAGACTATGTTTGAGCATGCACTTTAGATCTTCCTTGATATCTTTATTTGGATTTCTCTACCTATCAATTCATTGGAGAACATAGTGTTTCCAAGCTTTTTATGGCTCTTTTCTTTCTTTAGTTTTAAATGTATTTTTATGTGAATGGATGACGCTTTAGTTTAAGGCTATAACATTAACACAAGTTGTTCTTGTAAATAAACAGGCACTTGCAAAAGAACCTAAAAAGTGTTGTCTTCCCCAGTGCTTCATTTACTGTTTTTTACATTGTATTATCACCTCTGTAAGCACAACTTCATGTCACCAAAATTCATTGCAATTAGTAATGCAACACAGATACACACTTTTGTTAGCTGGAATTTGACAGATATGGGAAGAAAAAATTAGGAATATATATTTATAAATTTTCTGGCTTAGAATTCCAAGGACTGGGAGAAACAGGGGAAAGAGACTGATTGTCTTTTCCCATTGAACTTCTCCAAACACAGCTGCTATACCTACTTGCTAAAGTCATTCAGATAGTTACAGGCATCCCAAGGAACCGTCAGTTGTTGGTGCAACTATTTGATATTGAGGTATTTTGCTCATCCTAAATAGTGTAGTTTGAGGAGAGAGGGTCTGTTGCCTCTTTCTGCTGCCATGCCTGTGTGCTGGTTTTGTAAGTGTCTAAAAGAAGGTTAGAACTGGAAAAATTACCAATGTTATAACAAGGGATGGCACAGCACGCCACTTTCTCCATTGAATCACGGTCTACATGGACTGCATATGAAAGCCCCTAAAATGTGCTGCTGTCCACATCATCCAAAGCAGACTCTGAACTTTACAATTTAGAAATGTTAAATAATGTAAATCAGCCTCTTCTCTAGCATAGTAATAATGCTTTGCCACATTAGGCATAAGAGTTTATCTTCTTGAAGCACTTTATCTTCAGTCTTGAATGAAATTATTTATGTTTTGGTAAATAATTTATTCATTAAAAATATATTTTTCATTAACTAAAAAAAAATTAATTTAGATCAATCTATTTCATATTAAATTTGGGGGAGACTAAAATTTCACAAATCTTTTACAAGCCTTCAGTTTATGATACCATTTACTCTTAGGAAACAGTTCAAATCTCTCCTGTGCTCATACAATTTGGATCCCTGCGTACTGTCATATGTTATGGGCCATCCAGGGTGACAATGATGAGGGAGCCTTATTTTCTTTTTAGCAGTTACTCAAGGCACTGGGCAAACATGCCAAGACACTGAGGGATGTATGTTCAATGTACACATCCTACACTTTGGAACACTGAAAGTGTGAGGAGTATGGAGAATTGCCAACAGTATGAAGAGTGTAGACTAAATGAATGCTTCTCTTTCCATATTTGTTCCCATTAGCATGTCATTTAGAACTATCTTTTGATCTGGGTGAACTGGATTAAAATTTCAACAGAGAGAAGAACAAACTGAATTCAGTCTCCTGCAGTCTGGATAGGGGCCGTGACTACTAGGTTGTTCAATCAAAGAAGGGCATTGTTCTCACTGTATTTGTTGTATCTAAGTTTTGCCCCTCATTTCCCTTTCTCTCATTAAAGACATCACTTAGAATAACATAAATAAGATATTTCACTTGTGTCTGCACTTTGAATGAAAAGCATGCATACAAATAGGTATACAGATATACAAATATGGATACAGGTGAAATGTTTGCACATACTTGTGTGTATACACAGTTTTGTTGGTACAGCAGTAACAGCTCCTTTGTTCTGGTAAATTTTTAAATTAGCAAAGAAAGCAAAACATCACTCACATGCACTTTTATACAAGAGCACCACTCTTGTATATCCAATAAGGAACACCATCCTAAAGTTTCCAGTTGCCTAAAGAGTTTATAAAATTATATGTTGTATAACAAAATTACATGCAATTATTGTGGTGTCCAAAGCCCCAAAGGATTGAATAATGAAATTTTAATCTGAAATATTTATTAAAAACAGTTGAAAGAAAAACCTTCTTGCATAGTTTAAGGTAGAGAAGGAAACCTCTCTGAGGAAAAAAAATCTGATAAAGTGAGTGTATTTGGGAAAATATGTTTAGTGCAGCACTACAGTCTAAAATAGATGCTGTATGCAGCACATAAACATATTAATTTGTCAGCAGTTTCTCAGTGCCAAAGTACTTGGCAAAGTTTTAAAAGAGCTATACCGTAGTCTGAGTGGTATGTTGGCAAGATGCCTGAACTTGTTCTACTATTTCAGTATAGTTTTACTTACCTCATAAGGAAATAAACATGATTACTTTTTCAGTTATTTTAATGTCCATCTTGTCCTTCTCAAAAATGTTTATACTCTTTCTTCCAAACATCTAGGTCCTATATCAGCAGGTTAAATAAAAAAAAAAATTCTGTCAACACCCAACCCACGTTCGGAGTAAAGCAATTAATTTGATGGGTTGACAGTTGAAAAAGGTAGCTTCTGACAGACATCCAGTGTGATGCCAGCCAGAATGATGCACAGTGTAACACTTGCCTTAAAAGGGAAGGTAAATCAGGCATCCCAAAGGCAAGTCCTTTGTATTCCATTGAAGCTTTTAGATATTAGTGCGTCTTTGTTGTGTATTCCTGACAAGCTGGAAAGAATTCCACTGTACCTAACATATATTTGAATGGAATTCACAAAAGGCTGTATGCAAATCCCACAAAGGAGAGCAGAAGAGCCAGGCAGAGGGCAAGGAAAGCAGCAATCATTGCTCAGTCCCAGAACAGATGTGCAGACCTCTGGAGCTGACAAGGGCAGTGGGGACAGGGAGCAGGTTAGCAGAGCAGCATTCACCCATTATGTTCCCTTCAAAGTCCATTAGTTACTAGAGTAGTTAAAACATCATAAATTAGTGCTGCTCTTCTATTTTGTAAAAATGCTTGTGCATGAAAGGAGAATTATCACAGAGTTGGTAACCTGTGTTTTTTGGTTGAACTTTGGTTGAAGACTTAGAATTTACACAGACTGGAAAAAATTCACTACATTCTTAGTATCCGCATCTTGAAAACATCTATATCTACTTTCTCGTGTCCAGTTCTCAGGAGAGGGAAGAGAGTAGTATGAACAGACATCTCAAAGACCTGTTTTCTATGATGAATACAAGTCTTTAAGGTATGGAAGGGAAAATTTGCGTGGTTTTCAGTTGAGGGATAAACATTAGCCAGTCTTCAGTGTAAATGCTTTGTACAAACATCATCTTATATGAAAACGAAAACAAACCAAACCAAAAGTTAGACATGTGCTTAAAATATCTCTGCTAGAAGACAAACCAGCTAAAGCTCTCTCAGAAACTGTTGTAGTCCATGGAGGAAGAATTTTGAAATGGAATAAAGTTCACAGCCTGTAAATATCTCTGTCTCCTGTCTTACCAAGAGAATATAAATTGAGAGACAGTTGTGTTGCCCAGCAAACTCATGCGGAACCTACGCTGTCACTCTAGGATGACTTTTAGCCTTTTGGAGAACATGCACTAACTCTTTTTAGCATAAGAGCAAGAACATTAGTGGAATTCTCTTATGGAGTCATCCCAAATATACTATGTTTCCCTTTCATGACAGAGATAAAAGACTATAAAGTAAATGGAATTTTAATTACACAATGTCAAGCTGCGTTTCAGACCTAGCCAGGAATAAATCTGTCCCTTAAACTCTTCAGAAATTATTTCCAGGTGATAAACAAGTGCACTAAAATACTAACTAACTATAAGATTTGTGTCTTATTGCAATGTGTTTCAGTTTACAATATTCATTAGAAAGATTTAGCAAGATAGAACATTGAGATTGATTGTTGCTAGTTTAGTTGTTCCTAGTAGGCAACCAACCAAGGTTCATTAGAGGAATCATGGATGTACTTGTTAAATGTTCTGTACAATTGCAGACCCACAGGTAGGAAGTTACAGTAACAACTTCATCTTAACAAATATTATGGCTTCTAATGTTCTAGAACATATAAGCTTTGTGATACAGGAAGCTTTTGCATTGGAATTTTCCAAAATTTGTCTTCCTAAAGTCTGGAACGAATCCTCCTCTAAAAATTGTCTCCCAGCTCCATTAACTCAACGGACTTTGGGTTATACTACTGTTACAGGTATTGAGATTTGACCTAAAGCATTAAGAAACCAAGATTGAACCAAATTCAGTATTTGAGACTTAATTCCTTGAGATATTTGGCAGTGTTCCAGAACAATATTGTTTTATAAACATTAGTGTGACAAAACTTTGTATGTATTTCTGTAGGGATTTTGATTAAGATTCTAAGCACTCATGGTCCTCTGTTGCGGTGGTCCCCCCTGGGCCCCGGCCCCTCTGGGCCAGATCCCTGCCATGTGACTGAGCCAAGTCTATCTTAGGTTCAAGCCGCCCGGGCTCTGAGCTGGTTGGTTGTTTGTCCCGTCTCCGCCCCTGGTATCACCTTTCCCCCTGTCTCTGATAAAGCCAGCAGGGGGAAAAGCTCAGCCCTCTTACCTCACCGACTGCTGCCCGGGTCGGGTGCTCTGTTCCCCTCCAGGACAGAGGGAATAAATGACTTAACATCAAGGAGGTATGAGCTGTATTTCTGTTCTCAACTTCTGCTCTGGGGACAGCTGCCATTAACACTGCCTTAGGTGGGGCTGCTCAGTCGAAGGAATATTAGGCTGTTGTGAATGGTCTAGAATATTCCGAGGCTTAAGAAGCAAGCTTGCCACAGAATTAAGCAGTGGGCAGCTGATAACCCCCCACAGTCCTCATTTAGCAAAGAACTTAAACACATATTTAACCTCAAGAACCTAAAAAAGAATATACTAAAAGATATGAGTGTCTGTACACAAAGACATACATATGCACACATGTAGATACACTTCTAATTTAAAATCCTTGTTGTCTGTGTGTATAATCCCTCTACAAACCTCAACTAAAAAAGGTTTAGAAAAAGGTTTACCAGACAGTGAATTGCTCAAGTCCATACAGTGTTACGCGATACTCAACCATTTGAGTGTTAGAACATTAATATTAAAGACATCATACATCTCACACAGATGTTATATTAAACCTCTGCATTACTCTCATACAGGAAAAAAATAAGTTGTTTAGCAACCATCAGCCTTATCTCCTGCCTCTGTGTATATATTTTTAACAAATTTTTACTTTTGCTAAACAAGAATACTACAGAGGCTAAAATAATCACTGAATAAATCAATCAACAGATACATTTTGGAATAAATATCATTCTCGTTTTACAAGAAAATTCTTGTTTACAGGAAGATTCTTATTTTTAGAATAGAGTTGCATATATGCATACAATTTTGGCCAAAGCTTAGCAGTCGAGTAAAATGTATATTTGATGATTTCTTTACTTCTTTTTCTTTTTTTTTCTTTTTCTTTTTTTTCTTTTTCTTTTTTCTTTTTTTTTCTTTTTCTTTTTCTTTTTCTTTCTCTCTTTCTTTCTTTGTCTTTCTTTCTTTCTTTCTTTCTTTCTTTCTTTCTTTCTTTCTTTCTTTCTTTCTTTCTTTCTTTTTCTTTCTTTCTCTTTCTTCCTTACTTCCTTTTTTTATCCAGAAGAGTGTTATACTGTTTTTTATCCTACAAATGTCAAAATGTGCGCATTCATTTTCAGTTAGAATGCTAATAAATATAATTTCTTCATAATACAGATATTTTAACTGGTTTATTATTGAAGTTAAGTAAGTTTGCACATATTTTCTAATACCAAAATTATATACTCCATGGTAAAGATGCTTCAGATATATGCAGTGACTGCCAAATAAAAATTTTGTTTTACAATGTTTTAGAGAAGATGAGTAGTTGATTCTCCAGTGCAGTGCACAAAATAGAAGTACAATAATACTTCCATCTTAGTTCATCTTTTTGACCCTACTATATTCCTCTTATCTTGTGACAAATCACTGGTTTGTGGACTTTCTGACCTGGATGCTTAATGCTCAATATTTTGATTAGCAGACTTTAATTAACTTCTCTCTGTGAATTTGCCTACTTGCTTTTCAAACACATTTCATTTGGCATCCAGTGTGCATCACATTTTAACTATGCGCTGTGTGAAACAAGCTTCACTTTGTTTTAAAGTTTACACCTGATGACTTCCTTTGTGTGCCCCTTGGGTTTTCTGCTATTAAAATTTTTAGATAATAGTTGTAATTCATCATCATTACCCATTTCCTTCTCTGTGTGTAACTACCTCCTTCCCCTGTTGTCTTCCTTCCATTCTTGGAGGTACTACATTAATGTACTGCTCCTTGTAATGAATCTGTTCTTCAATTTTGATAACATTCTGTACCTTTTTCAAGTTCAGCTATATAATTTTTGTAATATTGTAACCTGAGTTCCTGTGTTGTACAATGGAATAATAAATTCACAAAATATTTTTTCCATGTCTTTTCAGGTTTTTAGTTTCTTCCTGCTACTCCCTTATACTGTATTTGTCCCTGAGCACATCAGCTCAGTAGCTAGTGGTTTTAAAAAAGTAAATATGCATGTGAGTATAGAGTCTGTGCCTAGGTGACACCTGATGTCAGGGGCTTTATGGTGTATGGGTTGTGGGTTGTCTACATTGATTTTATTTTTTTTTCTTTTAATTCATTTTAATTCTTCCTCTGTTGATGCAAATTTTATATTTACTTCCTCCAGAGAAAATCCTCAGGAACATTGGCTCAGACCATGACTACATTAGGTCTTGTCCATCTCTGCCCATGAACTGAGGAGATTTGATGCACTGTCTAAATCTCAGAACGCTTATTAGATCATGTCAGGTTTATGATTTTTCAGGTACCCTTTTATTCCGCAAATACCTTGCTCATAATCACTTCAGAGGGTAAAGTGAAGTCACAATCAACAAAGTACAGCTGGGCCACTGTACTCTACCACCATCCTTTCTGCACTTTTCTTGGTTTATAGTAGCATACATCATATTTCAGCTGTGTTGCCATAGCAAGCAACATCACATATCCTTTGTTCAATTCACTGTTTTCGTATCTTTCCTCTCTCTCAAACCATCAACTCTGGAGAGCAATTTAGCAGGAATACAACCTTGATTGTGCTTGTGTTGCTGACACTGATAGAAGTAAGAAGAGTTGCCCCATCCTACCTTGTACATCTTGGTGCTTAGACAATACATGTAAGAGACAAGCTTTTAAATTTCCCTCAAATATTTGATATTATATGATTCAGTGTAGGGCTGCATGCTTACTTTTACATTTTATATTAGTTGTATTATTTATGTTCATAAGCTAATGTTTGTCCTAGCTGCCGATGGAATCTTTTGGATAATCATTTGAATGAGAAACTGGTTTGGTTGGCTGGTTGATTTTTATCTCGGCTTTTAGAGATATTTATTTGTTACAAAGTATTTCTTTTCAACTTTCTGCATTGGAAGCTACTTGCACACATTTCCTCAGCATAAAGAATTGTTTTAGTGGGGTCACGGCCCTCGGAGTTCAGCTGGCTGTCAGCATTCCAGCTGAATGGCATCTGCACTTACATCCTGCTTCAAGGGGAAATGCAAACAATCATGCTGCTTCAGGAACAAAAAATCTCAATATTTATGTTAAAATCATTTTTGATTAAAAGCCAATTACACTGAAGATGATGCAAATCTGTCCTGCTTTTGTTTGGGCAAATCCAGAGATAAAAGCCCTGGATCGAAACCCACTCTTCTGCTCCTCATTGAACTATCTGTAGTTTTGAAATTTTAGCTGCTCTCTAACCCTAATCAGCCACACAGGATGCCAAAATATATGACCATATGAAGGAAGTATGCAGAAGCAGTGACTGTTAGCTACCTCTAAACTGCCAGCTTTCATAATGACTGTCTTGGGCAGTTTAAGGGAGTTCTTGGTAGTTTGTGTATCAGAATTGCAGGGGGAGTACAGTTAAAAATCTGTAAATTGTGTGATTTTGCCATTACCTGGAGAACAAGGAAATAAAATTTTCATCAGATCTATGAAATAACTACACTTTCTTCTGGTACATCCTAACTAGAAGGAAAAAACCATAGTTTAGAGAGGTATCTCCATGAGATTTGTGTGGAGATCTACTTAGCTGAGTAATGAGAAGCATTCAAATAACATGGAGTTATAGTTTGGTCCTTTCTTGACCTAATAATGTTGGAACTTAATCTTACATACAGAATTTCCCTATATGTCCATGTTGAAACTGTACATAATCATGTTGCAAGGAAAATCTCATATATAATAATAAAACAAACTAATATACCAATCTCTGTATATTCAGTACATATTTTATAAGAAAATACCATTCTAATAACTGAAAAAAAGTATAATAGAACACTCATGTCTGTAAAACCAAACACTTCAGTACATAATTAACTTACTCAAAAGCTTAAATACCTTTAAGTAAATTATTATGAACAGAAATGGACTTCAGCATAGATTGAGACTCAGGCTAAAACAATACATTCCTTAGTGCACGGGAAATGTGTTTCACTCTTCATGAATAAACATAGCATGCACAGTATGATACCACAAGAGAAAAATGATATAAGAGGAAAAGTTCGTCCTGCAAAATAAATGGCCTGTAATATAAAATAAACACAAGACAGCAAATGAAAGAAATAAAAAATAAGCAAACTACAAGACTATTGTATCACTGAATCAGGCAGACACATAAGGCATTCTATTCTGTTTACACTTTCATGGGGTGATTTAATCAAGCTATCTACATAGCTATCAGAGTACTTTTATTTTATCTTCATTTTTGCTATTAAGATCAGAAAGGAGGGCTGCTTCCCTCCTACCTCCCCCCATCCCCAAATCGAATTGAAATTCCCATGTAGGTCAGTTGTGTTTACCAGAGGACATTGTGTGCAGGCTAAAAGAATAAAATGGCAAAGGAGACGTATTAAGATTTTCTTTCTTTGATTGCTTATTTCATATGCCTATTCCAGTGAGCAAGGTTTAAATTCTTAGATATATCACATTCAACAACCTGCAAAGAAGTTCACTGAGAACAAAAGAGAGCAAGGGAAGAATGAGACAGAAACCTTTGCAAAAAGTGTTTTTGTAGGTAGTTCATGCACATACTAATTTCTATTGTACCTTTCCTGATTCTCAGAGTCAGATCAAACTTGAAAGAAGGCTGAATTCAAGTACTATTTTTGCTACTTGAACTGAGCACATTGCATGGCTCTTATCATCTTCAAAGGTTGCCTCCTTCTTTATGAATAATGTGTCCTTAAAGCAATGTTGTCAAAATAAAAAGGCAGGTAAGCCACTGCACAATTATAATTGTTTCTAGTAGTAAAGGGCAAAGGTGTTTTGAGTTTTTTGAAATAAATTTTCAGATTAAGTGGATAAGCCTCAGTCCAAAAAACAATTAGAAACAGAAATTTTAGTCCAATTATCTCAATCACAAAACCCTTCTCTAATTAGAATTGATTATAAACCAGAAAGTTGAATTCAAATACACTCAAACCCAAAGGTTACTTGAATATCAATTCAGATTAGATATTTCAGGAACTTCTCTGGCAATATTGTGAGAATTTTAAGCCATACAGCTAAACAAGCTCTTGTTATCTTCCTATTTCTTCTTTTTCTTGCATCATTTAATTTTGGTACTACATATCAGTGTGTGCAATATTTGCCTTGATTATCAATGCAGATCTCTGGGCAAAAATAGACAAATATAATGTTTTCTGGACTTTTCCTCTAATTATTTTCTTTTTCACTTGAAAAAAAGAGATTTTAAAAAGCTGAAGGCTAAAAATGTCAGCAGTAAATCTCCCATACTGTGAGGCAGTAAAAAACTTAAGGGATAGTTTTAAATGTATATCTTGGAACCTTATTTTCCTTTTCAGGGAGAGTTGGGATCCTAAATTCCTCTTGACCAAGATCTTATTCATACATTCAAATTTGGAATGCAGAATGAATCCCTTAAAAATGTCCAGGTCTTCTGAATTAAAACTTATAGAGCTATTGAACATTGGGCTATTTTGTTTTAATCTTTTATGCAAACTCAGAATTTTTAAACTCTCTTCACATAAGTACACATTTGCTTTCAATTAACCTGAGAACTCTATTGTCCATGACCAATTCTAGTAATTAATGTTGCCCTAAACATAGTTTTCCTGCTCTAAATTTAACCAAGATTTCAGAGGCATTAAATTTAAAACTAACAACCCAATCTTAGAAAAGGTTGATTACATTTTCTGTTAAAGAGATTTAGAATAGATATGTCATAAGAATTAGAAAGAAAAATTTAGATAAATTAATGGCATGTGAAAAATTGAACGTATAGAACCTATAGTGGTTTTCATCTTGTAAAATAAAAATAAGGTCTCATTTAGAAAACAGTATTTGAGGTGTTTAAAATGTATTTGATTTTAACAGAAGAAAACCCCTCATCTACAGCATAAGGACAGTAAATGATGCTAGATTAATGTGATGGTTTAACCCTAGCCAGCAACCAAGCACTACATGGACACCCTCTCACTCCCACACCAATGAGATTAGAGACAGATTTGGAGAGGTAAAAGGTAGATAACTCCTGGATTGAGATAAAACCAGTTCAATAGGGAAAGCAAAAGCCATGCACACAAGCAAAACAAAGCAAGGAATGAAGTCACTGCTTCCCATGGGTAGGTGGGTGTTCATCCATCTCCAGGAGAGCAGGGCCTTGTCACCGGTAACAGTGACTTGGGAAGACAAACAACATCACTCCAAATTCCCCCCTCCTCATCCTTCTTCCCCCACTTTAAACACAGAGCATGATATCCTGTGGTCTGGAATATCCCTTTGGTCAGCTGGGGTCCTGGCTGTGTCTCCTCCCAATCTCTCATGTACCCCCAGACTCCTCCCAAGTGTGGCAGTATGTGAAGCAAAAAACGCCTCAACCCTGTGCAAGCCCTGCTCAGCAATAACAAAAACATCTCTATATTATCAACCCTGTGTTCAGCACAAATCCAAAGCATAGTCCCATACCAGCCACCGTGTAAAAAGTTCACTCTACCCCAGCCAAAACCAGCACAATTAAGCACTTTAATATCTTGGTCTGTTCAAATGTTGGTCAAGAGCTATGGTGACTTTCATGATGTTGGATCTCACATCTCTCTGGATGATACTTTGAGTATCAAAGGGAGGTCTCTGTACTGCCTCATGCCTGCTGTTGTGATTTATAAACAATGGCACGGCTTTTTTAAATCATAGCCATCCTTTATGAATTGCACCTAGTGTCAAAACACAGATTCCTTTGTATGTATTCCTCCAGACTTTATTTGAAGGGGGAAAATAAAAACTAAAAAAAACATGTGTAAGCAGCATCATGTAGTCCCATTCACATTCACATCAAATACGCCATTCAATTTAGTTATTTCAAAGACTTGAAAAAACCTGAGGCATCTTACGGATAACTTTAAGTCTGAGATGGGAGGTGAAACTCTTTAAATTTTCTTGAGAACCTAAATAGGTAGGAGGCATTCACTCAAACTGGGTAAAACAGAGGGAATAAAAACCCAAATGGACTTATTCATCTCAGCCCTGCTTAGATAGCTTCTGCACAACAGATATTTAATAACACTCCAGTCAGCTTCTCTCCAGTACTTTAGACACATCAGAGCCAGGTCAGACTGTCTGTGAGTACCTGGAAAGTGTTAATTGACAGGACCCTGGCGAGGTGAATCCTTAAGGTCACCATGGATAGCAGATAGACTATCACTACAATGAAGGTAAAGTAAAATTATCCTTAGTGTTTGTGTTAGGTCAGTCAAATGACTTCCCAATGGATTGTAAAACACTGAATAAAGCCCTATGAAGCAATTCTATAACCTCTTTGTTAGTCTCAAATTATCCTTAGCTCAAAGAATAAATGTTTGCAGAATGAAAAAGTTGTATATGTTACCTGCCTCCTTTAAAGAAATAGACAGTATAAAATAATATACATGGTAAAACTTGTTCTGACTAGTTTTTATTTTCCTAAACCTTAATCTTGTTGATATTTTCAGAATGTTAATGGCTTGAACTTTATTTTTCTCATTTTTATGTGATGCAGAAAGAATAACTCAAAGAATGAAAGCCACTTTGCATGAGGTCTAAATAGAGAAGAACAAAGAATTTCGAATTGACCAAAGAGATTAACGTAAGATAACTACAAAAGTCAAAGAATAAATGTTTAGAAATAATTTCCACAGAATTCTTAGTCTTTCTGCCAAGTTTTGCTTGTTTTATTTTCTTTTTATTTATTTACTTTTCTTTTGAAAATTCTCTCCTGACTTTTGAGAAATAAAAAATATTTTTTATTTTTTATTATGGCCTTTAATTTTTTTTATTAGAGTTATTATTAGGGTTGTATAGGGTTATTAGGGTTATTTTATTAGTGTTTTTATTAGGGTGGATGCTGCATCAACCCATTGTCTGCCAGGGGACAGATCAAGGCAGAGTGTATGGAAGACATGGATAAATCCAGCCCTTCTGCACCCAGTCTTTCCAGCCTGTAGGTCTGGGGACAGCTTCTATGCAGAAATGGTGGTAATTATTATTCCATTTCTTCTTGAAATTATTCCTTTTTTTTTTTTTAAGAAAGACAGAAGCACAGTGAGATAAGGAATTCCACACAGGATTTTCACTTCAGGTTCCTTTGCCCAATGCTATATTGCAGACATCTCTAGTTATTTTAGCTGTTTAAGGTACGAAAGGGAAAAAGAAATGAGAAAAAAGGCAAAAAGGTTACATTTAGTATTTAAAGAACTTAAAATTTATATAAATAAGGAAGAAGTAAATGACTAAAAATAATTATAGAAAATAAAACCTTGATTGTGCAAGAACTTGGTTGAAAGGTTAATTCATTATTTACCTTCTATAGTTTAATTTGTACGGTATAAAAACAAAGTCCAAAGCCAGCACCAGAACCATGGCCTTCCCTGAAAATACATATAGCTTTTCCTGTTGGTACATACAGAGCACCAATATGGACATTAGACTAGGGAGTAGACAGTCCTGGATCATGTTATGCCCCAGGAACCTGATACCTTGGCAGGGACCCAAGGCCTGTTCAAGCTCTCCATCAGCTCAAGGACACATATTGCACTTGTGTATAAAATGGGGTGAAGGGAAGAGCCTGGGAAATGAAGATCTGGGTCCATGATGTGTCAGCATTTGCTTATTCTTTATATAGCATAGCATATGGCAAATTCTGTTTTCTTCCCCTCCCATTCTCTGTATTGAAATTATTTTCTACAAAATGATGAAAGGCATAAATACTCTTGGCTGCAAGCCTCCTCTATTGAAATTGGAGTGGTAAGGGGAGAGGAGGGTGATGACTGCAAAGGAGTTCAATGTAAAATAAAGACATTATTTTCAAATTATTTTTTCTTGTATTTAGAGTATAAAATATTAAGATTATTCAGGATGTCCTATTTTGATAATTATTCTCTTTGTTCATACTATTGGAATACAGCAGCAAGTGCATTATACCTCTTTCCTGATATAAGTCCATATTTTATGCAAGCTAATAACTTCAAAGTACAGTGCAGGTTGTTCAAATCACTTTTATTATACAGAACATATTCAATATAGCATAGAAATGTTTGCCTACTAAAGTCTCTTTTATAATGGATTGTATTGACTTTGCTGGTTTTAAACTAAATATCAACCATAAGGTAAGAGTGGGAAGGAACAGATGGAGAGTTCATTTCTCAAAATGTATTGGAATCAAAATACATTATTTAAAATTCATACCCAAATGTGGCTCTGCAAAATTATAAATGATAACTCTACACTATTTTTATAGTGATACATCTGATACAGAATTAACATAATGGTTGTGCAACAATGACAATAAAGAAATAATATCTGTGTAGTATTATTAGTGTCACTGTTGCAAATATATAGCTGCTGTCTTACACAAGGAAACAGGACTGAATTTTAAAAAGGAACCTGTCTGTGTGTACTTTTTGAGGATTGGAACCACAACAGTTTCTGAGAACCAGTGAAATATTTTATTAACTATGTGATCATTTATGTCATTAATCTTGTTTCCATTGCAGTGAACCTGTGTACATGTATTATATTGTCCCTAACCTATACTAACTTATCTTTTGGAAAAAAAAAAATATATCTTACAAAAGCATTTATTAATAAGTCTTTCATCTTATCCTTTTTCAGGTATGTATATCTTACTGTCTACACCTCAAATATTACTACTTTACCCTCTTTTCTACTCAATGGGAAGAACTAGGCTTACACATATTAGGATTTGTTGCTTATGTATTTTACAAATGTGAACATATAGAATAATGTGAGTTGCACGTATAGTGTCAGTTTAAGTCCATTGACTCTGAAGGGAGTCACGATGTCAAGTTCAAACAAAAATATTTACAAACAGATGCCTGTGTTGGATCAGATGAATCTCATCTTCTGCACCAGTAGAACAAGTCTTTGATAAGAAAATGGACAAATATGTGAGCTTTTCCTGAAAAGGGCCAGCGTCAATGCTACATAAAACACTTTTTATTTATCCCATAGAAGCCTTATTTATGGAAACATTTAACTTATAGAAACTGATCTATAAAGTCAAGGTAAAAATTTATGCAGGAAATGGTGCATTTATCACAAAAAATGGAGCAAATAATTTTTGGCATCATTGCTGGGTTGAGGGATTCTGAGTGATTTTTTAATTTAATTTTCATCCAGCATCAAACTGAGTTAAAAAGGTTGCTGTTAGTAAAGTTAAAGGCAGAGATCATTTATATGTTCCTCCAACCTCTGGATATAATCACCTACATTTGTATTCTGTCAACAGATTGCTTCTCACAAATTATACATTCAGTCAGTGTCCAGCAATCTCTTCCAGTAATCTTTATCATGAAAAATATACTGCACTGAATTTAAAAATTGGCAGTTAAGTATCAAAATATCACATGGCATTTAGTCTCAATCTCATGATGCTTTGCTTGTATACATCCTTCATGCAAAGCTACTTTAATGAATTTAAGCTTTTTCTTTCTTCTTTAGTATGACAGTATCCTTTTTTTTTTTTTTAAGTTATTTTTTAGGTGAGACTGAAAGGAAGGCTGCATACAGAGAAGCCAGAGAAATTTAATATATATTAAAAAATAACTGAAAAATTTCCTACTTCTCCCTGGCAATTTGGTGGAAGGCAGCATGCAGCAGCTTCCAAGATATTGTAAAACTGAGATACTGTATTCACCTGCTTCTACACAAGTCAGAAACATCACCCAGCCTCCCAAAAGCGTGTTAGACAGAAGTCAAGCACTGCTCTGAATACATGGCTTTCTAGCTGGCACACAGCACGGTTTTCCTTCTCTCCTAAGTGGGAAAGGCTGCCAGCAGCTCTCCTTGCTGCCAGTGCTGTGTGCACCTTGGTCACCACCAGTGCGATGTGTAGAGGCAGGAGGCTCAGGTCCCCTCCTGTTCCTGGCTGTGTGAGAAGCAGCTGCCTGTTCTGCAGGGTAAGAGGTCTGACCTCTGAAATGTTCAAGTCTCTTGTGCTCCAGATATGATCAGAGAACCTGACAAGTCCTGAGATACTTTTTCTGATTAAAGTTTTATGAAATAGATTCGTTTCCCAGAAATCATTCATTTCCATGATCAACATCCTCAAATAAAGAAGCACCTTGGGAAATTCCTGACCAGCTTCATTAGCCAATAGGCTTTGTCTGAATTTTGGAGTGATAACCTTGTAAATTAATTTTTCATTTTAATTTACAATATGTTTTTATTTTATGCAAGGAATAAAAGACGAGGTCTCTGTAGTTAATTTAGCACCTGTACATTCTCAGAAATTATAATGAAACACTGCACGATTCAGCCTTTATAGGGCAGTGAATTCTAATCTTGTTAGGGTGGTTCTTTAATTAAAATGCCTATTAACTTTTCTGCAGTTAATGCAATTATGGATTTATTACTTCTTGCCATTCTAGGAATAGGTTTTTATGATCCAATAATATTGAATTTACAAAATTCTACCTTAGGAAAAGAATAACTCAACTGAGTAACATATCTATAAAACTATCCACTTTCAGGGATAAAGTGTCCATTTAAAACTAATTGAATAAACTACATGTAATTAAAGGACCTTGGCCTTACATCCTGGAATTACACTTCTCCTTAAAATTTAAAGAACTATATTGTAATTTAATTTTCCATAATTGTGTGTCTTCTATCACACTTCCTGTGAATCTGGGATACCTGTAGTATATTTTCCTTTGCACAGTGTATTCTGTCAGTTTAATTGCTAAGTATTCAGAGAACTTTCATAGTTATGTTTCTTTTCTTTTAATATATGGAGTACACCATCTCTGCCCAACAAGACTTAGGGTAATCTCAATGCATATTTCTCTTTTCCTTCATTCTAAGAAAATCTTTAAAAATTTCTTTTTCCACATGCACCACCATTTTATAAAGTATTGGTCAAAAAAAAGAGACAGTAGTGAAAAATAGATAACGGGTTGTGCTACTCCCTTCCAGGATGAGGAGGGAAATTATAAAATCGAAGGCATCAAAGAGAAACATGACAGAGATCTTACAGTGAGTGTACAATCTGACCTGTAATGCCCTTGTGGTCCAGTGTTTACTGTTAGCACTTTATACAATATCAGCTGAGTTGGAAATGAATGTGTTAAAACACTGGCTTTCAGAATTTTTATAGCTCACCATTTGCAGTTAATACATTTTGTATTAGTCCTCAGTATGAAGAAATCATAACTCTATATACCAAAGGATAAACTCCAGCTTAAATAACTGAAAACAGCACCCAGCACCTTGGATATATGCACTAAGATGCCTGTTCTATTGCTTTTTCACAGAAAACTGAGCTTTCGTAATATTTCTACCCAGACTCAAAACACTTTTTATTTCTAAAAATGTGATTTGAGGCAAAAAGGTGGGAAAGGGCAGCTCTCAAGCACATCAGGAGCTTGAACCAAATAATAGTTGAGACAGAAAATTATTTCACATAAGCCTTTAACAAATTTCCTGAGAGTGAACTGCATTACTTTATGACTGCAATTTTGTCATGTTACAAGATTTAGCATAATATAAACACCAAGTTGTGGAGTACAATATACATGTCATGGCTGTGCTGCTAGTCAGAAACATAAGATTACATAGTCACATGGAACCAGTGCCCAACAATAAAAAACTGTTATTTTCTCATATTACCTAGAACCACTGTCTGGCAGAAACTTGAATAGCTCTTATTCAGTCCAGGAAAGGAAATCTCTGATCAGATGTGTACTGAGGTTGGAGCTGGAAAGACAGATACAAAACTGTATTTTATGAAGGTAAATTGGGGTTCTTTCCCTTTCTTAAAATGATAATTCAGAGTTTGGCAGTCACAATGTATAAAGTAATTTTCAAGATCTTGAACAGGAATTTTTTTTTAATGATAATTTGAGTTTTGGCCACCTTGGGATGCATGCTTTTTGAAAAGATGTGTATTAATTTTTGAATACTTAGGAAAGATATACTGTCAGCTAAGTCTTTATAAATTGCTATCCTCTGACTGCAGAGCAAATTAGTTGTTCTTTCCCCTTCCTGTTTTTATAAAGGCTGAAATGGCAGAAAGTTCTCCTAAAGAAAAAGCAGAAGCAAAGAGAGTAGTAGAGTTTGAAAAGCAGACAGAATTTTTAGCAATTATGCAAAATGACATCATTTCAGTTTTGTTTTCAAGCAGAAAACTGAGAGCTTCTTTGCCATTCTGAAAACAGAACTACCCAAAATGGAACATTCCAGGGCTTTTCATAGCAGAGGAACAGCAGTAAAAGACATGAAATGTTTCTGCACAGGGATCCCTGTAGTAAGGGAAAATTATTGAAGCCTACTCCTTGATAGTGGGCAGGGGTACACAGACTCATACATTGGTGGCTTTGAAAGATAGGGTCTAGCAGGAATGGGTAGGGGAGTGGTCAGAAGATTTTTCCTGCTGCAGACATGTCACAGATGACATGGGAAAAAGTACAGGAATCCTAAGTGTATGCCTTTGAGAAAAACTATTTGATAATGCACTGTTTTACAGTGATTTTCAACCATGGGATGTACATATCTGAATTTTTTACAGTGGGGTAATATTCATGACAGAATCTTAAATATGATTCAATAAACTCACCATCATTGTAGGCTGATGGAAAGAAATTACTGCTTACCACTTACTTACACTGTGTCTTTTCCAGGAAGACCTCTCCTACAAAGAGATTTATCCTTTCAACATACTCTATAATAGCTCTGGACGTTGATGCACAATAAAGTCCATAAGGACAAGCTGATAGGAAATTAAAGCATGATTAAGCTAGGTAAAAAATGTAGCTTAAAGATTAATGGATTGAAATATCTAACTACAGTGGTCCTGTTATTCTGCTTACCTTTGTTCCAGGCTGTCACTAAATCAAGATAAGAAGCAGAAAATATTTCTGGGGTTTTTTTTATAAAAATCTTATCATTACTCTACTAGATTCACATGAGCATTGTCTGTCACCTTTCCTTGTGAGTTAGGAGGAAGTTTGGAAAATCAAACAGCTTTTGTTTCAGCTGTGGAACACTGCTGACCCTATCTAATCTTTTCTGCGTGAATGATCCGTGATAGGTAAGAAACAGAGGTAGAGTAGGAAGAATATGAGGGTAGTTGTGTATACAATGTTGATTTTCTTTCCTCAACTTCATTTTACTGATAATGGTGGAAACCAATAACCAAATACCTCACCCGTATTTCTTGGAAAACATCACACAAAAACTGCTAGAGTGGACTTTTTGTGATGGTGCAGGTTTGTCATTTACGACTGCAGCAAATACAGATAGTGCACTGCTAAGTGGTAAAAGGTCTTCTGCCTGTTATTATCAGCTTTGAATACTCATAATGATGTTTTGTATTACCAGAAAAACCATCTAATAAAACTATCACTAATTGTATTTATATTCATTCTGCTTTTACATACTCCAATAGAAATATAAACTATTTCAATATATATGGAGCTCCAAAGCTATACAGCAGAAACTAATCTCTTCACTGTAATACCTAAAATTAGAAACTAGCATTATATAGAGTTACAATATGATATTATAGTTTAGTTTTTCTTTTTTTTATGAATAATTTGAGCCTCAATGCTTTAAAATGTACAAAATGCCTGTGAATTTAATTGAGTCAAGAGGGAAAAAAACCAAGGAAAATGGTAGTAAACACTCATGCAAAAGACATCCAGCCTACACATGACAGCAAACTCATCCTGAGGAAAAGGACAAAAAAAGAAAAATATATTAAAACCAGATGTTTTCATCTCTGTGCAAAAGGAAAAAAACATATCCATATAATCCATTCTTAACAATCAGATGGTTCTTTCACAGTTGTGTGTGCTAGGTAATGTTTTTAAAGGCAGCATCATTGTATTTAATTTTGCTTATGGCCATAGATAAGACCGGTCAGAAAAGTGTTAGTAATTTTCCTTTTTTTCATAAAAACATCAGCAGGAAATTTCTATAAAACTTTGATTCTTCTGTGACTTACAAGAAAAACAATCATCTGATTTACTTCAATGTGAAGATATTTTTGTGTAATAAGCATATACAGAATATATTAAGTCTAAATTTTACTAGATTTTAGTAACACTATTAGGCTTTTCACATTTGTTCACCATAGTTCACCTTAATCTCTCTCTAACTTCTTTTACTAATGAAAAATATTAAGGAAAGGGGATTAGAAATTCTGTAATTCTGTTTTACAGATGAAACAACTTGTTTACCTTTACTCTCCAGAACACTTAGGACTTTTTTTGATAAAATACTACAGGAGCTTTAGATGTACCTCCTCCAAGGTGATTGTTTCACATAAAAACCTGCGTGATAATTGCAAATTTAAAATTTTGTCTATCGTATCCTGTGAGATCTCAGTGAATATTCCTTCCCTGGCTTTGTGAAGAAAATTTAGGTCCAGGATATCACTAGTTCCTAAGTTACTCATTGCAACTTGCATTTTATTCCTATTTCATTGCAATTTCATATTTTTATGCTTCAGACTGTGGGCTGTGCATTGTGAAAAGACCAACTTCTCCCTGAATTGCTGTTCTGTAGATTTCCACAATTTAATTTCTTATGTCTAATAACTACTCTCGTGCTATATAATATATTTAATCTCTTGTATTTTTATGAGAAATTTATTTATGCTTGGGTTGCTCAACAAAAATTCCTACCACTTTTATCCTGCTTTCTTTGTTTCTGAGGGGAGAGGGGAAAAAGAACCTATGTTCACTTTGTTTTCTCTTTTTAGTGGTGTGACTGATTTACGTCCAGTGGGAATTACTTAACCCTTTAGATCTAAATATTAGTAACTTACATATGAGCTAAACATTTTATTCTCTTTTTATAGTCAGTTAAAACAAACTCCTTCTATTGGAACAAAATTCATGTCATCTCTCTCTGACAACTAATTTAGCCCAGCCATCCTGGAGAGGTGCCAATTTCACCCCATTGACCAAAAGAGAAGCAAAGGTCAGTAAGGTAAGATTAGGACAGCTCAGACTACACACATTTATTCTTAAGGGCTCAATTTTCTGTGGCATACATTATCATCTTCCTCAGATACATAATTATTTAATAGAAATTATCACATGTGGGAGAAAAGACTAAGGGAAATAATTAAAATATGTAGTGCATAAATTTTTTGAGTGGGTCAGTTATGACACCCATTGCTGAAAAATGGAAAACCTCAAAAAAAGAGCAAAGTCCAAATCATATTGCTATGGAATGCGCAGCTAAAAAAATCTGTCTATTTGTCAAAATAATAAAAGTTTGAAGCACTACTGATCAAATACAGAAAGATTTTTGCTAAGTGCTGAAACAGTTGGAAAAGTATTTTTTTCTCCCAAGTCCTGCTTTTAAGTTCCTTTGATACAAGGTGGCACAAAGTCAAGAAAGAACTTGAAACAAGCTTCACATTAATATTTGAGAAAGGGCACCCAATGTGTTTGATGTGGCGCCCTTCATGCAAATCATGTAGTCTGAGAGAAATCCCAATAGGAAATACGATTCTTTCTTCTTAGCACTCGCTTTTTTTTCTGGATGATAGTAATGAACTTTTCACACTCCCCTTGCAACCCCCCTGAGCTATACAGAAATGAAGTTATTACTCACTAGGTGATGCCTATTTGGGTAGGATTTTTTGTTGCTTTTATATTGATTTTTTTGGTGTTGTTGAAAGTAGAATCTCAGTTCAACACATATTTTGTACTTATTTTTCACAGACTTCTGAACGATAAAACCCAGATGTTTTATCAAAACAGTAAAATACCTGCTCTCTCCTAGGATTTTTAAACATAATGTATACATGATCAAAAATGTCGTGATGGTTTAACATCATATAATGATTTGAGCACGGAGGTGTTTAGGTAGTGCTGAGAGTATTGAATATAGTGTAATTTTTAATCTTTGATATAATGGGGTTTTTCATTTTTTTTCAGTTTTAATTGTACTAATAATAACAAGTTACACCTTCCAGAATTCTCCATTTAAAGTATTGAGGTCAAGATGATTACAACCCATCCAAAAATCCGTATCAGTGTGGGTAGCAGCATTGATCACATTCCTGCCTTTTATTCTTGTTGTGCATACTTCATTCCTATGTATAGCAACTAATGTATCTCCCACATTACACCACCCACACACTTACTAACACTTTCTGAAGGCATGGGAACCTTTCTCTACAATTTATTTCCAGATTACATTTTTAAAAATGTCAC
>JACBWW010000001.1:35095963-35300657 GCA_020086605.1 Lanius collurio
GGATGACAGAGAAGGAATGAAGAAGTGTTGTCTGATTAACATAGACAGACATTTAAATCTACTCATGCAGAGATAGGATTAGAAAGCCAAGTCCTGACTAAAGAGGAATCTCCCAAAGTATAGGAAAGACAAGATGGATTGCTACAATTACTTCAGCAACAAAAGGAAGATTAGAGAAAATCTGGGTTTACTGCTGAATGGAGCAGGAGAAGTGTGAAAAGGACATGAAAAAGGCTGAACTTCTCAAGGTTTTTTTAATGTCAGTCGTTACTGGTAAGGTTTACCTTCAGGAATCTCAGGCCACTGAGACAAGTGGTAAAGTCTGGAACAAAAAAAAACCAAACTTATCTTTGATGAAAGGGTTTCAGTGTAGGATATATTTAAACAAAGTGGCTGAACTAAAGTCATGGGGCTGGATGGGATACACCCACAAGTGGTGACGTAGCTGAAAAAATTTTATTTTGAGGACATTATTACTTATCCCTGAAATGGTATAGTGTTTTGTGGAGATTCCTGACCATGGAAGACAGCAGATGTCACTCCTATCTGCAAGCAGGGCAAGAAAGAAGATTCAGAAAACTGTACACTTTGATCTCTGAGACAGTAATAGAGAAATTGATAGTCCTACAAATAGTTTTTAAATATATAAAGAACAGGAATGGCTTTAGGAGTAGTCAGCATGGTTTTATGAAGCGGAATTTCTGATTGAATAAACTGATAGATTCCTATTACAAAATGGTAGCTTTGGTAGATGAGGGGATAGCAGCAAATATGGTTGATCTTGACTTTTGACAGAAGTATTTTGATGCTTTCTTCTAAAACTTCCTTAGAGACATAGACTGATGAAGTACAGAATAGACAAAAGGACAGTAAGGTAAATTGAAAGCCTTCTGTGCTGATGGGCTCAAACATTTGTGGCCAGTGGCACAAATCCAGATGCAGGCCAGTGGCTAGCACTATGTCTGCCCCAGGGGTTAATGCTGGAATCAGCACTGTTTAACATATTCATGAATGACGTGGCTCATGGAAATATTTCAACCGCAGTAAGCTTACAGATGATACAAAATTAGAGGAGTGGTTGATAGCTTAGATGGTTTCCCTCAGGTAACTCAGTGGACTGGAGAATGTGGCAAAGAGTGACCCCTTGAGCTCTAACAAGGAGAAAATCACAGCTGTGTACCTGGGGACGAGCAAGTCCATGGACCAGTACATGCTGGGGGGCAAGTGGCCAGAAGGCAGCTTAGCAAGGAAAGACACACACCAACATTACCTTGAAGCAGAACTGCACTCTCACAGCAAAAGAAGCCCAGAAGCATCGCTGGCTGCACTAGGAAGACCATTGCCATCAAGTCAGAGGAGGTGCTCCTACCTCTCTGATGAGTCCTAATGAGACACATCTGGATTGCTGGGACCTCAATACCAATTGGACAAAACAGAGCAAGTTTAGCAAAGAACCATAAAGATGGTTAAGAAACTACTATCTGACATATAAACAGAGCCTGAGAGAGATGGGACTGCTCAGCCTGGAGAAAAGAAGGATGAGGGGGAACTGGTCAATGTGTCTAAATATTTGGTGGGGGAGCAATAGAGAAGATGGATCCAGGCTCCTCTCATTGATATCCAATGATAGGACGAGACAGGACAAACTGAAACTTGGGAATTTACATTCAAACATAAGGAAAAAACACTTTATTTTTCCTTATAATGGTGCTGAGACTCTGGAACAAACTTCCAAAAGAGTTTGTATATTATCTTGAAGGTATTCAAAATCTTGCTGCACAAAGTCCTGGATAGCTGATATGATTGAGACCACGGGCCTGGACTAGGCTATCAGCAGAATTCCCATAATATTTCAGTTGAGCTGTGATTGGGGGCATGTTCCAGCTAAGAAAAAAATCATTCATTTCCTAATGTCACAGCCTGGTGAGTAATTAGGATATGCTTGGTTGTGGAGAGGTCCCTCTTTGGTTAAAATGGCTAAGAGTAAAGCATGGACTGATTCAGAGGATATAATACAGGAGAAAAAGTAAATGTTAAAGTGGGTGGAGCAGGACAGAAAAATGATTAGAGAGGAAAAAAGGAAGTTTTTTGTTTTGTTTTGTTTTTTAAGAGAGAGAGAGAAAATAAAATTCATAATTCAAGAAAAATCATAAATCCACACAATCAGGCAAGGGTGAAAGGAAGAATGAGAGAGGAAAAATGAAATAAAAGTAGTAGTACCTGGGAAAATTGCCATAGGAGGAAATAGAAGAAAAAGAATGAACAAAAGATGATGAAGCATATTAAATCATATGTTAATAAAAAAAGTGAAAAATATAAAACAAGAATCATAGTTTGACTGTATGGGTTCCTACACTGAACAATAAAAAAATTATGGCTTTAAGAGGAAATAGAGAAAAAAGCTAAGTATCATAATCAGCTTGTGTAATGACATATTGTGTCTGTAAAGGAACATGTTTGAAGTGTTAATTATCAATTTCAATTAATCTTTAAATATATATACAATAATAGTTAACCAAGAGTGCAAAAACTGTTTGAAACCAAAATCCTGTGAAAGGTTTGAAAAATATCCTTTCAACTTCAAAAATTGAAAAAAACAAAGAAAAATATCTTTTGCTAAATATTAGTAGAAATAGTAGAATTTACTTCTACCACTTATATATGTTTCTTTCTTTAACTTGTCACTAATGCAAACATAAAAAAAACAAAAAAAAAACCAAAATAAAACAGAGGAAGAAGGGCATGTAGAAAAAAGGGAGAAAAGAAAAAAAAAAAAAGGCTTCAAAATGGGAAAATATTTTTTATTTAAAATGACACCAAAATATGTATTTTTCCCCCTCTATTTTTGGCTAAATATATTACACTTTTTAATTTTTCAGAAATAAATTTCAAATAATAGAAACATTAATTAAGATATTTACTGAGATCATTTATGGAACTAAGTAATTTATGAAACCAAGTAATATGTTGAAATAGAGTGAAATAGAGTGAAAAGGTAAAATTAAAGTGTAGTAATATCTGTGATCTTTAAATGTATTTCAATTATATCCTGTCATAGTATATGCATTATGTGTACAAATATTATCATATAATTCAGTCATAACTGGCTGGTACCATTTTCTCATACTTGATTGTAGCCAAAGTTTTATATTCTTCATAAAGTATCACAGAAATTATTACCTAAAATTTAAATAATAAATTATTTTATATTGATTTCTGACTTTAGAACATTTATAAAACAAGATAAAAACATTAATAATTCACAAACTTTACTGTAAGATCTTAGACAATTCCTTCTAATACAATTCCATTTTCAGTTTGTTCAACTAGATCAAGTCTTGATAAACCTCAAACTTCATGTTAATTTCATACTTGTAAATATCAGTTTAGTCTATTTCCTTTTCTTTTGTTTCCTCATACGTAGACTTAATATTGATTTATCAAATCAATGAAACAAATTAATGAAAAATCACTATTAAATTTTGTTGCACAATTACACTCTGCTCTCACACATAAAACATTTATTTTGTATTGTATTATTATAAAAGTTGAACATATTATGACAAACCTTACTCTGCACCCTGTTTCAACGCCAACAGGAAATATGGAACTAAAGTTTAGTTTTCTGTTGATGTAAACTTTCACATAAACATGAAGAAGTTATTAAAAAGAGGAGGAGAAATTTTGTCCCACTGAAATCAGTGATTATTATTCTGTTTCAAAAAGGGAAATCAGCTTTAACTTTGTGGCATACTTCAGGTTACCATCCTTTTGAAATAGTTAAGTGACTGGCATTTATTGCTGGAGCACAGATGCAAGACCCTAGCAGTTACCTGAGAGAGACTTAGACCTTGGGAACTGAATTTTGTCTCGAGGGTATATTGACAAATTCTGCAGAGGAGGGAAATCCACATCTTGCAGAGGAATATTAGTTTGTCTCTTTCCCTTTTTTTTTTTTTTTTTTTAATCTTTGTCATCTTCTTTTTCTTCTTTTTGCTTTTCATCATATTTTTGTTTCTGCTTTGGACAGCAGACTGAAGCACTGGACTGCAAGGAACTTGCTGCAAGCTGAAACAACACACCCACTGTTCAAATTTTTAAATGCAGTTTTACTTAAACAACTTCAAACTAAAGAAAACTAAACATTGTACTTCTGGAACCCAGTGACTTTAGTATTCATTATAGACACATACAGTATAAGACTGGAAAAAAGAGTACTTTTATCCAGAAAGGAAAACTTAATAATGCAAATAGATATTTCTCTTTTGAGAACAGTTTCAGTCATGCAGTACTTTTGTCCTAAAACAGAAAATAAGTATTTCAACACCAAAAATGTGGGATAAGCTGTTTATATATATATACTTTTTTTTTTCCTTAATTTTAGATGTATGTAAAAATGTGTTGAATAAATATTCACAGCTCTCAGTTCGCACAGTTACATAGTTTGGCTTCTGCTATATATTTTCCTTTGCCTCTGTTAACACATCTAATTAACCAAAGAAGAGTGAGCTCAGTATTATAGTTAAACAGACAATTTGAAAATTGCTTTTGACAAACTGGAGATTAACATGTCTTTTCCTTGATTATTTGCACTAATGAAGATTGAGCACCTGAATGTTCACACAGAGTGAAAACAAGTGTGACACAGAGACAGCAATAACATGACTGAACAAAACATTCTTATGAAATCAGTCTGGAAGGTCGATGCAGAAAGAAAGTAAAAGGATGATTCTGTCATTTCCTCAGCTATGAAACAAAATCACTGTCAAAAACATGTACATAGGCTAAAGGATGTGCAGCAAATTTTAGCTTTGATTGGGGATGAAAAGGCAACTCTGCTTAAGATTGATGTCAGAAGTGAAGCACAAGGATGTGAATTCTTGTTTTACACAAGGCACATGTGGTGGAGAAAATTCTTAATAAAAGAAGGAATAGTAGTAGAAATCTCATTTTGAACAAAGTTTACAAGCAACTTATTCTTGAACTTAGCTAAACAAGACAAACACTCAAGTTTTCAATATGTTACTAAGTCTTGAACACTTTCTGATTAACAAAAAATAATGTATATTGCTCATCTTTTTATTTACTTCTCCTTTTTTGTCTTCTCTGATTCCTGTGAGCTGCAGAGGATGGTACAGAAGCAATTGTCTACATGGGGTTTGGAATCTGGCATGTGTTTTCAAAGAAAGACAAATTAGATCGCTAGGGGATGTCTCAAGAGTAAAAGTCTTTTGGCCAAAAGTTCTTGCTTATTTATTTTGAGAATACATGTTTGGAATGAAAAAATTTTTGAAGTGATAAAGGACTGTGTTTCAGAAAATAAAAAAGAAGAAGCACAGATTGACAGGTTAATTTGAAATTCTTAAAAATATGAAATTTTATTTTCAAAAAGGCATACTCACATTTGACACATCAACTTAAATCACCTGTTTTCATTTTTGTGGGAAAAAGAAGAAGAGCTATTTATGGCTCATCTGTGGTAAATATTAGTCAGATCTAGGAAGGAAGATATGCCTAGCTGGAGAATATATCTGCTTTTGGGTCCAAGAGGATAAGCACTTTGATTTCTTCTGGAAAATTTGTATACTAAAGTGAGAGATTTTTTCTTTGTTTTCTCTGAGTCTTGTAATGATATTGCAGCCAAATTAAAAAAGTGCTTAAAATAAAATCTATGGTTGCCTTATTATCAGTAAAGGCCAGATGTGGTAAAAAGGTATAAATGATTACAAGCTATATATTGCAATAAGCATGGCTTAACTACTCTTTTTGTCACTTTTGCCTCCATTGGTTTAAAACTAAAGATAAGCCTTCAGATTTCCATCTCTTAGAAGAGCACACAACAAAGCAGAGTATGGACTAAGACATTGTCTCTCTCCCTCTCTCTTCCCCTTTAAATCTCTGTTTTGGCCATATCAAACCTAAAATGCAATATTCATGTCACAGAAGGAAAGCAAGTAGGCATTCAGTGAGCTTGCTCAGAAAAAAGGGGGATGCTAGTCTTAGTTTTAACACTGTTAACATATCTTGGATGAAAGTCCTATAATAACAAAAAAACAACTCTGAAAAAAGAACAGAACTTGCAAAGGGCACTATAGTGTTCCACTGAGCTGCAGAACATAAAACTTCTTTTACAGGGTAGCTATTGCCTGAATGAACCCCACATCTACCAACCATTTCCCTTATGGGTTCTGAGGATTTATCTCTTACTCTGTGTTTGTGTGATGAGGATTTCTGGATCAGGGACAAGTGTTTTCTGAAAGATCCACCCTTCTTTCTCATTTGGGAGACTGAGATTTGTGCTTGTCTTTTCCCCTACCCCTTCACACCTCCTCCATATTTATGCAGCAAAAAGAAGCATCTGGCCCAGACTAACTAAACTGTGTGGTATGTCAGGGAGTTCTGCCAACCTTGGCAGAAGGAGTCACATAATTCCAGCTGGTTGCAATAGCTTTCCTTGTCCAAGAGATATTTATTAGTTATAAATAAAAAGTCTGATTTCAAACCCCAAATAAACTTAAAAACCTGTTACAAAAATGTATGAACATGAAACAAGTTTTCAGCAAAATATTTCTGGTTTTCATCCACATTAAAAAAATCCCAGACCAGAGGATGTCAGATTTGAAGCCTTCTTCATGAGGCATGATATCACAGAATTTTAATAATATGCACCTTCTTCATACCAGAGGACACTCTCAGCTTTTTAAGAGAAAAATTGGTCTTTACTCTCTGAAGCTCATTGACTGCAGATCTTGAGGTCAAGTATAAGGGGAAGGATAGGTATAACATGTAAAAACGTGTAAATTAACAGGTTTTTCTGTTTTATCCTTTTTAAAAACAATCTCAAAACAAGACCAACAATAAATTACCTCAAGCCTGGCTTCAAGCTATGGAATGCAGAGAATAATATCCTAGAATGTCTCATAAATAAACAAAAAAGGAGGAAAACACCACTTTAAAAAAACTAAATCAAACTTCAAAGACAACACCTTCCATTTCATCTGTGCCTGTGTTGACCAAATGTAAAGATCTTCTTCACTTATTTTCCTTGATGGTGATTGAAAATGAGACATATTCATACACAGACCAATTTTTTTCACCTCTTTTTAATGTAATATTTCTTCAAAATATATGATTTTTTTAAGCAGCTGCAGCCAAAAAACATCAGATTTTATCCTCTCCTTTCAACACCTACTGTAAACCAGTAAAAACACCTGTGAATAAATATGGAACTTTCATTTCTTTTGTGTTTACAAATCAGTGCCAAGCACCAGCAGAGTCTGTGTTTTGGCATGCAGGTATGGACAGTATGAGCCCCTGTGCGAGGTGTGGCAGGAGCTGAAGCAGGTTTGGGTGCTATATGTCTATAGGGCAGATGCTGTGCTGCACAGGGAACACCCAGGACTGGCTGGGGCTGTGGCTGGTGACCCCACAGAAGGCCTCAGCTGCACCCTGACAGTGGCCAGCTGAGCAGGAATGTTATCCTGCTTTAAATATGCTATAGAGCTCTTCATCCCAGTGACTGAGAGGTTTTGTTTTGGTAGATATAAGATGAAAAGATAATTGCAATGTAAGTACCTGAGGCTTAACTTTGTACCAGAGCCTGCTATATCTGTGAATAACAAGTTCACAGTTTTTGAAGAATTACATGAATGCATGACTTTATAGTAGAGTAATCTCAAAAGGTGCATCTTATTTACTATGTATCCTGGTACAGTGAGATTAGTACCTGTACCATCTAAACCTACCCTCTGAAGTGAAAGATTGCTTTTTGCCTCTGCCTGTGGCTGCACAGTACCAAGCACATGCTCTCTACATCACTGTCATCACCTTTCCTCCTCTCAGTAAGCAAAGGGTCACTAATAGTGGAATAATGTACTCTGAGAGGGCACAAATATCTTGGTGCAAAAGTATCCAACACATCCATATGGTAAGGGTCTCTAGCTGGGCAGAAAAGACTGAAAAATAGAACATAAGGCTACAACAGGAGGGCATTTGTTAGTGTGTCATAAAATGCCCTGACTCAATGATGGGCTATAATGAGCTTGTATCTCCCCAGTTTTTTCCAGACTATTGAAAAATACGTGATGGAGCTTCCTAGGGGCATCTTTGATTCAAAGAGTTTCATAGCAGATTTAAAAATCCCAACAAAATAAAACTTCTAAACTATACAAAGGTACTGTATGCAAAAAATTCTTTTATAAAGGTGTCTGGTACTGAAGTTCTCAGTCCTGAACTTAATGCAGAGAACCCCAAGCTCATGGACCAAAAATAAAAGTATGTTCACTGACCTTAGACAAATATAGATTTTTCATAGAATTTTTTATGGATTATTTATGAAAATAGTGATTTTGGAGAGGGCTTGGGAATCATGGTGAACATCCAAATCCATATGATTTCCCACTCTGGTACAATAAGTATAGATATCAGCAAGGCAAATCAAAACAAAAGGTCCTAGTGTCAGTTTTAATGACATTATTAACTGATGAGACTACTAATTGGACACCACACCCAGATCTGTTGCCTACAAGTTGCAAAGTATGTTAATAGCTTGAAAAAAATTCAAAATTTATATAAAATTATTCTGTAGCCTGGACTCTATTTTTTATCCAAAAGAGGAAAAAGGTCGATCACTATCCATGAGCACTTCCAGGAGGCACAGAAATTAGGTAAGAGTGGTATTTAAAGAAGAAAAAAAAATCATAATCCTAAGGACTGGAAGCCAATAACATCCAAATTTACATTTTAAACTCTAAGAGCAATTAAAATTTGGCACAATTTCTGAAGGTTAAGACTGTCCAAAGTGCTAATCATTTTATTGGACATAGAGCTTTTCCAAGAGTTATATTCTAAAACAGCAAGAAATAAAGAACTTGGTCCCAAAACCAGTCAGTAAAATTATGTGAATTGTGTTATACAGACAGTCAACCTGAACATGACAATATCTTTTGGCTCCATAAATATATCAGAGAATCTCTTAGTTGCACTGAAGATAAAGACTTGTTTTGGTGGAAATTGGTGTGAACATAACCTGCATTCAGTAAAAGTCAAAAATAATAAGCAAAAGTCAGAAATTATAAGTAACAGTTAGAAATTGAGGGAAGTGGTGATGTTATTCAAGTAATGGTTTAGCACCAACAAAGTTGTAATAATTTGATTTACTATGAAATTTCAGTTTTCTAAACTGAGCGTATACCCAGTAGTAAAAGTTCCTTAAAATAATTCTGTAACGCTTGGAAAGATCTCTTCAGTACAATTGTGCTATCTTCATGTACAGTTGGAGATTGCTGAGGATACTGTTGATGATATCTAAACAGCAGGAATAAATATAATCCATTGGATTCAGATATGCTGGATGCATCATTCAAACTGTTACTTTTAATCCTTGGTTATGCCAGTTTAGAGCAAGTCTAAAAAGTACATGTAGAGAGATAAAACAGAGAAAATTCACGTTGTCGTGAACCTGAAACCTGTTTCATTTGTTTCATTACTGGGATGCATATTCAGCCTGCTGGTTTTGTAATGAATAATAATTTAGTCATAATAATAATAGTTCTAATTTAACTATAATAGCAGTTTATTATCTTTTAATAATGAGTCGGTGAGTCCTTCTCAGATGAGTATTTTATTCAGGTAAGTTCTTAGAAATTTTTCAAAATATAGTCACAGATCTAGTTCATCACAGTGGGAGCAGTGAGGGTGCAGGGTGTGAACAAAGCAGGCCAGGCCAAATTTCAGGCCAGGCTGCACAATACTCCACAGGAATGACTGAGCCCTTTGCAGGACTGTGCTGTTCTGTACATCCTTTCCAAGCAGGAAATTGTTATTTATTTGTCACAGATCTCCCAGAGTGTAACAATGTGAACACTTACAGCAAACTATGAAATAAATCAATAATAAGGTAATCATGTTATTTAGAGGGCAATTTTTGTGTTTGAGGGTTTCCTCAGCAAATGGCAATAAGTGTCACAGTGTGAAAGATCACAGAAATAACAATGGCAGTCTGAAGAAAACAAGACGTAAATGACACTGCACTGATGTGGAAGGGACTAAGTTCACCTGAATTAAAGCACCATTAGGAGATGAGGAAAAAGTATTGCAACACACACCACATGAAAAGGAATTGAACTGATTTATGAGACCACAAATTATTTTATAAAAACACCATTTTGTCTTTTCTTTGGCAGAGTCCTGTTTTCTTGTCATTTTCTGCCATTTTCTGAGGTCAAAATGTGCTTACTCAAATATTGGGGACAAATAGCACTACATCTGTGGCTACATCAGTAAACCAGGAGTTTTATTTACTCATTGTCATGCAAATGACTTCCCTACTTGTCCTTAATATTTCTCATGTTCAGGAACTATATTCTCAAAACATTAGCAGTAAATATGTCCTGAATAGCATTTTTATTAGAGATAAATGCAAAGTTCATAAATCGACTATTTGACGAAATTGCGAAGAAGGTAGTTTAGGTAACTGGCATTAAGGGTGGACTTTAATAAACTTAAATGCATACAAAAACAACAGGAGGTAGAAAAGGATCTTTTGCTCCTGCAATGTTTGACTTCAGGAGGTACAAGGCAGGGAGGGGAGCAGGGCAAGGAAGATCTTTCAGGGGAAAGCTAATAGTTAAAGTACCAACAGACTTCCAAATTCTTTCAGATACTGGCAGTAAATGATGTATTGATTTTGCTGTTAAACTGCACAGATGTAACCAACACATTAGACATAGAAGATAAAAGCAATGACTAAAAGCACCTTATTTCATCTGTCACACCTGAGGCTCTGCCTTCTTGAGACCTTTAGTGTATTAGCACAGAAAATCAATTAGGTAAAGAGCTAAACAAATGAAGGGAAAATAAAAAAAAAAAAAAGCCTCATTCACAAAGAGTCAGGAATGTCAGCAAGCCCTGGAGACTTCAGCAAAGTGAGAGATATCTCCAAATAAACCACAACAACTTTTCTGAACTTTTGTTTTAGTAAGTGATTAAGTACTTCTTGGATACCCCAATAAACATCTATTAGGACAGGTCTAGCTAGCGATCAGTAATCATGAGCACAAAATTTCTTTTCACTGATGAGGAAATGGGGAAATTTATTTCTCAGTTTGTGTTGTTTTCGATGTCTATAGTTCTTGTCATCTTAATCAGTGTTGAATCAGTTGTTCATCATTTACACCCAGAAATAAAGTTTTTTCTGAGCAATACCACAGTACAAGGCATTGATAACAAGTACTTCATTAGGGTCAGGGACATATTACTGAAGCACAGTGCTGTGATACACAACATCTTGTTACTGCTTTCATAAAGCAAAGCAAACCATCTCTGACCACAAAATACAGTAAAATTTTTCTATTGCTGTATATAGTTTTTGCTGAGAGAGCAGAGCAGGTCACAGATGTTTCACTGATTGATTCATGGTAAATAAAAGTCTACAGTGATACAACAGAGATAACAAATTGAGATTTGTCAGTGGAATAGGACTCAGAAGACTTGGATTTGCTGGTGGAAACACATGCAGGTGTGCATGCAATTTCTCGTCTACAATACAGGCACTTTCACCTCTTAGTTCTGTCCTCCTCTGTCCACTGAGGTTGCAAACTCACTGAAGAGAATTTTTAAAGATAGGATTCAGTGCCAGTAACTTACAAGACAGATTTATGATTTCAAGTGGAGATCAACAAGACTTAAATAAATAATTATTTAAAAGGATGTAACTAAAAAACCCCTCAAATTTAGAATTTAATACAGAGCCCATTACTTTTTTCCTCCCTTCGAATATTTTTCCTTGTATGTGGATGCAAATCTCAAAGTAACCTCTGCATAGATTTATCTATCTTTTTATGTGTAACATCTGAAAAAAAACACACCTTTGTTATTGAAAACAATGTTTTGTTTTCAAGCATGGAAAATAATGTTGTTTTTTTAAAAGAATTCTCAAAAAAGAAATTAAAATAAAACTGGATACCAAAACTGCCAACCTGTGAATCTTCCCACATTTCATCAGTGCCACCTAGTGGAGGCACCTCCCCATCCCCCACAGGAAACATTCCCCTGCCTAAACCTTTGCTCACCTGGGAATAGGTTCAGCTTCTGCAGGGGATAGCAGGTTTACAAGGCAGCTTTCTAAGGTGTCTGGGCTATTTCTTCAGACAGCTATGAGCTACTGGAGAAGAGAAAATCACCACCCCAGCTCCTGGTACTTTCCCTGGAGTCTGAAGGACTCAGTCATTTCGAAAGAGGTGAGAGATTTTTCATGTTTCACCAGAGGAAAGCATGTAAATTCAAGATGAAATGACAAGCAAAGCAGTACAGAACCCTAGGAAGATTTGAAAACATGTTGCCAAGAAACAATTAAAATACCTATAATTGTCTACTGTTCTTTTTTTTCTTTTTTTTTTTTTGAGTGAAAATACAATTAAATTATTCCTCTTAAGAGAAAAAACAGACAAGGTGGCACTTATCCTGAAAAAAAAATTCACATACAGCTTTTGCACCTATATTGCCTGCTTTTTTTTTTTTTTTTGCTATATTATGATCTTCCTTTTTTTTTTAAATACGTATTTCACATTCCGTTTCTCCACCTCCAAGACCGTGATTGAGTACATAAGTATAACAATGGGACCATGGCATTTAACAGGTGCAGACATCTCAGTTTTTACCCACCAGCACAGAAAGTTTCCAGCACTGTTGGAATTGCACGACACATGGGCACTGTAACTATGTAGATGCACATATAGTTACACACCCATTCCCTGACACCAGATTGAAAATTATACTGCACCTCCTGAACAGTCACCTTAGGAAAAAAGCAGCTGAAGAGCCATTGTAGAAAAATACCGTGGTGTGGCATAAGAATAGCAGACAGCACTTAGAAGCTGAAGTACAGTAGTTTTGTGCTGCAGAGCAGTCTGAAAGAGCATCGTAAAAAGGAAAGGGGGAATCATGAGCTTGTGTGTGTCAGAAATGAAGCTCTAATGGGTGTCAGCTGTTAGCAGATTCCTGTCATTTAAACAGTTTGAGTTAGCTTCCCACCACCTCTTTTCTCTAGGCTGAATTACCAAATCATTATTTCTATGGAAAATCCTGCAATTCTTTGACTATAAAGGTAGGAGTTCTTTTATCTCTGTGGTTTGAGCACATGTACATGCACCTACACACACACACACACACACACACACACACACACACACACAAACATGTATGCACATAAAACTAAGGTGGGCTTCTATCTACACTGAAACCCACAGCATTTTCTTTCTGACATCAGCAGAGACAAAAACCCATCCCAGGAACTCAACAGGATTTTCTTGCTGGCTATATTTTCAGGGCCAGAAATTCCTCACAAACACAACCAAATAAGAGAGGATGGAAATCTCTAGGTAAGTGAATGAAAAAAGCAATGAAGTCAAGTAGTTCAGGCATGATTAGAAAGAGGAAGGGCGTCTCCTTCTGCACTGTTGAATCGGCCATTAGTGTCAGAGTGGCTTTTAAATTTAGAGTAATTCTTTCCGTCTCTGCACTACTTGAGGTGTTCACCCAATGTTTGCCTGTGTTATTAAAGGATTGAACCCTGTCAGAGGGCAAAAGCAAATTACCTGCAGGGAGTCAGGGGCCAGATGAGATATACCTTCATTGTGCTCTTTGCTTTAGTAACCAGGGGTAAAAGACTACAAGGTAGCTTTTATGTAGATGTCACATCATTCACTGACTGGAACACCCAACTGTGATAATAGCATAGGAAGCGGGGGTGGGCAGCCATTACTAATTCCTCCCTTATCCAACCTTGCTATTTGAATTATTGCCTAAATTGTCATCTTCAGAACTTAATTTTTTTTGGCTTGCATGTTCAAGGAGTTTATTTAACATGTTTAATTGTATATGCTATTACCTATTGTGATCAGTGAGTGCCTATTTTGCCTCAAAATTTTTTTTCTTGCATTTCATTAAGTATTTTGCAATGCTTGATAGTCACTATTACATATCCACAGGGTAAACAACTATAAAAAACAATATTTAAGTTTTATTATCTTTTTAAAAAAGATATGATTAGTGGTTTTCCTACCAAAAAAAAAATTATACAAAGCTCAAAACCTCTCATGTTAATGGTTATGGCATCTGGAGCAAAAATAATCAATTAACTCAAATACACAAGAGAAAATGTAAATAAATTGCTGGATAAGGACAAGACAAAGTTTTTTTTTTACTTAAATGTTTTTTGTTAATTCCTCCCACTTTGACTACAAAATTGTTTTAAATTAAAAGTTTGTAATGATTTGTAAAGAAATCTTTTCTTGCATAAAAGAATGTATTGATTAAGTCACATTAAAGTTACTGTTGAAAATACAAATGTATTTAAAAGAACACAAGCTGCAAACTGTTGTAGAAAACAGCAAAACAAAATTTATATCTGTTATTTTTTCATCTCTTTTTTTCAACTTCAAAAAAACCCTAAAAAGCTCCATTGATCCTAGTTTTATATGCCATTAATTAGGGAGCTAATGTGTGCAGGACAAAGGTAGAGATGCTTTGTGATTCTCTATAGGCAGTGTCTGCACATTCCAGTACATCTCAGCTGCATATAGAATTCACTCAAACTGGAGCTACATTGCCCCTAGCAATGTGCGTGCACAGAATAAATTCACAGAAAAATTTCAATTGGTTACAACTGATTTTCATGTTTGTAGCTCGTTAAAACTGTCAGCTATTAAAAACAAACCAAAACAAGCTATTATTCCTTCCTTTCTTGTTTTTTTTTTTTTTTTCCTGAAATTCATTCTGAAAACCCATTCTCCCTCTATATCCCCACACATGGTCTCCTAATGCCTTTCCTCAACTCCACATCTAGGAATTTTCCAGGCTCTTCTCCCACCTTTATGCCTCACAGATTTATTTCCAGTTTTCCATTCAGTCACCTCTGATCCTGCAATGGTTAGCTGGGAATTTAAGCTATCCATAGACTTATTTTCAAATATGAAGATAGGTTTTTGCATGGGTTGTATAATGTCTATTCAGCTGTTTATCTTCCAATCTCTCTATGTACTGTGCTGCATCAGGAATATTCCAGATTATTCAAAGGAACATTAGAACCTGTTTATCTTCATATGCTCTCACTGCTGCTAATTTTACATTCCTATTTGCATGGTATTACCTGAAGAAAAGGTTTTACTTAGTAACAAGATGATGCTTGAAGCACTCAGTCCTCACTGGAGAAGACCGTGCAAATTTAATTGTGTCAGTATGAAGTTATTTCAGAAGCCATTTCTGAACCATGCATGGGATGATGTTAACACTTCTAAATTAATGCATACTAATTTTTTGCATTTCGATGAGTGAATTTACTTTTAACTTTCCTTTCCTACTTCTGACATTGATGCTATTTCCTTGTGTAGTTCATGCCTATCCATTCATGAGGATGTAGAAGTTACTGGATGAAAATTTTAAGTAATTTTTTTTTTTTTTTTGTCTGACTGATGAGCACTTGGGAGATGGAAATAATGCATTTCCTTCTCCCCATGCTGGCATACTGCGGTATTCACAAATGGGAAGAGAACATATGCTCTAGCCAAATGCCAGCATGTACAGATTACACTTGCAGTTGATGTAGCTAGAATGCCATTAAAGCTGTTAGCAACATCACCCTGGGCATGAAACAGCTTCCCTTTGAGGCTGTGAGGGACAGTTAATTCTCATCTGGCTTTGGCAAAAACTGGATTGCTTTCAGTAGGTCTGGTATGTGTCTGTTCAGTAAAACCACTGGACACTGGCACCAGCAAAAGGCTGCTAGCACTTCAATCATTTGTAACACCTTCCCTCTTACCCAATACGTCCCCTTTTCATCAACCTTCATGCTAAATAACAGGTAATCTTGGGAGGCCTCCAGCTTCTTTCAGAGCGAGTATGGAGGAACAATTTAGCCTGAGATCTTGTTGCAGCCCCAGGTAAATTGAGCCTCAGGTCTAAGGGTGTAGTATTACTCTTGCAGAAATCTCTGATGACTAAGATATTCAGTCTGATTGTGCTGCTTAATCATGAAGAACAATCATTCAATCTTTCAATCATTGTATCTTTCAATAGGTTGAATTTTTATGTTATTGAATGTTATGTTGGCCTCCTGCTTTTGCCCCTGAAAATAGATTAACGCCTCTTACAATTTGATCATTTTTATCTCAGCTTTATGCACAGGTGGGTTAGAAATCAGATAGAAATAAGAATGACCTCTTAATTTAGCATTCACAGACAATCTCTCACTGTCCTAGACTGAAGATTAGGTCAGGTTTTCTCTACAGAGATGTTTCAGTAGTCCAAACATTTATGATTAAGTTAATTTTAAAATCGAGAGTATCACAATCAAAACTTAATAGTTCTTATGGAAATGCATGGAAATACAGAGGCTGAAGATACTAATACCTCTAAAATATGTCAGATACTTTACAACACCAATCAGAATCCTCAGCTGAGGTCATGCTTCATATCAGATCTGATGTTTCGTTATAGTCTATCTGAAAGGCATTTGTCATTTCCATCCTATAAAGTTAAATTTCTTTACTTAAAAAATATCTTCAGTGATGGAGATAATGAAATATAAGAATATCTATATTAAAGAATGACAAAAGAAAAAATTCAAACATACAATGGCTCTAATTCAGACTGAATATTACAATAAGATGCAGAAAATTAGTGGATATTTGATCAAATATTTGAAAAAAGTAGCTCATCTTATGGTATTATTGAATTATAATTTTTATAGGTTATTTCTTTTAACTTGGATTCATCTCAACTATATGCATTAAAGGAAACCTAATTAAATTATATCTGTGATACCTCAGACAAAAAGTCTGAGATAACAGCACAATTGTCACTATAAAAATAGTAGCACAGACTCACCAAGAGCAGTGACCAACACAGAAATATTTTATAATAAAATTAAGTTTTATTCATTTGTTACTATTATTCTTGGTTACTCCAGGAATCAGGCATGACGATGAAGTCTATTCAAACTACTAAAAAGAATCAATCAAACCTGACTCTTACTAGGCTTTCTCATCGTATAATATCACATGATACTCTCATTTTCAGTTCAAAGATGTTGCTGAAGCCTTAGGTTGTAGATTTTCTGAAAGGACTGGTCTTTTTGTACAGTGCCTATAATCTACTTGCTAAAATGCAATTTTCATCTCAGTTTGGGGTTCACAGGTTCCTTATGCTGGTTATGGAGATCATTTTATTTAGCAGTCAATTTAAATCTACTTCACTTCTGTAGTTATTCAGACTGCTATTACAGTGGTCTGATCCCCTCACCTTTCAGAACATGTATTTTCATGTTTTAGTTCCTGACCCATTGTCAGCTACAGTTCTGCAAATTGTTCTCATAAAACTTCCTGATAATGTCAAATTTTTGGCTGCTCAGAATTTTCCTCTCATCTTTCATGACTAAATTGTTCCTGATGCTTTTTAAATATACATTTATAAATATATATGTGCTTGTGTGTGAGTTTGCAAAAATCATTTCTATTTTGAACTCTGCAGACTTTGCAATTTTCTTCAGTAAAAATATTGCTTATGAAAAGCATCTGAGCAATGCTGGCTCATAAAGAAAGCAAGCATGCAAGACTAGAGCACTCATTTCCTCTGTTCATTTATACATTTAACATACACTCATAATCAGAGCTTAGATATGGAGACAACTGAACCTAGTGCTATTTGCTTTCTCTTACCACCTCACAACTGCTCAGGGAGGGCAATAAACTGCTCGCCTCAACCATTCAGGGAGAGCTGGATCTTTAAACTGGGATTTGGGAGAAAAATAAGAGGGCAAGGGAAGAAGATGAATGATCACTGGGTTTAGTTGTTTCATAATAAACCCTGCAAAGCAAAAGTAAGTGTAACTGTTATTCTGTAAATCACACGTTGGGAGAAATGCTTTGATTTTTTGAGGCAAACCCAAAGAACTCTGGCTTCCTTTCTCCAAGTACTATCATCTACACTTCCTTTTTTTTTTTTTTTTTTTTTTTTTTTGCTGTGTGTCAGCTAAATTCTTTGCCTTGCACAATCACAAAAGTAAGTTCAGCTCATTTTAAACCTGAGATCCATGAGACTTTTATATAATCTAAGACAGCTTTTCACAATTTGCCAGCCATTATGCCTTACAAAGTTGCCTACATTCAGTTGTCATCATTTGCCTAATGCTATAACTGAAAGATATTTAAAGCAAAAAAGAAAAACAAAACTAAAATCTTTTTCTTCTGTGTTATGGCTAGGATTCCTAGACACAACTAAACCAAAAATAATAAATCATTACTTCAAAATACAGAAACAAAATGCTGTGCTTGTTTTCTATTACTTTTCTTCAACTTCCTAGCAATTGTTTCCATGATGCCTTTCTGCAGTAAGAATGATCTTGCATCCGTATCCAGAACCATCATAAAGGCCCTTGCACATCCTTAATTTAGCTCTCTTCAGAAAAGCCAAGTGCAGATTGAAGAGACAGACAGAGAAGAACTGTCTAAAGTTCAAAAGGGTAAAGGCAGGGTCCTTTTGCACCTGGGGAAGAGCAACCCCAGTCACCACCGGAGGCTGGGGCTGACTTGCTGGAAAGCAGCTCTGTGGAAAAGGACCTGGAAGTCCTGGAAGTCCTGGTGGACAACAAGCTGTCCATGAGCCACCAGTGGCCAGCAAGGCTAACAGAGTCCTGGAGTGCGTTAGGAAGAGCATTGTCAGCAGCTCAAGGGAGGTGATCCTGCCCCTCCTCTCAGCCCTAGTGAGGCCACATCTGGAATGCTGTGTCCAGTTCTGGGCTCCTCAGGACGAGATGGAGCTCATGGAGCAGGTCCAGTGGAGGGCTACAAAGATGATGAAGAGACTGAAGCATCTCTCCCATGAAGAAACTGGACTTGTTCAGCCTCAAAAAGAGGTGACTGAGAGGGTGGACCTCATCAATGTCTGTCAGTATCTGAAGGATGGTGCCAAGAGAATGGAGCCAGACTCTTCTCAGTGGTGCCAAGCAATGTCACCAGAGGCAATAGGAAGGAGGTGATGAACAGGAAGTTCCACCTGAATAGGAGGAAGAATACTGTGCAGGTGACTGAGCACTGGAACAGGCTGCCCAGAGAAGGTGTGTGGTCTCCCTCACTAGAAATATTCACAATCAGGTGCCATGTGCACTAGGGTAATGGTGCTTGAACAGGGAGCTGGGACCAGATCACCCACTGTGGTCCCTTCCAATATTACCCATTTTGTGATTCTCTTATTGAGCTCTCTATAAAGGAATTCTTTTCTATCAGTTGAGCTAAATCTGTAGTTCTTTCTTTCTTTGTCCCATTTTCCCAGCTTAGGCAACAGAGCTACATTCAGCACCTCAGTTTCAGTGTCATCAGTGCTGTGCAAATGTGGATTCAACTTCTCACCCTTAGTCTTTGATTTATACTTCTGACAAATGCACAAATCTTTTTTGACATTTCATTTGAACAACTGATAATCTTGAATTAGTTGTCCAAAAGTTGACTTCAGTGGGCAGATCTATATGTGCTGCTGTGGTAATACGAAACTTAGCTATTTAAAAACATTCTGAATGTAGGTCCGTCTTGCAAATAAAACCCATTTGCATTTCCTATGATTGTTTATATTTTCTTGTTTTCTGCACTTTTTAAACTGCAAATATTTTATATTCTAGACAGTCACATCAGTGTCTCAGAAGCCCGGTAGCTCTATGATGTTCCTCCTTCTTGGGGGAACCTCACTGGTTTTTGATGACAAAGTTCAGGCAGCAGTCCTAATCCAGTTAACAAATACTGTTTTTGATACTGCCAGGAGTTTTTTTATGTCTGAATTTTGCATTTTGGTAATCAAAATTCTTCATAACAATTTTAAAATTGTACACCATCACCTGCTTACATTAATAAATCATTTTAATTCAGGCAAGAAAAAAAATGTCAACCTTATGATTATTATACACCCACTTTTTGCCACAGAAATTTTTAAAGGAAAATTCTGCAAGACTGCAGTATGAGTGAGACAGCATAAGCAGTCTTGTAAGATAAGTATTGGGAGTTTGGATTGCTTCCAAGTCAGTTGATCTTGGGTATAGATTATCAATACCATCAAAAGGAGCATTCTGGAAGAAAGTGTATGCCCATAAAAGCCCTGTGCTCTAATTAATCCAAACCCTGGGCAAGATGGAAGCAGAGAAATTCAGTCTTAACAGTGATGTGAGGGACTCTTCTGTTGTGTTGTGTTAACTCAATGGAGTTCAGACTGGGTTTTTGGGTCCCAGCTAGTAATGTTAGTCTTGGAAATTAAATTGTAAAGCTAATAAGCTATTCCCAAAAATAAATATATGAATTCTGCAAATCTGATTTCTCAATTCATTCTTCCTGTAAAAAGAAATTGAAATTAATGCAGTTGTTTACATGTACTAAAAATAATATGCTAATGGGCCAGTCATAAAAAACCCTCTTTTGAAAAACATTGTATAAGTGGAACTAAAAAAGTAGTTTTTTACATAAAGGAATAGGAAAATAGAAAGGTTTTTCTCTTTCTGCATATACACAGACCAAAAAGTATATACTTTTCTCAGTAGGAATACAAAAAGTAATTTGTTCTTACTTTAATATAAAGCATGAATTAAGAGTACTCTCCACTGCTGGTGAAGTCAGTCATTTAGCAGTGTGTGGCCTCTGAAATCAGAACAATGCTTTCAAGAAGAGTTTAAAGAGACTTAGTGGTACTGCTGCACTTTTAGTCAGAAATCTATTTTAAAGTGAACATATAACTTTCAGTCAGTGTATATAAATTCAAACAATGGCTTCATTTGCAGCTTCAAGTTACACAAATCATCAGTGCAAATTTCTTTACAAGCACCGAAATTTCCCATATACCTGACTGACGTTATGTTCACACAACAGCAAGCTCCATGTCTCTTGTGTGTGTTGATTAAATACACTTATCTCCAGGAGTCGGAATATGTCTGCTCTGTGTAATCTATTTGCAGGCAGAGAGATTAATTTTCATGTGTTTTACAAGCCATGCAAAGTTACATTTTTTTGTTTTTATATGTTGGGTAAGCCACACTTGATATACAATGATGGGTTTATATACTAGGGTTTTCAGGAAGAGAGAAGATATTTGGAGCAGAAATGCTATAGATCTCGATTTAAATGGAAAAATTGATTAATAGGCAGATATTAATCTAAGAAATGTCATGAAAATTGATAGATGGAATTTAGTTTTATTGGTTTACCAGCTACATTTGAATCTCCTTTTTTTAACCAATTCAAAGTTATTCTATTTTCATACACTGAGTAGACATACTTGAGAAGAACAATTTCATCTCCAGAAGCAGAAATGTTATGTTCACTGGGAAAAAAAAAAGAGAAAGGAGGAGATAATGCTGGCTACTCCTAATAGAAACACCAGACAGGCATTACATAAAGTACTTTATCTCAAAACATGTCCATAAACTTGTTCTGTATATGCATTATATGTTTTTTGTATCTCCCTTTCTGACTTGATTTCCTCTCATTAGAGGTCTGGCAAGGATGAAAAGGATACTGAAATTCAGAACAAATGACAGCGTCACCATTATATAAGAATTACACTTTATGCATCTGTCCATATTAGGATGAGCAGTCATAGTTTTTGACTTGTAGCCTATGAATTTAAAGAGATATTATCTCTATAACTTTGCTTTTATTTTTCATGTCATAAAATTAATTTAGCATATGAGTTTGAGTAATATATTTGGAGAAACACAAAATATTTCTCACAACATAAGGAATATTTTTTATTTCTCCCAGAATAATTCAGGTTACATTAGTTTATGTTTAAAAAATATTATTTGCCAATGCATCAAAAAACTGTGTTTGCTTTTAGGAGGAGAAGGAATAATGGTAAACAATCCTAAATGGAAATGAGATCTTGAGTAATCTCTGAAGAGATTAGGACAAGAGAACTGAGGGAGAGCATCACCTCCAGAAGGAGACATGTCAAAACTTTTGGCAAACAGAAACCAAGGGCTTCAGTTCATGGAGGAAGGTGAGGGACACAGAGAATTGAATTCCAGTTTGTGGTGGGACAATGGTGTACAGACTACTAGAAAAAGAAAATGGTAAGAGCAGAGCAAGGTAAAAGAAGATGTAAGAGAAGAGCAAGGGACATTCAGCAGCAATTCAGAACAGAAGCCCTTCAGAATGGAGGATGATTCAATATCTCACCAGAGCCAAAGGAGATCATGGCCATTATGGGCTAAGGCTTCAATGTGCAACAAGAGCAGAAAGGATGATCGGAAGATGATTGGAAAAAAGTAAAAGAATCTTGGAGGGGAAGAGATGTTGGAATGAACATGGATGAGTTCAGTGCAATGGGACATCCTTAATAGGCTGAGGCTTTATGAATCACATCTTTAATGTTAGTCTTCCCAACAAAATGTACTGTCTTGCTGAAATAAGGACAACTCACTTGCAGACCCATATTAATTACCTTTTACGATGTTCACTGAATGTATTTAAATGGTGCCAGTAGTAAGGAGTAATCAGGGGTAAAAATGGAATATAAATATTTCATATTGCACTTCTTAGGCGTTGTATCATCACATATTTTCAGACTAAAGCTCTGTATACACTGCTGCAGCTTTCAGTTGTTTTAAAGACCTATCAAGAACAGTTTAATGGGGATAGAATAACAACAAAAGAAGCAAACAAGTTTCATTGTCCTCTCATGTTACTTATTTTGGATCACTAAGGGAAAATAGAGCTAAATCCTCAATCAACAGAAGGTGTTAAGGCCCTTTGAACTTGGTTGAACAGGTTTATACTGACACTAATGAACTGTATTCTTTTTCCTGTAATTTTATTTTGCCAGTCTTTCTTTATGCCCTCAAACTCAACCAAATCTTTCTCCATCTTTAAAACCTTTATTAAGCAGTGAAAGAATATCTCCTCCTTTTTATGGCCGATGATTTGAAGGAATGTTGTAAAAAGCATTCCAGAGCATCAAAATGACTGAGGTTATCTGATGTTAAAAATATCTGCTGTGTGTTCCTCTATCCCTCTCATATAGAATTAATATAAATGAGAAACATAATCACATATTACCTACATTTTCTTTCCTTTCACTTAAACTTGTGGGACAGTGATACTGAAAGTTTAAAAAAACAGACTGTTGTTTCAGCCAGACTTTGAAAATTCTAATAGTTCTTAAGTAATCTGTAAATTTCTATATTCAAATAGATGAATTAGAAATATGTATGCATATGTGTTTTGAAATTTTGTATGCATATATTCATTCTCTGGGAGCTAGTCAAAAAATTCAGCTTAGGAAGAAAAAGAAATCTTATGTCTTTTTTGTAGTTCTCATGCCCAATGATAACTTTAACACAAATTAAGAAGAGTTCTGATTATAAAGGTGTTGCATTAAGAAGGTAGATGTGAATTTGGTTTGTGTTGGCTTTTGTGTACCTGGAAGCAGCTTTTACTGAATGAGGGAGGTGTGGAACTTTTAAGCTTAACCTGGAAATTAATTTACAGGAAAAATACCAAATAACCCCTCTAGAGACACCCACCATGGATATAAATCTCACTGCTTTGGGTGAAGAAGATAGGCTGCTGATGAGCAGCAGGTAATGTGGCCCTGCTTTGATGAAAGGGTTGGACCATGTTGTCTCCAGAGAATTCTTTCAATCTAAATTATTCAATAATTTGGTGATTTTAAGAATTTAAAAAAAAAAAAAAAAAAAAAAAGAGAGAGAGGATAAGTAGGCTTTAGGTCAGCTTTGTATCTCAGATATTAAGACATTCAAAATCTTATACTAGTAATCGAAGCTACTCATCTACAGACAATCAATGCAAGAACTTTCACTGATTATGGAATAGTTTAGACGATTAATCTGGAAAAAAAAAAGTATAATTTACAGCTAAAGTGAAAGAAGTTGAATTCTACTTCCCCTAAAAGCATTTCTGTCAGTCCTTTCACCAACTTGGGTGTGTTACTGAACTTTTACTTCTAACAGCATCTCTTAATTCCAGAGCATTCCTAAACTGGGTCAGCACAAAACTACTCTCTTTTTTGATTGATTCATGTTTATACCATTTTTATTACAATATATCTATCTGATTTCATATCTCAAATTCAAAAATATCATTACCAGTTTTACTATGAGCTGATCCTCCTACTGGTGATGAGGTATGTATGACCTCCTCTTCCAGTCAGAGGATTTATTCTATCACTGACAGGGCAAAAAGCAACCACATACAAATGATCAGTTCAGGCATTTGGTCTATCCAGACTACATTTATGCCCATACTAAAACTGAATACTAATATCTGAAAATACATCCTTCTTTTGTAAGAGGATGTTTTCTTTATGTGTAGGAATACAGAACTGATTAAGACCAAGGGATACTGTTCCAGTACTATGCATTCAGATATGTTTTGTGCATTAGCTGAAAAATTTAATTATTTCAGATTACTTTGTCCCATTAGTACTTTATTCATCTGACCACTGTGATAGGCTTTCTGCATTTTTGCTGATAAGCATGAAGTGGTTCCTGGAATAAATCTAAGAAGTTTTTGGCTGGTATTATTCAATATTATCCAGGATGGATTCCATTATTCCAGTGTTTTTCTGCTTTTCCTGGTATTCAAGTATTTCAGTATGTGCTTGTTTGACTTGAACACCATGACTGTGATGCTATTGTTCATAAGCATTGTTTGATCCTCACAATATGAGCAATATGCCTTTCTACCTCCAAGCATGGAGAAAAGGATTGAATAAAGTGGTGATACTCATTTCCTGATTTCCAGATGACTGAGTTTTCCAGTGTCACTAATACTCATGCACTTACAATTTCACTCAAACAAATCCCAGTCTTTTCTCAAAGGACTTCTCCATTTCACCCAGTGTGCACTCCTGGCAGCAGTGATTGGTGATCAGTTTGCAGCAAGTCCTTTGCATCATTCCAAGGGAAAAAGAAACATATGCCAGAACACATAGTAGTCTTCCTGACTTCCAAATCCATAGGAGATATAAATCTGTACAGTGAAAAGAATTATTTAATTTCTTTGATTTGCCTCACAATTTTCTGCCAAAATAATAGCTGAGGTTTTCTTACTCTTCATAACTTTATGTGTATTGAAGCCATTACAGAGAAGCAGCCTAGTGCCTCCTTGGAACAAGAGGTTAACTTTAACCTACTTTCTTGATATAAGTCTGAATTTTTATAACATAATGCACAAGCCAACATCAGCATTGTTTCATAATGTGTGAGCTTCACCATATATATAGTATCTTTATTTATATGAATATATCTATTTATATATATATGGATATTATCTAAGGTAGATTTCAATACCTAGATTGTGGCACCTTGGAGGCACTATAGATAAAGGTTCATGTTTTTCCAGGATTTCACTTCAATTTGAATGTTCCTGCAGATTTCTAAAACAGAAATTAAAAATTGAGAAAGAAACAGTAATGGAAACAGTACACATACCATCTTAATTTTTGGTGGCTTTTTCTTGAGTTAAACAATACCTAGTTTTCACCTATAAAGTATTACTAAAAAAGGTCAAATAACTATTGCAAAGGATTTGGGAAGTTTAGCTATTGCAAGACTAACACCATTGATTATAGAAAATTTCTTGGTGCTAGAAAATACAGCCTTCTGCTAAGCTTTCTGTATGCCTCAGACACTTCTTTTTGTTGAAAAAACAGAGCTGAATTGGGGTTTGTCCACATTGTCCCATGGCAATATATATAGAAACATAATACTTGGAATTTCCTGTGTATCTCATTTAGGATATTGCTCAAAACCTCAAAAAAGTGTTTGTCTTTTTACTCTAGATGTATAGTGCCATTTTTAGAAAATATTTTTAGTCATAAGTATTTACCACAGAAGGTCCGAAGAATTCACAGTCTGATAGCACATCCATTCTTCAATTAGCATGGTCATTTTCTGACAAAAAGGAATACCATTAAGACAAAAGAGTCTCTGAAGAGTTTACGATATTGTGCCCATGTCTTGGGGTGATTTTATGATAATATTGTATTCCCCTATTGTCTGCTTATTGCCCAAAAATGGGGTGCACAGCTTTAAGCTGGGTCCAGGAGAGGGGAGAGAGAAGCCAAGTGAATTCCTCAGCGTGATTTGTGTTCAAGGACTCTCACACTCCCCCATGTTCGCACCACTGCAGAACCTTCCTGCTTTATAGCCATCCTGCTAGCTGAGGCAAGAAATTTTCCCAGGACTGCATACTGAAATCTTCTAGAAATTCTTCTGGAACTGTTGGGCCTAACTGTGATCCAAGAACCATATCCTCGCACCCCAAGGACCAGCAGGGAGGCTGTGGGGACACTGCATCCCATCCTTGGGCCTCTAGAGGGGCGGAGCCAGCTACAGACAGAACCCTAAAATCCACCAGCTTTCTCCACATCAAGGAGGTCTATTATCTAACATTATTGTTTTGTTTTGTTTTGTTTTTTTCCCTGCTGGAACACTGTTTGTTAAATAAATAGTTTTTTCACTTTCATCCAAGAAATTCCTTTCATATTGGTGGGGGACGGAGTGCTAAAACCTATCTTCTGTGCAGGAGATGTCCCTTGCACAGCGTTTCCCTCTAAACTTTTCTCAAACTGAGACAGCCCATCACAATGGCCAATTGCCAAGCACTTAATATGCCAATATTTTGAAGATACAAGTTAAGGTAACAGATTTTCACCCTAACACTTACTATGACAGAATGTTTACAAGATTCTTCCTAACAGGTCATTAAGGATGCTACAAAAACCTCTGATGACAAAGCCAGTCAGTGTAGCCAGAGAGGTTATAAACACTAGTGTTTTTCCAGGGTAACAAGAAACTGAAAAGGAGAAAGGCTATGAGATGAAAAAATACAAAGTAGAGAGACTGAAATGACAGTATAAACATTGTGAATTATACTCTGAGAAAGGCCACAGTGTGTGCCAGCAAAGTGAATTGCTGGCTATCAAATGCTTGGAGGGGGAGGAGAGAGGGAAAGGAAGAAGAAAGAGATGTGTAGTTATAAACTGCTTAATGGGAACTTTTCTCATACTTTGCTGACCTGGCAGAAATATTTTGGCTTCCTAATGGCAGGTCTTTTCACAGCTCAACAGGCACCAGGTTTCCCATCATATATGAGTTTTTCTAGTTTTCATTGTGCTGTCTGGAAGTGACAAGAAGAAAAAGAAGCTGGTTTTGACACATCTTCCCCCCCCCCCCAAAAAAAAAGCAGTCAATGAACATTTGATGGGTCATTTGTTGACAGTCGGGAGCTATGGAAAAATAAATTTGTTCCATATTTGCCACTGGTAATGGGTGGATTTAGAGGTAAAATGGATATAAGAAGGGAGCTATAAATAACTCCCACCATCTATGTTATTTTAATACAATACTGTGGAAAGAGGAAAATAGGTTGCAAAAGACTAGAGAACTTTGGCAACAATGATAAAGAAAAAGAAAGCTATCAATAATTGATCAACTACTACTCTCATAGTGATTTTTTATAAGACAAGAAAGTACATGTTTACATAAAATTAATAATAGTATTATAAAATTTCTTGTCAATTAATGAAATTGTTAATGCTAGTTTTCCCCTCAAATGTGTACATGTGTGGTATTTTCTTCAAATGACAAGTTTTAGACGTCAACTTTATTTTGAAAACAACTTTTTTAAGATTTCCATGTATAAATGAAACACAGAATCACAGAATGGGTCAGGTTGGAAGGGGTCATGCTGGTTCAGCTGGTTCAGCCTCCCTGCTCAAGCATAGTCACCCTAGAGAACACGGCACAGGATTCTGTGCAAGCAGTTCTCGAATATCTCCAGTGAGGGAGACTCCACAACCTCTCTGGACAGCCTGTTCCAGTGCTCAGTCACCTGCACAGTACAGAAGTTCTTCCTCATATTCAGGTGAAACTTCCTGCGTATCAGATATGGCTCATTGGCTTTTGTCCTATGTCTTGGGACCACCAAGATGATTCTGGCTCCATTCTCTTGGCAGCCTCCCTTTAGAGATTTTCACACAGTGATATGATCCCTTCTCGGTCATCTCTTGAGCCTTAACAAGACCAACACTTCTTTGTAAGAGAGATGGTCCAGGCCCTTACTCAAATTTGTAAACATCTGCTGGACCTGCTCCAGGAGCTCCAGGTCTCTCTTGTACTGAGGAGCCAGAACTGGACACAGCACTCCAGATGTGGCCGCACCAGGGCTGAGTAGAGGGGCAGGATCACCTCCCTCAACCTGCTGGCAGTGCTCAAATGAAGTCCTTTCTCTCTTTGAATCAGCAGAAGTCTCAGTATTTCAGACACAAAATACTATTATTTTGCTATTCAAAAATTATTATAATGTATTAAACCTAGTAAGTTACAAACACAGAATATGCTGTGGAATAATTGACTGATTTCCTTCCACACAAAAGGACCAGGATGGACAAAAATTTTAATAGTGTATGATTCACAAGAGTTACAGGATTGAAGATGATTAGTAGCAAGTTTTTTAACTAAACCACAGAACTTCTGATTAACAAAATCTTGAACAAAATGTTCAGTATGAAATGGTCAAAAAAGTAACCCCATTGGTGGACTGTGTTAAGTAATATGTAGTAGGGGGTTTTCTTGTTTGTTTCAATTCAATCCTTCATTTTATCCTCAAGAAAATAAAAAAAAAAAAACAAACCCACGAAGCTCTTGGTCTCAACAAGGAGTATATAAGACTTTAAGTCTTTATGAAAAAGAGTTACTTTAAGTATATGGCTGGAATAGATTTTTTTCTGATAGGGAATAAGGAGAATGAAGGTGTTAGCAGAGGTGTGAGGAAGGAGAAATTATGACTTAAAATTATGAAGGAGAGTTAAAATCTTATTTGCTTTCACAGCTGAATAATAAATAAGTTATCTAATTTGACAAATAGAAGAATTGCTTAAAGAAAATGGTGTAGATCCAAAATATTTAATAAAACTTATATCTGCAATCTGACAACTAACTTTCTAAGCCATGTCAGAGTCTAAATATGGCAGAAGACTGACCAGAACAAATACAGTGGTACCCAGTCCTTAAAAAAAACACAAGAATACTAAAGCAAGAACCTACAATGATTCTGAAAGCACTATACACCAAGAAGCATAAAACATCCAGTCTTTAGGGAGCAAAATCCAATTAACAGTAATGGAGCATGCAAATTCATGCCAGCTGAGAATCTGACCCCAGCTTTGGTCAATGAATTAGTAATTTTTTTTCTCATTTTTATGATTATATTTATGTCAGCATTTTAAAGAGAAAATAACTGATATTTCTTCCATTAAAAAGTACTTTGTGGTTTGGCTGACTTCTCTGACAGTGACACATTGAGGACATTAATCTAGGATTGGTTTTGTGGTTTTTTTTTTTCTTCCAGAGGTCCCTAGGATAAGAAACAGCAGGTTTTCTGCTAAATGTCCTAATGGTGAGCAATACAAGTTCACTTATAATGGCTCAAAATAAATGAATGAGTTATCACTCGGTGCAGCAAGGAAATGCAGTACTACCCTACAAGTGGCAGAGCTGTCATATCTCTCTGCATAATAATGAATTACTGACACTACACAAAAATAATTGAATTATATACATTATAATAAAAATGTCAAAATATCAAAATATCCACAGACACGGTTGAAATAAACAATTTATTGGGCCACAGATCCTTCAAAGCAAACAGCAACTCAAGAACAAAATAATTAACCATTAAGCTGTGAGTCATAGGGTGTTAAAGAGCATACATGACTTTCTGAATTTTACCATATAGTGAGTATAGTCCCCATTAAAGTTAATGACAGAACACCCATTAGCATAAACACTTGACAGTGTTTCATGCACTGTATTTATAAAGTTTGGATCACATCTATCAACTGTGGGAAAGGCGGAAAACAACTGATGTGGAAAGTTTATACCAAATTTCTATGACATTTTTAATAATTAGTATTATGTTCTCTGTCTGGCCTCTAATCTGAACCCTGAATTTCAAAATGTAATCATCAGGCCTTCTCTGCCTCTGTTAGGGTCTAATTAATTGTTGGACTAATACAGAAGGTCTTTAAAACCAGTGATTAGCTTTCCAGCAACTTCTCTGAGTCTGCATCAGTTAACAAAAGTAGTAGCAAGAGAAAAGAAAATTGCCCTGCAAAGAACAGTAAGATGAAAAAATACATTTTGTGACAAATATTTACGGAAATTACATTTGCTGAGCTCCCAGAGCACAACTCTGTATACAAATATACCATTTAATATACCATTTAAAAATCATGGTATTATCAGTGTATGCATAATTTTGGGAGGCTTATTGCTTGTGTGACTGGCACTTCATCGGAACAGAATTTTAAATTGTAGTTTATTTGCACTTATTTATTGTTTTTGGAATGCCTTGATAAGAAAATTGACTATAGATTTCTTTTCCCTTTGTGAAGTGGAATGAGATCAAAATAAAGACAGAATCATGTAATCTTCCATATCCTCTTTTTAGGTAAAATAACAATATCAAAAGTTTCATAAATTGTTGGAAAATATATTATTGTAAATTTACATTATAATGTATAGTATGTATATATTAATAACATATAAAAATATTATACTAATTCACACAAGGCTATAGGGAGTGCACACCAGAGAATTAAAAGTAGTTGTGCCTCATGGTCTGTAATGCCCAAAATACATGTAATAGTTTGTAATTGCAATTTCCTTCTACTTTTTTTTCATTCGTTGATTCTGGACATCTCTTCATGTCAAATATTATATCGCTGATACAACCTACAGTATCTCTTGGTCATGGCAGATAATAAAATAAAGTTATAATAAAGAGGCAGTCACGAATTTTGCTATATGGTTTTTATTTATTGTTATTAAGCTATTTTTCAAATTGTAAATAATGTCAGATGAATTAATTTCAGAAATTGGGTTCTGTAATTTACTTTTCCAAACACTTTTATTTAAAATAACTTTTTGAAAAGCTTCTCCGGGATTTAAAAAAAAAAAATTACTTTCAATAGCCCACATGGTAGAGAATCTCACATTCTCATTAATGGTGATCCAAAATTCTCTGGGAAAAGATCTGCAACTGATCCCTGAAATAATATATTTTTCTAATTTTAAATATAATGAGAAAAAAATCTAATCTATGAAAAATTGCAAGTATTAATACAGATCCTTTGGTTCAAAAAAGTTCAAGGATTAACAGCAGGTGGTAAAAAGGATTAATAACAAGCTGTCCATACAACATAATTTTAATATGCTATTTCATATGTTATTTTACCTGTTTTTTTTCCTTTAAATTACAAATTGACATAAAGAAATCAGGTTCACAACAGGTAACTAGATTGGATGATCTAGCCTAATTCTCTGAATATTTAATCTTTCATTTTTTTCAGGTTACCCTCATTCTGCGTTTAGTTATGCAATCTAGTTGGATTGGGACCCACTGGAGTCCCTGTGTACACATAATGGCAGGACAGATGTCTCAGTGTGCAGACAATTCTTCATTCCCAGTGGTTTACATCACTGTGATTTGGAAAGAGCAGCCAGGAGGAAAACATGATACAAGTGTCATAGGATGGGAACATTATTGGGTAAAGTGCAACAACAAGTTGAGTAACTATTTCAAAAGGGTATTGTAAGTTTTCTGAGTATGTTATTTCTAGAGCTGTGTGCACCTGGTAATTTAGAGTGATGAAGAGTTCAATACATCTTTGTCCCAGCTGATATTTATCTATCATGTAGTGTGTGACTAGATCCCCATGGAGTATATATAATAATTAGACCTACACTCTCCTTGATTCGCTTGTAGGTTAAAGGGCACAGTCTGAAACTCTGTTCTGTTAAAAACATATTAAATATGATATTAGTGGTCTAAAGCTATATACTTCCCTAGAGACTCCCACTTTTAATAACCTCCAGTATAATAGATAAGGCAGGGGGCAGTAATCATTACTGAAATGGATTTTCTGGCAGAATTAGACATCACCTCCAGGAATCAATAATCATTTTAAGCTAACGGTGGTGATTAAATGACCTTCCTTTTATTTTCCTTCATGTTGAGTTGGTTTTTATCTTGATTTAGAGCCACACAGCCAGGACAAAGATAAACAGAGGACTGGCAGCATTACAGAATCACAGTGAGGCCTATCCCTTACACAGGTAAAAGCATTTTACTGTAATGAATGCATTTACTGCCTAATCTGTGACTTCTGAAGAATTACCATAAAAATTCTAGATGCAGTATATATTAATGGATTATACCCCAGGATAGTTCTTGTTTTTAAAATTTTTTACCATTATCTTGGCTGCAGCAGGTGCTATGCTTTTATATTTAATAATTTATTGCTCTAGAGATTCCTTGAGGATATCTGTGTTGAATGGTGTTCATTAAACATTTTTTCTTCCACATACTCCTGCTTTTTGTGAAGGAGTAGTAGATGACTACATTCCTTTCTTTTCTCCTTAAGGAGGGAGATTGAGAAGCAGCAAACTTCAGCATGTTATGGTTTTAATGAGCTACATCTAACCAGATAAGATCGTTGTAAACTTTACTTTAAATTCTTGCAAGGTTTATTTTCACTCCTTGAAATCCAAAGATCTTCATTTTGCTTTGTTTTTTGTTTGGCGTTTTTTTACATCTTCTGAAACATACACAGGTTTTCTGTGGTTTGTGGGGTGTTTTGGTTTGATTTTGGTTTGCATTCACTGTTTGTTTTTGTTTGTTTTTGTTCGCTTGTTTTTAGGCTTTTTAAAATTTGTTTGTTTCAGATATAGGATGAGAAGGGGGTTTAAGTCTAGATTAGAAGACTTCATAATGAATGTTCTCAAAACAATGTACAGAACAAAAAGTCCTGGAAGGACACTCACAGAAAACCTCACAAAAATTATTGCATTGTCTGTACCAGTTTGAACAACTGGGGAGGAGCACATGATAAGAGCATATAATACAGTGCATAATCTGGAAGGACAGGTGTGCTTGCAGCATACATTTCACTCTCCATTAATGCAACTGGTTTTTGAGCTGATTTTTGAGCTCTTTTTAAATCTTCATTGTTGGGTTTGGTAATTTTTTTTCCAAAGGCTTATCTGTAGAGCTAGGAAAGCACCTGTGAAACTGAGTTTAGATTACACTGAAGAACCAAAAGTAACCATTTAAACCCATTTAACCCATGTAGGTTTCAGCTCTTTCTTTTTTTTAGAATAGAATGTGTGTGCATTTCAAACACCTTTTTTGGGATGCTACATGTCTGATCCGACAGCAAGGAGCAGAGCATTGTGCCCTTGGCAGGGAGGAGTCAATCCCAAAGAGGCAACTGCAGCAGAAAGAGCACGTGGCTGAGTGACATTGTTCTCCCTCATTCACTCATTCTCCAAACTCTCATTTATTCTTACAAACTCTTGCAATGCCTTTCAGTCCCTGACTTCACTGCTTTTCTCCTCTTACTGTGTCAGATGTCATGAGAACTCCTTAAACTCCAGATAATGCTCTGAGGTAGAGGATTAAGAAAAGATAGACATTTTTTGTTGCCCAAAGGTAGGAACCGGCATCTTATCTTTAGCAGTAGAAGCTTTCCGTGGGGCAGGCAGATTAAACCAGATGAGAAACTAACTGTTACAGTGTAGAAGTTCTTTGGCTCCGATGGACAGTAGATAGCTGTGAAGGCAGCAGTGTAACGATTTCTTCTTTCCTTTTTTTCTTTCACAGAAAGACAGTCTAAAGGATGAAGTTCAGCTAGTTCTGTCACATGCCAAGCTTCATGAACCAGAAATCCCAGGATTGCAATTACTGAGGATAATTTGAAATCCACTCTCTTCTTCATATCATTTTAGATATTCATTTAAAATTAGTCCATGTCAGTACTATATTCTGATTAAATACTCATGAAAGTAACTACTTAATTGCTATGAACTAATCAAATAATAATTAGGTGGCTTCATGTTGCCTGATTTCAGACATCACAGCTAACCACTGAAGTTACTCCCATAATCAATAAAGAAAAAACTACCACATCAGGGTGGGAAGAATTCACCCACTGACTGCAGAGCCAGTCCCGACTTTTAGTGTAAAGTGGACAGCAAAGTTTTGGGGAGTCATAGTCAGGTGAGAAGAATCTTCACTTGTAGATCTCCGTATACTCCATTCAGGACATTTTGTTTACATGTCAAGAGCAAAAATCCTGGTAGCTTCCTTTCAAATCCCCTACTCAAAAATTTAACAGATCCCAAAAAAATTTTTATAGACCAGGAAATTTTTATAAGTTCAGGAAATTCAAATGGAAATTATGAGAGCCATACATCTAAAAGATATATTATAATGTCCTGGTCTAAAAGATTTCAATAGACAAGACTTCTTATGCTTCCAAAGAAACAAGTCTGTCCAATAAATTATACAGATATCTTAAATCATTAAAATGAGATAAAAGGAGTCATGAAAGTATTTAATTTGAACTCATTCACATATATCTTTTGTACAAAATTATGAAAATAAACCAGTAGTCATTAATCTATTAAATGCATGGCTCACTATAATATCAAATGAATGCTATATTCCATTATTTAGATTTTACAATTTCAAGACACTTGTGTCACTGTCTCATCCATGCAGGAATTCACAAGCCCTCTTACAATACATTAGCCAAAGGAAATTAGCTTTATTTAACAACATTCACTATTCCCTCAACAAAGTTCAGACAGGTCACTTCTGACTTCCATTATTACTCCCCACTTCCCAGCTCTGCTCACTGCTTCACAGCACAGCCTAGGATAAAGCATTGCTTGTCTAGCTCAAGTGCACCACTTGACTGTGCAATCCTTTTGGATAAAAAAAAAAAAAAAGTGATTAATTCTGAAAAACAAATATTTCATCTGAAATGTAGCACAAGTTCATGCCTTGTGGAAACATAATCTAATTGGTAAAATAATTGCAAGTGTTTTGATGCCAATAAGTCACAAATAATGTTACTGATTCTCAGACTTTTCTCTCCATTGCTTATTCCTTATTTGTATCATTATTTTTCATTTCTGAAAGTATTAATTTATAAGTGTTTTCTATAGTAACATTAGAGTGCAAAAACAAAGAAATGAATGGAAAATGTGAAAATTGTACTAAATAATTAATTATTAAATTGTTATACTAAAATAATCTATTGTTTCATTTCTGTTAACACTGCAGACTGGAATCTGACTGGCATCAATGAAATACCTATGGAACCTAAAGGAGGCTAAATTTCTGGAGATGAGGTCAGGTTTTTAACTTCTTTTTCCCCACAAAAAAATAAAATTGGTACTTCTTGCAGTAAGAATGCAAATCAAGTTGCCTTCATGACAAGTGTGTAAGGGAAGTGCATGTTCTGTGCTGTTTAAAATATTAACAATAAATAGTAAGGCACTTCTGGAACTTAAAACTATAACATTACATGAAAGGTTTAAGTCGCCTACAGAGCCACCAAAGTTTGCATTCACAGCCAAAGAATGGATACAGCCTCGATCTAAAAAGTACATAGGAAGACTTGGAGAAATAAAGAACATTTGATACCTAACTAAGGTTTTTGCATCTTTAAGAAAAATGTAGACATTACTAATAACAAACCTTAGCATGTTTAGACAATTTTTTTACTATAAAAGTAACTATAGAGGATTTTTCTGTCTTTTATCCCTTTTTAAAAACTATATTTTTGTTTTCTATTTTCTTTCATTTCTCAGTGCACAAACCCTCAATATTCATCACACATTACACAACAGCTATTCAGAGGACTAATATAGTCATTAGGTATTTTGAAGCAGTTTAATGTGCGGATTTTATGGGAATACATGTAAACACAGTGGCAAAAGTTGATAAAGTATTTCTCTGTGTGTTATGCATTAGTGGATAACTGATTTCAGCTGAACTGCAGTGAAGATCATATCGTCAAGTGTGTGCCATAAACACAGCGCCAAAAGGTAGGAAGAAATGTGTCTGGCAACCAGATAGCAGCTCTGTTAGGCACTTATCCAAAGCTTCTCAGCCTCCAAGAGAACAGATAGACATTACCAGCTAAAACACTATTCCTGGTCATTGTGCTGTTCTAGATTTCTGCATTTAAGTGAACACTTGGGGGCCTAAAGTCAAAAGCATAATTCAGTAAGAACCATACTTGTCAGTTTTGTTCCTTATTCTGCTGCTATATGATGAATATTAACAATGAAAAAACATTTTTGGTGCCATTTCATGGTTCCTGATTCAATCTTCTTGCAGTTCAAGAGAAAGGACTGCTCTGAAATGAAATTTAGTGGTGGCAAAATGTGGACTGAGTCTTCCACAAAGTTTGAAACCAGCTTTCAGGAAAAATGCATAGAACACCCACTTCCTTACAAAACTGAATTAAACAAAATGACATAAGCCTCTAAGGAAGCTCAGCCTATAGTTGATGATCCCTTTTGCTTCTATAATATGTAGATAAAAAAAATATCTCTAAAACTCTTAAATTTGAAAGAGGCAATTTTTCTAATTTCAATGCTTAAATCTTTATTTTATTTGAATTCAGTCTAGTTATAATATGCAAAGAGAAAATGCTGTCAGCATAGTAAAAATTAAGTTTTATTAATCCTAAAATGAGAAGCATTAATAATTTAGGTCAGAATTATCATTTTATGTCAGATCCATTTGCAGTGTGTATGTCAACAGTATTTTTCCTCCTTGGCTCTAATTTAAATTATTTAAATATATATCAGAATACAATAACATAGTTATGATAATTACAGAGAAGTATGAATACAGAGACATGAGAGGGGACCTCCTGAAGTATCAGTTACATTCTTGCAGAAACTGTGTTCAAGACTCTCTGGTCACACAACTTGATTTATCAACAAAATACAGACTGTCTCAATCTCCTCTTTGCAGCTAACACCTCAATTTATGTCAGGCTTGTACCAAAATCCTGACAAAATTTAGTTTCTCACAACCAAATTCATAAGAGTGCTAGGAACTGCTGACATGCACAGAGTGGCAGATATATAACTTCAACTCTTACTGCTTTCTTTCTAGAATGCTTTAGACGATCCTTCTCCTCTTCGTAACTCCACTGCATCTGGTGCAAAAGCAACATAAACAGCCTCTTAGTATCCTGCAAAGAATGGCAAATCCCCCTGATTCTCATTCCTCCCATTCACATGACATTCTCCTACAGCCAACCTGCCTTCATCAGCTGTTTGCTCTAATATGTTAGAAGGAAATGTGAAACAGAAGGTGGGCAGGGCAAACATTTGCAGGAAAATAATCCTGTCAGCTGTCTCTGCAAGATTCAATAGAGCTTTTTTCTGAGAGCAATAGAGGCTTGAAAATGCATTCTGTTCTCTGCTGTCAGTTGGAAACAGTGCCGTCAAAGCTTTTGTTATTATGGTGACAATTTCTGAGTCGTCTGTGTTGACACAACCCTCACACTGTCCTTGGCTAGGTGAGTCTGGCTCTCAGCTCTGATGGAAGTTCCAAACCATTTATTTCTTTCTATGAATGACAAAAAGCTGCAGCCTTCTTAAATCCGATGGTGGGCTTAGAAAAGTCAGATATTATTTCACTGTCAAGATATAAGTGAGGTATAAAATGCACCTGTGCTCAATACTGAACCAGATAAGCCAGGGTTAGGATAACCCCTAAGAAATCCCATCTAAATGTCTCTTTCTCAGCTGTGTTGTTTGTTGGGTTTGGGTTTTTTTCTTCTTATGGAGAAGATTCATCATAACTAAATTTTTTTACACACAAACACAAACATACTAGTTCTGCTGAAATTTTTTAAGAGAAAGGTTTTTCCTAAGACAGCTGGTTAGTGGGTGCGAGTCATGGAGCACATACAGAGAGAAATACTAGGGTGTTATGATGATATTCTGTTGAAAAGTAAGTGAAAGAAGTTCAGGTTTTGGCTTTGTTTTTCCTCTCAGTAATAGGTGATGGTTTAACCCCCAAGCCACTGCAATGTAGATATTGCTCATGTTGGGCCTATTCATTTTGTGTAGGTAAACATTCAATAGTAGAGAGAAATGGACAATTATGTTCGTTATTAATGCTTTTACTGTCAGACTGTAGTCACTATCAAGGCCCTAACTACAGGTATTAAAAATTCTTCAACAAAATCTGGTTTATCTCAGGATGAAATTAGGGAGGGGAAAAAGTAATCCAAGAGGCTTGCAAGCTGTTCCTGTCAGCCACATTTAAGATCATGTTTCTGCAGCACACTGATACTCAAAATTTCCAATTCCTTTAGTGTGAGTACTGCATATGTACCTCTTTGTAGAGTTTGGTTGCTAAAGAATATAGAGAATTCTAATCCTTCTGTAGGAAAAAAAAAAAGAGAGAAGAGAAATAAACAGTCTTAATTAACACTGCTTGCACAAGATCTGCCAACCTGCTGTGCACAGGCAGTTAATAAAAAAAGGCAGGGAACTGAAGGAATAGTCCATGCTCATTTATCCATCTAAGCTGAGACAAACTAAGAGTAGATGGCATTGGGCTTTAACAGAATAGCATCTTAATTGCTTCTCAGGATAAGAAAGGTGAGTGGCTAACCACTGCCGGTGAGAATTCAATCTGTTCCCTCAGGAATCTGGCTGTTTCCCTTAGCTGCATTTTTTATTTTTAACATCATTGATATATTTTTATAAGGTTAGCAGGTTGCAGTTAGCAAACTGTTGAATTCAATTTATTTTTGTTTTCATGAAAAACTTTATCCTCTGAGAATTCATTTCACAGGATTTCTCCTCTTCTTTTCCAGTGACTGGCAGCAGGGAAACTTGGTTGAATGACCTTTTTTATTTAACTGGGTTGAGAGTACACTCATATACTAGAAAGAGGGTTTGTTTCATTTTTTCCTGTTATGTTCTACTGTGAAGTTAAAATTCACTAGCTGAATTAATCTTTGTTTTGAGATTTTAATTATGTTTGCTGTAGCAATCTGCCTCCTCACCTTGGTTGGGCTACATATTTACAGATTCCATAGCTTCTAACTCAGCCAAAATACCTTTTGAAATCAATCAGTTTTGCTTGAATGACTAGCACTAAGAAAAGACATTTAAGATTTAAATGTAGTCAGCACATTCTAAATATTGGAGTTATGACACTTTGTTATAAACTGGTATATATCCTAAGCTTTTAAATAAATGTTTCAGGTGTAATCAGAGCAGCTTTATTACACCACCATCCCTGTTATGACAAATCACACCTTCATGTACCAGTGTTGTCATGTGCAATTTTTCATTAGATGTTAAAGCAACTGGATCTTTGGGAGGCCAGTGAGATCTACCAGTATGGAAAATCTCTTCATAATAACACCACTTTTTAAGCTCATTTCTGATAGAAATAACCATGGTACTTTGGAGAGGAGCTGCAGATGATCCTAAGTCTTTGCTTTTTTAAAAGTTGACTATTTCTGCCTTCTTAAAGATCAATGCTTGGAAGAAGATTTTTTTTTTTTAATTTATTTATATTTATTTTGTTGATTTATTTAATTAATTTATTTGATTTTCTTATCTGTCAAATGTTAATTCCTGGGTCAAGCATTTGTGTCAGAGTGTGAGGGAGATTTGGGTGTCTAAACACTATCATCTAATGCAGCTTGGGAGTTTCAGCTCTCAGTGAGGTAAAATATCTTAGGTTGTCTAAAATCACACAGGGCCACTAGGTTCAGGCAGGCAAATCTTTTACACAATGTCTTTCATGTATATTCTTTTGTCTTCTCATTCACAGAGTGCATAGTTTAATAATTTGGCTGGTCACTGGATAGAAGTTTCTTGCAGTGTTTCCTGTTTCCATGCCAGTGTTCCCATCACCTCACTTTTGTAGGAGGTAGCATTAGCCACGTAGGTCCCAGTGAAGGCTTGCTTTCACTACCCCAATATTTTGTCCTGAATCTGCCAGCACCATTCAGAAACATAATTGCACTATATATTGGATCTCTGCCATTTGTGTGCTTGTTCAAAACACGATGTGCTAGTGAATCTGTATGAAGAGCTGGGCTTTGTGAGTCTGTAACAAATGAACATTTTAAGTAGTCTGTTCTGGATCATTTAACAGAACACTCATCAACTTCCTAACACTTTTGCCTATCTAAGAGGGCTTTGCCTATCATCTCTAAAGCTGATATTCAGCTGGTACAATATAGGAAGGAAAAGACTACATGTGCTGATTGCCTGTCATCCTCTTTAGTGCTGTCAGTCTTTCCTAAGCCCAGTTTTATGACACAGCTGAAAAGGCCTGATTTTGACAAATAATTTAGTATCCACTTCAACATCATGAGCTGGCAGATGCAGCCCTTTCTTTATTTTTGATATGGTTTTCATATCAGTGATGCCGATAGAGATATACCCTAAAATTTTGTGTCTGGTCTTTTATGCTATTCTCATGCATGCAAAAATTTTTGGAAAAGGTGATTTGAAAAAATATTTCTGAGGATCAGGTTGTTGTTCAATAAGTATTATGTCACGATGCTATAAAAAGTTCAAGGCAAACTTAAAGGCTTTGTGTTGTATGAGACATCTATTCAGGAAATGCATTTTATGATATATGTCTTATGGCATCATGAAGATGCTGCTGATAGAAGGACATGTAAATTGGAAAGTATACAAGTTAAAAAATTAAACTATGGCAATTCCTATTAAGGTAGATAAGGTACTGAAGTACAGTTCAATGCCGCTACAGTTTGATCCATATAAAAACTAAAATGAGAGAGAAAAATCTTGAACACAGTGAGTTCAGAAAAATACAGCAGAAAATGAGAAAGGACATAAATGTACTGGTTGCTGAACTAATTTTAGTTCCTGTTCTGCATGCTGGCATCTAGAAGATGGATGAATGCTCAGCTGAATTTTGCCTTTGTTGTTTAAAGCCCATATATTTATCAAATAGCTTAAATAACAGGTATCTTTGGTGTGAACAAGGTAATAAGGAGCACATTTTACTGCTTTAATTTTCCAATTTAGTAAAATTATTTTTGGCTTTCTAATCAAGAGTTTCAACATTTGCATCTCTAGATACTATTTGCCTGCTTTCGACTTTAAATATCTTCTTTTTTTTCTTTAAGACCAAAGTTGGAGGGGCTGAGAAATGTGAGACACTTGCTTTCTGCAGAAAAAAGGATGTACATGCAATGAGATGCCCTGACAAATCTCAAAAGCCCATAGCAGAGATGAATCTAGGAATATCAAGATTTATATTTCCTGTTTTGCTCCAGGGGTCAGATAAAGGGAAAAGTGACAATTTACAAGACAACATTTCCCTAAAAGACGTTGCCTAATCTGGTGAGAAAACACATCTTGCAGCTCTTGTTGCTCCCTGGTAAATTATACACACCCAGGTGCAAGCTGAAACAGTCACAACAGTCCTGGTGGCTGCTGAATCAAATATTTTGCAGGGTTCTCTGAAAATTCTGTCCCAGCTACAGTTTCTTCACTTGGACTGAACAGTCTTTGAAATCAGAAGTCAATCAGAAGGAGAGCTTTCATGTCTTTTTCTTTTCATTTGTCCACGTTTTTATCCTATACTAAATGTCAATTAGTTGAAAATCTGACATTATAAAACCAGCCTTTTCTGAGGAAGGTAAAGAAAGGGAGACATATGACTTATTTGTAGTTACAAAACACGTAATTGCTTTTGGTTTTTAGTACCGGTGCTGTTCTGCTGTGTGTGTCACTCTTTGAATAATTTTTCTTCTTATGAAACACATAGAAACAAAGACTGTAGCAGGGCAAAATAATTTATCCCAAACCATGGATGACACCTGGTCCTTGTGCTTTCCATTTCTTTGTTTTTAAAGGTTGTCTTAGTAATTTTTGTTATTTGTTTTTGCATTTTCCTGTTGTTGAATCTGCAGTTAAACTCATTTGAAGTTCTGCAGTTCAGCTGGAGTCTCCTACATGTTTCTCCAGATCTTGATAATGTGTTTTGGATCTGTGGGGTTTTTCATGGCTGATCTAGAGATTTCTTGAAATAATCTATTTTGGCTAGCACTGAGAGTACTATTTTAATTCTTTTAGCCTGCCTTTTTTTTTCCTGACAAAGTGACTTTAGTTATTCCATGAATGTTTTCTGATCTGACTCTCATTTCAAGCATTTTCTCCCTGTTTCTGATGCTATCACCTTTGCAAATAGATTGAGTTTGATTTAACCTCTACACACACCTCTTCACCATACCCCCCCAGAGTTTCAGCTGAAGATATATTTTCCTTTCTCTGTGTAGGATGCTGGTGTTTCTCAAGGAAAGAGCCAAGCTGATGAATTCAACATTTCAGAGACTTCCTGTGCAGTTTTAGCAATACCAGACTCCTCCTGTCAGACATTGACCTTGACTGAATTTGGAGATTCCTGGGTTTTTCCTTTCTTTGTGCAGGGCTGGTTTTAGGCTTCTCAGCAAGGCAGATCAGTGACTGTTCTAGGCACCGTCCTCAGCAAGTAACTATATTGCCCAACTGACTGGGGCTATTTGGGGCCTGTGCCCACTCTCTAGTCTCATTCAAAAAACTTGCCTGACCCCACTCAAAAAGAGATGCTATAGACATTTCAACTAAGAAAAAATTGAAACAGAGTATGGCCAGTTGAGAGTTTATTCCTCTCTTTAAGTAAACCAGTGTGTATGCCCTCCAGAACCAGCAGCAGCAGCCAGAGAGGGGTTCAGAGCAGAGCCAGGCATAGACTCCTTTTGCTGAGATTATGGGAGCCTGCAGCAATCCAGGAAGGATCACCTCTGGACGACCAACTTCATCTCTTGAAACCCCTGCAGAACCCTGCTTGAAAGGGCTCATTCCTTTTATTTCTCTCTCTTAAAGCCATTCTTTGTTGTGATCCAGTCATCCTGCTGCCTCAAGCAGCAGTTCCTCCACCTGTATTACACCTGTCTCTGCTTACTATTATTTATGGGGGGTTTTTTGCCATATGTGAAAAATAAGGAGCACAGTAAAGATCAAGGAGCCCTTTTGCTATAGATGTTAAACACATTTAGGCAGCAAAAATCCACCAGGGAGTTTATAGCAAAATAGAGGGCTTGGGAGAAGAGTTAGATACAGACATAGAACAGACTTAGAGAGCAATGATCTGATAGGCTCTTAGCCTACCAGAAAGCTAAGCATGGCTGTGTCTATGTATTTAATCCACATTTTGTTTTTTCACTTACTTATTATCCAGCAAATGTGTCGATCTTCCCATAAGAACATGGCTCTGTCCATCCTAGCTGTGTCTCCTGCCCTGGTGTAAGGTGGCATTGCATGGCACTGAGCTAAATTTGTCTCTGACAAATACAAGGGGGTGTTTCCTTGGGAAAAGGAGCTTGGCTTCACTGTAAGTCTCCATTCTAGACAAAACACCTAAACGTTCATCTGCTTTCTATCAGCAGTTCCATCTGAACAGAAAAATGAGCTAGAACTATGCATTTCCAAGCACAAAAATCCCAAAAGTTCAATGTTCCTTGCTATAACTTCTCTGCGGTGAGCTTCTCACAAAACCAAAGAATAGAGACCTTTTTTCAAGATCTCTCTATCCAAACACAATCCTGCTAAACCTCTCTAGTGAGCCCTTCAAGAAGCAATGCACTTTACCTGTGAACTTGGAATTACTATGATTAAGGCCCCTCACTTTCCGAAATATATTGAAGAAGAAATATTTTTGAAGTAGACCAAAAGGTAAAATAGCATTAAGAAGCACAGGGGTGAAGCTCAGTTTTACCATAGTCTTTTGTAACAAAGTTTAAAAAAAACAAAAAATACAAAACAAAAAAAAAAATTAAAAAAAAAAAAATTGAATTAAGTACTCAGGTAGAATTTATGTGTCATTAACCTCAGATTAAATTCTATTACCAAGAAAATAAAGCTTCCAGGGAACGCAGTATATTTTTAAAGGGGAAATGGAGGGCAAATAATATTTCCATAATTAAAGTCTTAAATCAAGTTAGAAAGACTGATCCAAATAAAATTACCTACACATTGCAATATGAATCAAAAGTTGTAGAAAACACCATTCAATTTAGTCACTAATTGTAAGTGATTACTGCTTGAGTGATGGCGTTAAATTCTGAAGTTAGATTAGAGGTAGAATATTTTAGACTTAATGTTATGGCTGGCTGACAGATTTCCTCTTGCTGCATGTGGTAGCAACACTACTGTATTTAGTGCAGGGGTTTAAACTTCCGCCTGCTCATTTTAAAAGAAGTTGGTAGCAGAAGCAAGGTGTTTTCTATGAGTGATCCTTCACAGAGAAAGCCATTCCCTACTCCCTCTCATGATTCACGGAAGGCAGACTCGTTAACCTTTCTTAGAGTTTATTAAGGAGCTGGCTTTTATTTCTCTGGCTGATGATGAAAGGGGTAGGAAGGAATGTCTGCTGGTTACATACAGGACATTCTTATTTATCATCACTAATATTCCCTTTATCTTGACTGAAGGAATTTTTATTCCTCCTTCTTTCATATTTCAGTAGAATAAAGAAGCAACTGGAACAGCATCAAAGATAAACTAAAATCAACTTATGAGATTTTTACAATAGTACCTTACAGTTCTATTAGAAAATACTAAATTTTCAAATTAGGATATGAAAGTATGAACAGCTGCACTACTTTCAAAGGCTTCTGTGTCATGAGGAAAAATATACATATACACACACAAGTCTTTGTGAACATGTACATACAGAGTCTCAAATATACAAATAACTACAGAACCTTCCTTGCATTTTCAGGTTCTGAAAGTATATCTTAAGCATCTTATGCTATTTGTCTCCAAAACATTAGTTCTGGGATAAGGTCAATGCGCCAGAAAATTGGTTACAAGGTTTCAAACACAAAGTAGCTGCTCTTCATAATTTTAACACTGACATAACCAAACATAATAAAACATAACAAAAACAACAACATCAAACACCAAAATACTTCTTTTTCTCATGAAATAATTCAAGTAGCTCCAAATGTCAAATTAAAGCTGAGACAGAATTTTTTATAAACAAGAAATTTGTAACCTCTTCTACAAAAATAGAAAATAAAATATTTTGCAGGGTAGGAGAAAAATATATTTATAGATTTTGATCAAGCTGAGTTCTAACATGACATAAAAATATAAAATACAAATATTCAAACATTGAAATATCTTATTAAGCAAAAAAGAATTATTTTTCATTTTTCAATGACATTTTTATTAGTAAAATTATTTCCTCTCCATAACTCAAATTTCTGCCAGTATCACATTACATTATTAAGCATATTTTCTATCACACAATGAGCAATATACAGTGAAAAATTACACTTGTTACAATGTTGGATAGTCCTGTTCCCAGAGATAAGGTATTTGACAACTCCAAAAGGGAAAGATCAACATAAAATGCTGTTTCAGAACAGTTTGATGTCAGTCTACTAACCATAAATTTGAGCTTATTTTCCATTTTGCAGAATGTTAATAAATGCTAAGTAGCTGGCTTGAAATTCCAATTATTTTTTCTGAAGGCACATTCATAGACCTCTTTAATTTTTATGTTGGAGAAAGCACAAAAAACCAACAGTTTTAGATTCAATCTCACTTAGAATTTGTCTCTCAAAATGAACCATAAAAGTATGCTCTATTTTCTGCATTTAAAGCCCTACGAAGATGAAAATTTTCCTCCATAATTTCTTACAAGTGGTGATTACTGAACTTTTAGTCAGAATCTTTCTTAGGCAGGAAACAGTTTTCATATAAGAGCAGAATTTTAAGTAAGAACCTTAAAGTATTTCTCTTGAAATTTTGGTTTAAAAATTAGATATTAATTTGGTTTCAGCATTAAACATTCAAAATATTGTATTGATTGACTTGACCAAATTATCTAATTAGAACTTATATCCAAGAAGATCATAAACTTCTAAAAATTTATAAAGATTAATCCTTTTTATAATTAATCTAATGTTTTCATTTTAATTTTATATTGAGTCTGCCTTGATTAACTAGATTTTGATATGATTTTGATCTGACAGTCCTAGTGAAGCTTAGTTTTGAGGAGATATTTTTGAAAGAAAGAAAATTAATTGAAAGAAAACAACATAAAAAAGAATTCTACACATTTCTTGCAATGAGCAGCATGGGTCCATAGCTGTTCAGGAACTGGGTGGATACCAGGTGGCCAACTTAAAAGGCTAATCTGTTTTCCCTAATTAGTCTTTGGTTCTCACACATCTACCTCCTGTAAAGCAACAGGGTGCAGCAGAATCGGCACAAGCACATGTCGGAGCGGAATTAGTTCTGTCACTTGCTGCTCTTAGACGTGTTAACAATTCACTTCTTGTTTATGGGTCTGTGTTCATCTCCTGCGGCATCCTGACAGCAGCTGCTGATCCTCTCTAATCTGTATTTTAAGTCATTCTCATTCTTAACTTCCCCATTGGAAAGCAACTTTCTCACAGGGTTTTTGGTTTCAGGCTTTTTTGTTGGTTGTGGATTTTCACCTGGCTTGAAGAGTTTCACGAGACATGGTTATCAAAAGTGCTCACTAAAAAGTGTCATGAATGTTCTTAACACTCTTGATAGGACAGCCATCACCTCCCATCGGTATAAATTTCCTATCCAACCAAATCCCAAAAATTCTTTGTAATCCAAGCAGATTGATATGCTTAGAGTACGGTTGTTCAGGCCTGACTTTAGCACTATATTCCCTTTATAAACTGCCACTCTTAAATCCTAAGGTCATCTGTCTTGAACTGTTTTGACCTTGGAGACATTTTAAGGTTTTAGATTTAATAGAGGTTACAAACCATCTGAGGAAGTGAAGACCGTGGGAAGCTTTTTCAGCCCCTTGATAGTCCTGCAATAGGAACACCTTCCCAAGTGCTCTCTCTGGCACTTCCCCAACCTTAGCATTTAGGCCTTTCATGAGCTCTTGATTCACTTTTAACTCCTTGAGTATTGAACTATGAAGTGCTTTTTTTTTTCTGTTGGGTTTGGGTTTTTTTGTTTTTTTTTTTTAACATGAAGTGCATTGATTTAACCTTTTGGCAACACACCTTTTAACTGCATGTGGAGGATTTCACTAACTCTATGTTTTCATTCAGACTGGCATCTTCCTTGACATCTGACATGACTGCCCAGACTTCAGATACTTAATTGCCCAAATGCTCAGCAGGGATGAACAGGAATAACCCCTCAGACTTCAGTGGAATGATATGAATTTAGACCAGCTGACAAAGCTGGAACTATATAGACATTTTAAGATGTTAGATTTAATCTGCCTCATATGCTGCTTTTTTGGATGAATCCATTCCACATGCAGTCTTACCAAACTCATACATAATTTTTAGTTAAATACAGTCCTAATAAATAATAAAATGGAGACATTTTTTCTTTTCAGTCAGCATCAGCCTTTACAGTTTTGGATGACCTCAAAAACTAATTCTTTTCTTTACACCTAACATATTCACACTCTAATGGCCTCATCATCTGATATAGGGTAGCCAAAGGATTTCAGCGAGATGATACTCTGGGATGTTCTCCAATTTTGACTGATTCTCAGTGGAATTTTCTCAAGAGCATAGTCAGGTCCCAAAGGAAATCAAAAAGACTTTGGTATATAACATCCTTTTTAGTCTTTAAAAGTCTTTTTTTAAAACAAGTTTTTAAAAAGAATTTATATTTCTAAGCTTTTACCTTGACCAATAGTATTTACATAGTCCTCAGATGAAGGTTACACAAAGGAGAAGACCTTTGTGTAAGCAGGCTTCATGACTTTGTCAAATAAAGAAGATAAATCATGACACTTTTAAATAAGAAATCAAGATATATTTTTGATACTTTTGAAAACTTTGGTTTCATCAGGAGAGCCCCAAGCAGGTCTCTAATCATTACAGAATCGAAAGCATTGCTTAGCACATCAGAAGTGACAGAAATGTTTCTTACTTGCCTGTATGATATGTACAATGATTTCAAATTCTCTGCTGAATAGTGTTGATTTTCACTCAGCATTCTTGCTTTATGATTCCTCTTATACAGATTTTTGTTGTCTGTCAAATACTTACTTGAATGATGTTGAACTAAAGCTTTCTTTCCTCTTCCTTTCCTGAAGCTGTCCTGCTAATTAAAATAGCTAATGAAGGTGTAATATGGGTGCAAATTTTTGATGAATTTTTGGAACCTGTGATAATAATGTTCTACCAGGAATTTGAGATTCATGGTAAAGTGACGAGAATTATATTGCAAAGTCTAATTATGGTAATTCCCTAGACTGGGAAATAAAATTAGAATGTACCAGTCATCATCTCAGATCACTCATTAGCAGTGACAAAAAATTTAAATAAAGCTTTCCATATCAGTTGAAAAATTTGGCATTGTAATTATGGAAGCCTTTTATTTCAGACATAGTGGATTTTGTAAAATATAGAGTACTAAACCCAATGACCAAAAGAAACCGCCAGAGGACTTCTCTGGCAAAAGTACAAGGCATATTCCTTGATTGAATACAGCAAATAACTTTAACTCCTACTGTAACTTGAAATGCCACATGCACCACATGCTGCAGTAAGGTTGAGTGGCCTTTCACACAGCAGCTATAACATTGAGAATAAATGTAGTCCAAGGATTTTTAAATAACAGAATCTCTCTCCTATCCCAGTACAAACTTCTAGGCTAAGCAAGAATCAGCAAGGCTGTTGGTTGTAGAGCCTCTGCTCTTTGAATCTACACCTAGACCTGGTGAACCTCCATTCCATTTTGCCAGTACCTTAGTGAAAGCTAGACTGCTGCGATTGAAGTGTTTGCAACAGACTAAAAGTATCCTGGTTTTGCCCTGTCTTATGTACAGGGTTTTTTTGGTTTTTGGTTTTTTTTTTTTTTTCCTTCTGTTTCCCTGTTTGAACTACAGAATTTCTAATTTGTGGTGATGTGTGATAATGGTGACCAGGACAGGCTCATCCCTACTGGCCACCACTAATATTTAAAGCTGAACATTTTTACTGGGAGTCTTTCTTAAAGCTCTACATATAAACACCAATATCCTTAGGGCCAACAGAGGAGGAGAACTTTAACAGGAATATTTAGGGACAGTAGCCTGAACCTTCAAATAAACTTCCCTACACTTGTCTAATTCTGGCCTGAATTTGTGGAATTACATCTGGATCCCAACACATCTGCTTGCAGAGCAGAATCAGAATATGTCACCTAGAAATGGCTGTAATCATCTCCCTTGGTTTTTCAAGCATTGATAAACAAAGATTGATATGAGCTGTAAACGGAAATGTAAATACATAAATATTGGAAGAGAAAGCAAAACAAGAGTTAAGACAGTGGCATGTAATGTTAACAAAATCCATTGTTCACAGCAATAAAATTGAAAAATGTGTTGTTTTTACCAAAACTGGAAAGCCTGCAGTCTATAAGGCCAGAGCACAGACAACTTGTTGGCAGAAGGATCTGTTTGTTCTGTGACAACAAGAGATTGAAAACAAAGGCACAGAACACCACACACACCATTATTTCTTCTGTTTGACCAAAAGGAAGACAGGCTGGAACCATAAAGATCTATGTATTCCAAACAGAGAAAAAGAAGCAATGAATGGCAACCTTGATTAATATTTATGGGGGCTTAGATAAACTGAGTTCTGATGCAAAAGAATCACTTAAGTAACTTCTGGTCTCTAAAACATATAAAAAGACTAACAGAAAAATGAGTTTCTCATCACTAATCAAAAATACCACAAGAGATGTGATGTGGAGTCAGTAGCTAGTATACAAATGGTCCTAGCTAAACTGATAGAGTGAATCCCCAGCTTACAAAGACAGGAGTGTGAGAATATGAGTAAGTAGAAACACTTAGAAACTTTTCAAAATAAATGTCACCTTCTTCCATAAATTCTTACAATTAGTTTTGTTACACTACTTCCTACACAGACTCCCAGAAACCAGAAATGAAAATCAAATTCTGGTGCATGGTCTCATAAGTGACATTTAAAAAGCATATTTTGTGCAAGATTCTGTAAAATATCAAATAAATTAGTGGTATTGTCTCTGAGTTCTCTATTCAGCTTTGAGATTTATATATATTTAATCCCTAAGTGACGTTCAGGGACTCTTTCATTTATTAGAGTGTTTTCTTACTTTTCATAAAAGAGAAAATATTAAATGCAAAATATAAAAGTAAAATCTTAGCAGGAAACTAGAAGCCCTATCAATTCCACTTTTTAAAAAAATTGGCAAAAAACAGTGTGCAGTTTCAGATAATTACATGTAATCCTTAGTAATCCTCCGCAGACAGCGTGAACTGGCAGTCATTAGTGTGCTTTGAGCCTATTATTTTGCATACACACCAGGATATTCAGAATGTTAGTGTCCTTGCTGACTTTCTGACTAAAACATAGAAAATAAAGTAAGATCAAATAATTTCAAAACTTCAGTTGAGAACTGGGAGAAAAAACGAATAGTAAGTACCATGAAGCAATAGCTTTTTTTTCATCTTAAAGATGCAAGTGAAAATAAAATGCAGAAGTCTGTTTTGGGCAATCCTCTTTTCTATTTTAAATTCAATGGGTAATTGAGTACTTTCTGTTCTGACAGTTCTAAAAGAAATAAATTCAGTCCAATACACTTGATTCAGTTGGGGGTTAGGGTTTTTTTTCACCTTTCTTGAACATCATAAATACGTTCAAAATCAAGAGAAGAGTATTGTCTCAAGTATGTACATTTTAAAAAGAAATTTTTGATGGTATTACTATACCATTCAGCATTCATTTTTTCATGCCTGTTATCACAAATCTTGTGATTCAGGCACTCATCTGGGAAGAGGAGGTAGGTGGTTACCACATTCTGAATAATAAGCATTCAATTAATACAAATTGAAGCAGCTTCACACTTCAGGCTACTCTGTAACTTGCTGACTAAGGCATTTTACTGAGGGAAAAGGTTTGTGTTCTGAACTAGGAAGAGACAGAACTCCACAGCATTCTGTCCCTTCAAATAAACTTCCCTAGACCTGTCTAATTCTGGCCTGATTTTGTGGCATTACACCTGAATCCCAACATGCCTGCTTGCAGAGTAAAATCATCATACATCACCTAGAAATGTCTGTAATCACATCCTCTGATTTTTTAAGCATTTAATGTATTGTTTTTCAGATGAAAGTACATATTCAATCTGAATGTGTGAGTAGTTCCAGGTAGTAGGAAAAGGTTTGGTAAGTTCTTTCCAAACCAAAAGGGGAAAAAAACCCTTTTTATCACAATGTGTTGTATAGTCAGGAAAGCCAAAATTTCCTAACACAAAACTAAAATGGTTTTAATTGCTAAAATACTAACAAATGCAAGGACTTAATACTGCAGAAGTCTTTTCAGGTCAGTCTTTTCACCCAATCAACATCACTCTTGAAGGCATTGTGACCATTGTATTCTAACATATTAAACCTTGACAAATCCTTTCTTATCCTGTTAAGTAGTCAGAGTAGTGCTTTGGCATGATTTTGGCCTGATCAAACCAGTGTCCTCCCAGATGTGGATTGAAATCTGTACTAAAGCAAAGAGAATTTCCAGTTACTAGTTTGAATGTAGATGCCATAGTCTAAAGGGTAAGAAAGTTTAGTAATGGCTAATTAGCCATGGCTTATTTGTGTTGGTTGACCTCAAAGGCAGAATGAAGGTCTTGACAGTGTTTAATTTACTGCTTCTGACGTAACTCTGTGTCCTCCTTTCTCAGAACATGCCTTTTTTTTCTGCCTTTTTTTTTCTGCCTGGAGGAAAATAAATTTATCTTGGTGGAAAAGGAGAAATTTGGTCATTTGTACTGGATTCCCAGAAGTACAGTTGCTCCATCAGAGCAAGAGCAATTAAAATAAGTTAAAACAAAAAGCAATTAAACGTCTCTGCAATGGCATAGAACTGAAATCATCAGGAATGCACTGATTTTTCACAGAATATATCAGTAGGTGTTTAATATATTTGTAGAATGCTGAACTGGGCGCACATGTATGTATTCAGTGTTCACATGATGCATGCAGAAAATGTTAAATTCAACAATCTAGCATTGCACAGTTCACAGTATGTTCATCTGTGTTTCTCCTTGGGATTTTGGGGACAGCAGAAAAGAAAAAAAAAAAACAAACCAAGAGACTTGGTATTTTCAAATTGATCTGAATATTTAGATTACAGCTGAAAAGGTTGCTAGTGAAACCAATTCAGGGTGCAAAAGCTGTCATTGACTTCAGTGAGATACAGATTTCTCTCTTTCTGTTACTGCAGCTATTACTGTGGAATTATGCTGAAGAGTACAAAGTGCCTTAACTGCAGTAAGTTTGGCATTATGTTGACTATGGAAAAGTGAAAGGAGATTGTGGAACATTTGGTTTAGAAAGTGTTCAGGCTATGCCACTTGATGAGTGGTGAAGGCAGGTGTAGTGTTGAAAAAAAGTATGTGTAGAGGAGGAAGGGAAACATCCCATCATTCGGATTAGCTGCAGAGTAGCTCACTGTGCCAAAAGAATTTGTAAAACAATTATGGTCATTGGCATATATCTTTGTTTAAGGGATTCTTGAATAAATTAAGTAAAACACAGAGAGAAATAGAAGACAGTCTTCCAACCAGCATATAATCAGTTAAGAAAAGTGCACATTATATGACAACCAAGAGGATACTCTAAAGTGTGGTTAATATTCATCATGAACACAATATGACTGTACCACGACACTGCATGGAATTACTTCAGTATATGAAAACGCCTCTTAAGCCATATTAAGTAACCTATCCACGAAACGTGTCTTAGAAAAGGTAGAACATTAAGGGTGGTTTGATAGCAATGCAAACATATTCAGCACTTGATGTTTTGGCACATTTGACATTAGCTCTCATGACAAATTAAATTTTAAAACTCTTTAAAAGCCCTTTAAACCTGTGTTAAACCAATCTGAGTAGAAGGTAGTATTTAATATGATTGAGCTCATAGTTTAAAGTACTTCAATACACTTTCATATATCATTAGCATCACTGAAAATATATGATTAAGGTATATTTAAAGTTTATAGTATTAATTTCTTAAAGTACTTGTAATGAGTTGTAGTTCAATATTATTACATAGAATATTACAGAAATCAGACAGATATATATTTCATGCTAATTCTGAAGTACTGTTTCTTGTTTCAAAGCATATACACTGGTACATCCTTTCTTGTGTTATTGAGTGCTCCAGTGAAAGAAGCATTTTGCCATTGGTAGGACTTAGAGCTGTTGCAAGTGGGTTTTTTACAACTGCTAGCAAGCTAGTTCCAAATTTGAGTTGATGTGTCTCTTCGCAGATAGAAAAAAATTCCTTTATATGTAACATTCAATTATGGGAAAATACTGCCATGGGAAGCAAGTTTAACATTTATACAATGTCATTTATCAGCACAAATAGGGGAAACATAAAAGTCAAAACAAAGCAAATCCTCTGGAAGTGGACTGTTATAGCTTAAATAAAGATGGGTGACAGAGTGAAACAAATGATGGAACGCTTTTGTACTCTGAGGAAGGAAAGCAATAAAATTCATTTTAAAAATTGTCTAAAATGGGGCCATCTACAGTACTCAACTTAAACTATTAGAAATTTGGGACATTATTTCATTTTTAGCTTTTTTTTTGTTTGTTTTAATGATAATCTGAAAGTCCTAGAAAATGAACTTCAATTGTCTGTTCTCAAACAACATACTTGCTTTGTCTAATTAAGCAAAACTGAATGTGCTCATAAAATCAAGAATTTCTTGTCTCAACTCCCACTATGTTTACAACAATTAAGAAACACATGCAGCAGTAAAGATGCTACTTAAAAGGAAAACAACAGTAGATTAAACTACTAACCTTTGATTTCATGTATCATACTTTTTAAATGTTAAATGACATCGTGAAACACATTAATCTGACAATATCCTCCTATTCCCTACTAACCTAGGGCCTCTAGAATTTGCAACAACTGACATTTCCTGCCAACTAGGCTTTCATAATATTTCAAGTAAACTGATTTAATATCTTTTTATTTGCTGAACTACAGAAAAAAATGTCATTCATTCATTGCAATAAATGTATGTGGTCTTATTTGCATGATTCAGCTGTGTTGCAGCTTAGAAATTTAATCCACTCTGACTACACTTAGGATTTCCTATAAGTTTTCATTTAGAAGCAGAAGATATGTAGAGTGTATCTGGTGCACATAAAATGCGTGTCTTATGAACTTGCTAATTAAATCACACTTTCATATACTTATGGTGCCTCACTGTGTTCTGACAAGGTAGATCATTTTGTGTCGTGCCTATGCCTATCTTTAAAGTTACTGGATCTATTTATTATGGACTAGCAGTTGTAATCAACTGAGTCTGATGCTCAATAAGCAGTTGAAAATAATTAATCCACATTAGTCTGCATGCATATCATACCTGTGTGTGATATTTCAGTAATGCACCTACGTATTTTATTTTCCAGTAAAATACTGGGTTTGTACTGCTGTAGGAATGGCCTGACTTGTAATAATGGAAGTTCAAAATGGTAGTTCTCTATCAACCCAAACTAAACTTAATTGCCTGTGTTCTCAATTCATTATCACCTTTAAAGTCCAATAGTTCACAGATAATAATCCTTGTTTTATCTAAGCAAAATAAACAGACAACCTAAAAACAAACAAACACAACCACGGGAAGAGAACAGAGGGGAAAGAAAAAACACAACTCCCTCCCAACAAAACAAAAGCAAAAAACAAAACCCGTCTCAAAGTATCTGCATTTAGTCTGGTTTCTGTAACAACTCCGACTACCTTTTCCTCTCCCAGGGACGCGGCTGCTCGTAGGAGGTTGTCTACCCCCACCTAGTGGGCACCGTGTTCAATGGCCCGGCGAAAAGGCTCTGCCTGTTACACGTAAATAATTAACGCAATTCACAGCACCTGCGGGGATTAAATAATTGAGACCCCCTGAGTTGTTCGAAGAGCTGTGATCTAAAGTGGACTTTGGTCGTAGTGAGCACATTTCTGCACATTGTAGACGGTGTTTCAGCTTTGTGAAACTCAATCCCTAAAAAAACTGCAGGCTTTCTCCCAGAAGTATCTCACCTCTGCTTATACCTATACATATTTGTCACAAGCTGTGTGATTAAAGGAGAATGACAGAAAAAAAAAATCTTAAAATAATGCCCTTCAAGATTTTTTTGCAGCTTTCCTTTATCAAAATTCAGACCAGAATAACAGAATCTATGTTATCTCAGTGATTACCTCTCATTTGGTCTGGTGAAAGAAATACAAAATCTGCAGTACAAATTAGCCAGGGTTTAAAAAGAGCCTTGCCTATTAAAGTGAGTGCAATCTGCATTGTAGAATCACAATCAGGAAACTGTGGAGATATGGAAATCTTTGAATTCCTATCTTTTATCTCCTCAAGCTGAAGGTGAGTTCATCCACTTTGAATACACAGGGTAAAGCATGCTTTCAAGGAACTGAGTAGTTCTTATTCTCTTTGAAAAAATAATAAGGAGAGAAAGGGAGGTGATGTTTGCTGGTTCTACATTGCCTTGAGAACACTTGTCAAGCAAGTAAGACTCAGATTTCACTTTCTCTTTGTTCACTGAGTGTTTTAAACTCCACTCACAAGGTCACTTGTCTTTCAGTTGCTCTCTTTCTGGATTTCTGAATCAAGTATCTCTGACTGCAGAGCAGCACAGCTTCAAAAGGAAGAGTGATGAGGACATGGAACACCCTGGAAACCCATGATTTTGGTATTAATGACTATGTCTAGCCTACTAAATTAGGCAGAGGCAGGACATGGGGTCTAATACTGGCAATTTCTTATGCATAGTGTTCTGTCATCAGCCTGCTTTCAGTATGGTTTTTGGCCCATACTAGCCCACATCATACTGTCACTTTCCTAGTCACAATCCCAGGTGTAGCCAGATGAGGGTTTATTACAGTTAAACAGCATGAATGGGACCCCTAAGAGAGCATCACCATAAGGACACGGGTTATGTCACACCACTTATCCTGGGGGTCCTAGTGCACTCTATTTATTGGTTTAGAACAGAGGGAGGAGATGGAAGGTCAGATCTTCCCAGGTTAAGGAGAACTGTACCAAGAACTGTGATGCCTGCAGTGTGGTCCTGCCACTGAACTATTTTCCTGAAAGGCAGAATTTTTACCTGCCTGTATTTTAAGAGAAAAGCATGACCTGTGCATATGAACTGAAATGGAAGCTGAAAACCCTAAATCCCAGTTGCACAGAAGCCGCCAAGCATGATCCTGCAGAAAGGCACTTCAGTTAAACCTCTGTCTTTGATGTGTTTTATTCTAAGATGCTAAAGAAAGAATCCCAGAATTCAACATTCTGTGCTGCTTTCTCTGCATCAGCCTCTAACTGCATTTCTTCCTGGAGGGGCCAGTACAGGGATACGTGTAACACTTCAGTTGGAAAACTGAATTACAGTTTCAGAGTTGGATGCCTGACTTACAGACTTTATAACTCAAAGTGTCATGAGATCTAAACCTACTTACTCAGCTGACTGGATATTTTGAGAATAATGCCAAGATATAAACTTGAAGATTTAATGATGACAATATGAAAGTTTTCAAAGCATTTTTTAAAAATATTTAGATGCTAGCATCTACTTGTAATATTAAGTGTCTAAAAGCTTGATTTAGCAGGTGCAATGGATCAGTCTTAATTTCTAACACAGGAAATAAACTTAAATGATCAAAAAAGAGGTCAAGCCTTTAACATTTTTTTTATTTATATTTTTTCATCATTTCACTATTTCCTTCAAATTTACTAGAAAATAGAAAGAAAGTATTTAGCCATGTAGAAAAAGATAAGCAGACTGTGGTAATGGGTGTTCAGGATGGCAAACTTTATTTGAAATGTAGAGAATACTTAGATAAGAGAAGGGACAAAAATCTTATGCTCAGAGTATCAGTTGCATTCAACCTATTTGTCATGATGCCTGTACTTGTAACAGATATACAGAGGAGAATAAATATGCACTTTATGCACATTTTTAATATTATGATATTTTATAATTTTTATTTTAATATTACAATACTGAAGTATTATTCTAATTTTAATATACAAATTTTGCTGCAACAGCAGCTGGCAGTAGTCATGTGACAAGATACAGATTTGTTTTACATTTTCATGGCTTTAAGAAGTTCACCCTTGCCAAGTGTTCCAGGATTCTGCTCTAGAATTCTGCCCATCTATTCTGACAAAGTTTCAGCTTGCACCTGAAACATGACTTTGATATAAATATGAATAGGCTTTGTTATTTTTCTGTCACGATTAAAAAAATAAAAAAAAAAAAGACCAACTCTAAAAATACTTCCTAAGTATTTAAAAATGCTATATACCTGTTCAGCTTACAGGATGTATATTCTCAGGAGATGACAGGAAATGTTCATCAGTGGAAGGCTATCACAAAAGACCTAAGTAAAATTTTCACTAAATACTTTTTATTATGTTTGGTTTAAGGAACAAGCATTCCCAAATGCCTAATTATACTCAAGATGCAATTTCTGACCTTTATAATTGCAAATTATGTAACACTTGAGTTTCAACCTAGTGATCATTAGTAGATGTCATACACAATTCTAACATATGTAAATGTGTGTTGTTTGAAATTTGTTGAGACTTTGACTGTAAATTTAATAAAAATAACTTAAATATATCAAAGAAAAGCATTTTCAAAAACTACTTAGAAATTTATTTTAAAATGACAAAATCTCACATATAATTTGTTGATGTATTCTGACACAGTGACAAAACATCAACAGTCCTTTTTAATATGGTGTCTGTAAACATTAAATTCAGGCTACAAAGTATTGAGGCCTTTTCATGTTACATCCCTTGTCAAACTGCAGACCCTTGGTTAGAGTCCATTAAATGATTCCGTCAAGAAATGCTGAGTACTCTCTGTTGCGGTTTGTGTGTATGTCTCAAGTTAAACTGCACACTGCTTCTAATATTTCTCAGTTTTTATAGTTACATTTTAACATTCAGGTTTTCCATTAATTTTTCCATATATACATAGCAGGGACACCATGGAGGTGTCAGGGATATGTTGGACTACATTAAGGCTAAGATAAGAATCCCATCAGTACAAAGGTATCTTGCTTTCACACTGATGCTTGGAAGTTGGGTCTTACATCTCCAATCCATGCACCATAAATCACCTTCATCCACATGTAAACATCTGGAAATAACTCTGTAAATTAAAAAAAAAAAAACAAAAAAAAAAAAACAACATCACCACCAAAAAAAACACCCAATCAAAACATAAGCTGATAGGTTATTGTACAACTAGGTAGTTATTTACTTATTCCTTAAGAAGGGAAATCATGTTCAGTGCTGGCTGCCCTGCATGTCCAAGTACAGCCCAGTACTTATTTCCAGCATTTAACAAGTATGATGCATCAGCTCACTTTCACAACCCTTCTCAGCTGTTTTCATGTCGTGGTCCTATCTTCACATGATTTCCATCCATGAGGTGAGTTATAACTCCCTATTTAAGTCACCTATGAATCTTCCCATGAAGGTTTATATTTGTACCATCACGATCATTAGGTATTAGTAGAAGCAAGGGTGAACCTAGAGTTTCTTAGAATATCTGCAGAAGATTAAGTCATTTTAAAAACATGCTGCTGCAGCTAAAGATAGACCACCCACATCTTGCATTTTCCCTCGGCCATGCTTGCCTCCCAGCCCTTGCCTCCTGAAAAAAAAATTTAAAATCTAAGAAGTTGTCAGTGTAAGAGAAGCAACAGAAACATGCAGTCAAGGTACAAATTAACTAGGAAAGAGTTGGGTGGACACTTCCATGCCTGCTCCACAGCAGGATTATGGAGTTCAAGAAGGTTGTTGCAGGTTTTTATGTAAAGCTATATGAAATTCAAGATAAGGAACTTTTAAGGAGCATTTCATTATTTTAAATTTACTACTTTTGTAAGATGCCTTCTCATGAAGTTTCCTTCAGTTTTCTATTTGCAGTCAGAGATAGGGTTTCCTGGAGGGTCACCCACCAGGAGGCACTGGGCACCTCACTGGAGGTGGGTACAGGTAAAGGTCCGGCTGAGATATGGGCCCATGAGTGGGCCTGGTGTAGAGGGACTGTGGTCAGGGAGGACAGAGCTGTGGGGAGCTGGAGACAGGTGCTGCTGTGGCATGGGAGGAGTGGAAGGGGAGAGCAGTAGCTAGCAGCGGGCTGGGATACCCTCACAATCAACAGCTTTATCTACAGTAAATACTCAGTGAGTGGAATTGCAGCTGGTGCATTTCAGAAGAGGGAGAAGCAGAGGAGCATGAGCAGGTCAGAACTGAAACCTTCTGTGGGTCTCCTCACATGTGAGCTGAATTTAGCTTTCCACCAGTGAGGGCTTTATGAAGAAATGAAGTCACACAATCCTTCTTGCTAGAATTAATTATAAAATTGTTAAAGTGTTGTACAGAACTCATCAATAACCTTCTTGATTTTTCTCCTTTAGGCATTAGGTATAAGGGAATAAGAGTTTAGATAGATATTGCTGCTCATGGAAAGCTTGTTCTTGTGCTAAATCCACTAGCTCCCAGGCAGATACGTCAGCCAAAGTCTTACATGAGCACCTGTGAACAGCCCTTGTGCTGACTGCCTCTGTGGGTAAGGGACTGGTGGCACGGCAGCCCTTGGGCTTTGACTTGTGAACTGAGATAAGTAACCTGGTGTAGAACAAAATGGGTGACCATGCACCCTGGAGCCCACAGCCCCTCTGTGTGACTCAGACTACCCACCTCCCTCTTCCTTCTTTTCCACAACAGGAGGGAATTTTTTCTGTCTGGTAGCTCAGTCCTGCTGTGTTTGAGGATACTGCCTGCTCAGGGCTGAACTGCCATCAGCAGCTACACAGAGTGTACTGCATGGATTGACTTTAAAGTAATATATGCATTTGTTTGGGTAGAGGGAATGTGAAGAAAAATGTTATAAATATTAAAGGTGAGGCAAGAAGTCTAGGGGTAGAATTATGCCATTGTTGGGCAGGTTTTTCTTTTCCATCACTATTTGGACAGGGAAGGGAAGGAAAAAAAACAGTGAGAAAAGATGCCCACCCAGAGGGAAGATGGAAAAGAGAAAGCAAAGAGAAAGTAAGGTAGTAGTCTATGAGTTTCTTCTCTGCTTTTTCTCACAGAAAGCAAGCCAGATGAGGTAATGTGAAAAGCAGCAGCACCAACTAACCATAAAAGAAAAAGGTCTGGCTGCAGTTTGACATGAAAATAATGATAGGTGATGTAGACAGAGTTTAAGGCACAGAAACAGCAACATCCTGGAGGTCTAATGTGAATTATCACCATGGGGGGAATGACATAGGGGAACATATACAAATAAAGAGCGTCACGATTCTGTGGCTATGACAACTGTCTTGGAGGGTGTCCAGCAGCCTCCTTTGGGCTCAGTAAGTTCAAATAGTAAACCTTGCTGTGCCTGGACAGCCCAAGTAGACTCCCAGGGGTTCCTTGAATATATAAGACATAGAGAAAAAACAGAAGCAATGGATAGTTAATACAAAATCACAGTCAAAACAAAATATCAGCATTTCTTTTCTAGATATATTACTCTTATGAGACACCAGTGGGCTGGTATCCCACTGTAGTTAACATATACAAGATACAAGCAGACAGTGGAAGACACAAGTCAGATCCCTGTTCTGAATCAAAGATAAATTACAGAATCAGAGTCAGTCTAGATACCAGCATGAAGTTAAGCATTTATCTAAGCACCATAATGGCTATAAGTCCCTGTTAGTATGGCTTCTCTGCATCCTCTGTAAGGACCATATATATATATTCTGTGAGTCAGGAAGTCGCATACTGGAATGTTCCTTTGGGCTTTATCTGATACATTCACTAGAAAAGATGGTGATTTCAATTAGGTGTTAGAACTGTCCAATTATTTATATGACAAGAATTGGTTTCCTTCCAACATCCCACAATTCTTTACCCTTAACACAAAATTACAGGTAACATTAGAGGTGTTGGTATGTCTTAAGTTCTCTTCAAACAAAGAACTCTTCAAATAATTGAATTAATGTCTCACAGTACTGGGGAATTCTTTAATTCCCAAATTTCTGGATGAAATATATATTTTCAATTAATCCAATTTACCTTTAGATTTCTTACAAGAGCCCAACACCAAACATTTTATTTTCAGTTCTGATGAAACAATGCATTTAATATGAAACAAAATTTTACATCTCTCTTCATGATAAACAGAGCTTTTTCTATATTTAAGGAAAAAAAATAAACCATGTGACAATTGTGCTTTAACTAACAAATTGTGGGTGTTTAAAAATAGCACACTGAATCAGAACAGAATGTTTGTTTTTAGAGCATCTGAAAGATACAGCAGGGTGTGCTGTTTAGAGTGTATGCAGGTGTGAATAATTAAAAACCCACCATGTTTATGTGTCTTTGATTACACAATCATTCTCATAGCTACAAGTGATTCTAATCAGCTACACTAAGAGGTGATGGGACTTTATAAATAGCATATAAAGTACGTTTTTGTAGCCTCTGTGTAGTTTGGAACCTTTCTTAGCATACAAATTGCTGAACAATAATAAAACTTTAGTCTTCACAGGTTTTCAGAACCTCTTTTACTTCTCATTATATTACAGCCTTCAAAATAACTACCTTTCAATGTCAAATAGTTGTACAATAGTAGTTTCCTTCCTCCAAACTGATTGAAAATGCACACTGACATTTTAAATGTCATAATTAAAATTTAATTATAGCAATCCAGCAGATACCTATTATTTCAATTGGCACAAAGGACCATACTGAGTGAAGTCCTCTTCTCTTTTCTATTCTTCTAAAGATGTAAGGAAGAATACCCAAACAAACCTATGACAGAGTTTTGTATGTCTATCTAATCCAAAGAATGATGCCTCATTGACAAACCAAAGCTTCTTCATGAACAGTACACTACTGGGGACATGCTACTGTACTCACAGACAATCAATTTTCAGACAGTTTTTTTGCCTTTTCTTAGTCCACCTGGTCTTGATTCTCCTACTGCTTGTTTAGTGAAGAAGAGACATGCTGATCCATAAAACATCTATGTTTTCAATGGATCTGCAATCACCAGTTTTGTAGGTGAGGTTTTCTAGCCATTCACCTCTCAGCTGTTTTTTATTAATGCACCAGTATTTTGAGTGTATTAATGAATGTACTCAATGGATCGATGAAGAGATCCAATGTCCCAATCACTTTATAAGTTGCTTGTGCCTCAATAAATTACATTATCCCAACACACACAAAGGACACATCAGTTAGAAAACTATAAAGGTAGAAGGAGAAATGACAAAATTGCAGCTCTTTAGAAATAGAATTTGGATCTTGAGATATGTATTCAGTGCCAGGTCTCATCACTATTACAGTATGAGTTAACCATCTAAATTCAAGTCATTAGTTGTAAGACCTAAGGGTCAACAAAGTTTTCTTATACAGACTTGCCAGGTGAGAAATAATAAAACATGAGAGGATCAACAGGAAAAATAAGTTATCTCCTCACAAAAGTCAGGAGTTAATCTGGTCCTTTTTGCATCTTAAATTCTTCCAGGTATGCTTGCCCTCTCCAGAAGACCTTTTTAATAAAGTGGAAAAAGTAGGGCTTTGGTGAACTTTCAAAACAGAACAAGGCATTTGTATGGGAGAACATCAGGCTTCTTTATGTCTTGTAGATATTTTTCCAGATCAAAGAGTGGTCAGATTGTGTAAAGTTGTGAGGTTAAACATAAAGGTTTTCATTCATTCTCCCACAATCTAAAAGACAAAAAACCCACAACTCAAGCTTTATACCAATCAATAAGTTCCAACTGTTGGTGTGCAAAACACAACCTTGGCTTAAATGTGAATATTGCTTTTCATTAGACACTAGAAATTAATTTACAAAAGGGAGGGAAATTTAAAGACTCTAAGGATGTGATGAGATTGTTATAGAATCTGTTAATAAATGAATTTAATTTGCTACCAAAGCTATTTAAAAATGAATTTTTATATTACTCATTTGAAAAATCTGTGCTATATTGCTGCAACTGTGAGGCAGCTGCTTTCCTTGCTTTACAATACTGTATGGCTGTCATAAATAACATAATGACCTGACTGTTCATCTGTGAGTTGTGAAGATAATGAGTGAGTCCCATTCACATTAGCTCCAAACCCATACAAGCATAAAAAATTAAGCTAAGCACCAGGACATCAGGAAAACATCCGTCCAGATTTTTCCTTTACATGTGCGCATAAAACTTCTTGGATATAAAAGAGAAGAGGAGAAGTGGTGAAGAAAATATTTAAAGCCCCCAATGACCCATTTGGGCCACAATTACACATGTATCCCATGTTAAGAGTTTGGAACACAGCTGCATGAATGAGTACCTGTCCTCCTAGTGTTGGATGACAGTGTGCTGCCTCCTTGAAGGGTAATGCAGCACTTTTCTCAACAGTCTCACATGTGTCCTTTCCTGTCACCCTCAGCCAGTTGAGAAAATAATTACTGCAAAGCTACAAGTGAAATACTGAAGCTCTTGCTCTGTCTACGTGTTCAGCTGTATACAAATTCAGAGTTGTTTCCCTCAAATTTATTTGTTTATTTTTGAAACCACAATAATGACTTTTATTTTTCATTCCTATAATATCAGCAATTGTTTTTACATTCTAGGTCTCAAGAGAACTTACAGATTCCATATAAGTCAGAACTGTGACAGAAAGAGCATACCTGTCTCCTTTGTAGTGGTGTCCTGGACTTAGAATCTATCTGCAGTGAACTATAAGCCTCCTTAATATTTAACAAAATTACTGAAATAAAAATAACTCTGGATTTCATTACAGAAAAACAGTACTCTCTTTTAGGGTAATAAAAAGACAAGACATTCATGGTATGTCCACTTAAAACTGCTTTAAAAAGATTATATCAAAAGTATAATTTCCATCAATATCTTAATAGAAAAATAAAATAAAAGATATGAATATCAGTAGTGAAAAGCAATATTTTGTATCAATTGTAATTTTAAAGAACGGTTAGAAATAAAGTTTGTCTCTATATTACTTTAATAACATTACTGTTTAAATTAATCTTTCCTCAAGTTTGAAGTTTGGTTTGAGGTTTTTTGCATATCCTCTAGAAAATACAAAGCATTCCCTAACAATTTTATGAAACTTTTACAGGAAATATAGTAGTTGTTTCTTAGCTGTTCCCTCAATTTTCATAACTATAATAGAATTAGTATGTTGTTTACACATATGTAAATAATAAAAGTGTTAAAGAATACAAAAATAGTAGAAATAATTGCAGCCACATCCCAGATTTAGAGCAGACAAAATTTTCCCATGAGCATATGCCATGAAGAAAAATTATTTTTGTCTAAATTTCTTAAAATCCATATTCTTTGAAATTTTACTTTATTTTAGAACTCCTCTTTAACCAGAAAGAATTCAAACACCAAAACTATTTGTGTTGGAGAACCAAGATGATTATTGTAATGAAAGAAAATAAAGAAAAAAAATCAAAATGGGGTGTGTGCTGGTTTCACCTGGGGTAGAGTTAATTTTTTTCATGGAGCTCATAGGGGGACTGTGTTTTGAATTTGTGCTGAACACAGGGTTGATAATACAGAGATTTTTTTTTTTTTTTTTTTAATTGCTGAGCAGGGCTTACACAGAGACAGGGCCTTTTCTGCTTCTCCTACTGCCACACTTGGGAGGAGTCTGGGTTGCATGGGAGGTTGGGAGGAGACACAGCCAGCACAAGTGACCTCAACTGACCAAAGGGACATTCCAGACCCTGTGACATCATGCTCAGTACATACAGGGAGGGGAGAGGAAGGAAGAAGGAGGGGACATTTGGAGTAATGGCATTCATCTTGCCAAGGCACTGTTACACATGTTAGGGCCCTGCTCTCCTGAAGATGGCTGAACATCCACCTGCCCAGGGGAAGCAGTGAATTCATTCCTTGTTTTGCTTTGTTTGTTTGTGTTGCAAGAATTCCCCATGATGAGGCACCCCAACCTGTGTTAATGAATTTTTCTATCCCTATTAACCTGTCTTTATATCAACCCAGAATTTCTCCATCTTTAACTTTTCTGATTGTCTTCCTGCTCTTGCTGGTGGGGGAGTGAGCCAATGGCTGCAATGGAGCTTGGCTGCTGGCAGGGGTTAAGCCACTAAACAAGAGGGTGGAATCTTAGAAATGAACTTAGGGGTTTGGCAGGGTTTGTTTTGCTAGAAAATGAACAAACCCATTTTTCTTAATGTCTTGTGATTTAGGTGGGTGTTTTTTAACTTCTTTATCACATGAGAAATAATGGATGGTTTTCAAGCTATTCTAGTTAACTCACTCCTAGCTGACCTGTCTAGATGAGGAAATGCTAGCTTAAGGAAAATAACCTTGTGATAACCTGGCTAAATTTAGTCATTATCCTTTGTATGGATGCCCAAGAAGCTTGCTCCTCTGCCCCCTGCAGTAATATTCAGATGTAGAATCAGTTCAAACAGCAGCTTCACAACACTTAAGTTTCAGAATTGAAATCCTGGAAGTGTCTTAAGTATAATGGTTGCCCCTATTTCCACAAATTATATCCATACATTTCATACAGTCCTTTACTTCTGTCAGTAAGCATGCACTGATATTACCTCAACTCTTGTAGATTCCAGAATCACAGTGTCTGAACATAACCTGACATAGAATTAGAAAACGTTGAAGCACTAGTAATGACTTGTCTAAATAAATACCTTCAGCTGCCACCCCAGAAGGATGTGGGATGTGTAAATTCCAAGCAGATGTCTTGAATAACCCAGAGTATGTAAAGTAGCCTATGTTTAGGCAATTCAGTCTGTCCTCACTAGTTTGGGAATCATACACAAACCATATCAGAAAGCAAACACCAAGAGAGTATGTTTCTACCAGCCCTATTTTATCCAGCAGACTTTGGATGGACAAATTAAAATTTTAATATCGTTAGGTCCCAATATCTTTTGCTCTCTGGGGAAGTCACACCCCAAGATTATTTCCAAATGATAGCCATTCCACCAAAATAAACCTGGGGCTAAAAAGTCTCTTTCTATTCCTGCTATGGAAGCTCCCCATATTTATGCGAACAAAGTAAATATTTACTGGGAGAAACAAAGTGAAAACTTAGAGATCAACCATGTATCCATTCAATTTTTCTTTACACCAGTGAATATTTCATTAACTTTGCAATACACAGTGACTCCACAGCAGAGACTGAAGTACTTACAATCATGCACAACTACAGCAGTCTTATGAGTTGGAATGAGTTAAAGCTTTCCTAACTTGGAATGAGTTAAAGCTTTCCTAACTTGAAAACAAGTTCCCTCAGGGAGTATCAAACCAAAAGTGACATGCTCACTAAAATGAAAGAAGGGGAAAATAGAGTTCCAGCATAAATCCTCTTCTTGGACTGTCTTTTGTCTAAGATCTCACCTGGTTTGGATGTTTATCTCCCTTGGCAGAGTGATGGAGATTACATGTTCCAATAGGAATTCTCATATAGCAAACACTATTGAACTAGACACATGTATGAAGATGAAGGAGAAGGTCAACATGTTTTGTACCACCTGTCATCTTTATCTTCTGTTACTTCTGATAGACTAAAGTAAATGCAAACACATTATATAATTTACAGTTATAAAAGATTATCTACATCAGCTGCATTACTTTTATCTACATCTGGCATCACTCATCACAGGCAATCCACGTGTAAGTGAGACAGTGTTTAACAGCTCATCTTTAGTAGGAAAGCATGCTGCTACCACAATAAATTCTTCCTTATTGCACAATGAGCTCACATGTGTACTGTTCCTATAGTCTTGCACAGTGCAGAAAGCACATTAAGCAGAGCTTGCAGCTGTTTTCATCTTTAAAAAGCCCCAAAAACATAGACTACCATTAATAAAAAAGGACAGTAAATAAAATCCAAATCTGATTTATTATTTTAATGTTACTATTTTTAAAGTTGCCAGAAAGAACCATTCATACAACAACAAAAAAGGTGCACATTAAGAAATACCCATCCTAAGATTGCCAATGCTTCTCTAACATACACATCCAAGCCAAAGTCAAATATCTTGCTGGGACAGTTTACAGCAGGATGGAATTTAGCTCATTTCATTCATTACAGTTTGAGTAAATGGTTACTGTACTGTACATGACAACTGGGAACCCACTCCCAAGGACCAAATGAAACATTAACATGACTCACTCCTGTGGGCACATGAACTCATAACGATACTTACAGCTTTGTGACAAGACCAGTTGTCACCGGTACACAGGAATGGTAGCCATGTCCTTTGCCATCCATTGGCAGATTTACAGAGTCAGTGTGGGGCTTGCTACTTCTTTGCTGTGCTGGGTGATGCATAGGTTACACCTGCATTAACAAGCAGTTATCCAAAGGGATCAGATCTACACAGAGAAGCAGCTGGTGGTAAGGATGCAGTGTGCACAACACGTTACAGGAGATTTTACTTCTGACCTGCTGCTTTGTGGACTGACCAGTCAACTGGGCATGAAGTGTATTAGGGGGCTCCCAAATTCAAAAATCTATTTTAGTTTCAGCACAAAGTCTAAATTATGTGGCCAAGATCTTCTTGTACCACAAATGAAAGCAAATACATGTTCTCAATCCAAACTGAGGTGCTACTCTAAAGCTACTTTGTAGCTTAGCAGAGGCACCTCTTCCATTTACATAAAGGAAAAGTTGTAACTTTACAGCTCCCCTTCTCTGCCCCTTTAATGCTAAGAAAGGTCCCAAGGCAGATAGTTTTGCAGCATCTGACTTCATGATTGCTTCTCATAGAAAAGAGCACTTTTTACAGGAAGGATAATTCTCAGCTCTTGAATCCACTCCTGTAAAGGCTATTGCATCACAAGTTACTTGTAAATCAATCAAATACCATCTATGAATTACTTTTTGTCCTGCATATTCCCACTGGAAGTTTGAGGTACAGGATAACTTAATTTAGTACCACCACTGTCCACTAATGAAATGAGCTATGCTTCTGTTTCCCTCAATATCCCTCATTTCCCATACCCTACATACACACTGACATACCATGTGTGTCCTTCCTTTTTCTAGACTTTCGTTAACCAAATTTACATTTTTTTACTCCATACTTATACACTTGACTTTTAAGGACTCTAGATCATCATAGCAGTTGTTGTTTGCATTCATTGAGGTTAAATTTACTCTTCTTCAACACAGGCAACTTGCATGACAGAAATGCTCACAGTATTTTTTTTAAATGGTGAGCTCTACATTTTGTTAAATTTTTCCAAAACTAAGTGGAAATATTTAGACTGATATTATCTAGTATCACATTTCCATTTTCACATGTGGCTCACAGTCACCCTGTAATCAATTAATGTGAAAAATTCCTTTTCTTTGATAGTAAATTACAACAGCTAATACTTGCACAGTAATACTTAGGTTGTTATTATTAGTTTCTAAAAGTGTTCTGAAATTCTTGCCATTACATTTCGTTCATACACAGTAGACAATTTTTTCATGTTCTTTTGATACTCTGCAGGAACTCAGCACTTCTGTTCAACAAATTATTATGATTACCTAGAAACTTTCAAATTTGCATCATCTCTTTGGGCATCTTCCAATTTTTACTTGATACCGTTCTTGTATATTTTGCTTACTTATATATTCTACCAATTTTTACATATTTATGCGTAATCTATACAGTTCACTTACGTATACATAACTCACTACTTGTACACTTTATTTAATTATTTTATACTACTCATATATTTTACTCCCCCTATACACTTTATTTTTACCTAACACCATACATACACATTTTACTTACTTATAGTTTTCACTTACTTAACACAATACATGTACCAAACACAGTACTTATACACCTTACAAACTTATCCATAATACAGCACATATACATTTTATAACTGCAGTGCAGAGATCACACATTACTTGATTGGTCCCTTTACGTTGTCCAAGAGCTCCACACACACTTTTCACTAAATAGGATTGGTTTTAGTACCGTGCAGTACAACCTTTTTTCATCTATTCCTTGCTGTCCTGGTACCTAGTTTTTTAGCTTCTTCTTTCCCAACTCTTTTTAAATTTAGTATAGTTTACCTTTCAGTACTTGAATCTCCAGATCCAGGCAAGCAGAGTCAAGAAGATCACAGCAACAAAACCCATCCCATAACCCACAGGCAACTTACTCCAGGAAGTCCAAACAACCAGACAGCAAAGGACAGAAAGCAGATACAAATCTATCCCATCTCTCTCAGATTCCTCTGGCTGGGCTTAAAACCCTCCAGGAGCTGACCTGCTACACGTGAAGGTGGAGGGCCAGGTGAAGCTGGTGAGGGTAATTCCAGCCTGGTCTCTTTCTGAGGCCTCCAATAGGAATAACTAAAAATGGTTTGGCTGAGGCACACTATCGTGGTTCAAAACACCTTACAACAATACTCCATCAAGCTTTCATTGTAGTGGTATCTCTGAAGTTTAGAATACTAGCATATTTGAACAACACATTTCTTTACTGATGTGAACATTTATCCTATTTTGATCCTTGAGGAATTCTGACAGTAATATAATATTCGTAATATCACTGTCTATTTAAATTTTTCATTTTAGCTAGTTCTTTCTTATGCATTTTTCTGATTTAATTAATGATAGTCATTATCTCTGCTATGGAACTGATATTTTACTAAAGGTCCAGAAGCATGGCATCTCCTCTTTTTCTTTAATTTAGAAAATAAGTTTATTAAATAAAATTACCAGGTTAATTTGCCAGTCACTAAGATTACCAAGTGATTTTGCAACTTACTTCATCTGAATAAGCTGATTCATTATCATAATGTCCACAGTAGAAAAAATAATCAATACTTACACAGTACTGTGAATTTTTTAAAAGCATTAGCAATAGATATTTTGACACAGAAAAAGCAGAACACTTTTTAGATATGGTGGACTTAAAAACAAGAGAAAAATTACCTAAAGGTAGTGACATCACTGAGAATGAAACAATTGTTTTGGAGACCCAGATTCACATTGAGATTTTCATTCCATAGAATATACTATGCACAAAACTTAATGACATGTTTGCACTTTATGAATTTTATGGTGACTTATGGAGTTGTGAGAGATAAACATAAATTATGGAATTGACTGTGTATACTCTTGACAGAAGATGCTGAACCCATATACTTTTATGGTGCCAGGATGAAGTGGGAAATAAAACAGAAATCATTAGAATTTGTTAGACTTCATGAATACTTGCTAGTAGGCTTGAAAACAGTATCTGTCAAAACTTTTTTTTCTCCACTTTCCTAGCAGGGCTTCTTACAGAGCCAGTACCATGAAATTCTAATATTATCCTATTCTTTTGTCTCTGAAATTCTCTCTGAGCAGGTATGAATAGTTATATAACAGCAAGAACTGAAAGTCTTTCTGTTTAAAGAGTGGACTTAAAAAGCTTTTTTCCTCTTAAGATTCTCTTATAAAAAACTCATGCAGATAAAACAGTAATTTTGTAATATTCTACTTAGCCATTCCAGCATGGTTTATTTCCATGCATATTAGCTAAGAGTATGAACATGTAAGGATTTAAGAATTCTCCTTCTACATTTCAGTTCAGCAAAATATTTTATGATGTCATGTTACCAGTAATCATTATTTCATTATTTTATAGTATAAGGCCACAAATTTGGGAAAGATCATTTCACACATGCGCCTTTCATCATTGACTCTCTATGGGATGCTTTTGTTCCCTTCTTTTTTCCCTTTTCTTCCTAGTAACTAGTACTCAGAGTTTGTTCAGCAGATGTACTGACTTCAGACAGAAGTTTCTCTTGCTGCACAGCTCCAAGAAATGTCTGACTCCATCTTCACTATACTCTGCCATTAAAGTGTTAAAGATGAGCACTAGGGTCCCGACTTAGCTGTCTCTTTTTCAGATTTAGCAAAATCAGGTGATACAGTCCCACCTTATAAATCTCATCCATATGTATCCACAAATCAGTGAAATGGCAAGAACTTCTTCTCCTAATGTTCATTTGTCTTACATATTCTGATTCTCTTCAATAAATAAATAAATACATAAATATCAGTCAGATATCAAGGTGCTCAATTGGAATTATAGAATTTTCTGAGAAATGTAAGCAAAGTATAGAATGTGTGGAGAAATTATAATCTAGGTAAATTTAAAGGCAGTAATAAATCTTCCTTTCTTGATCCTTTGTGATAACAAAGTAGTCTGTTGGCTGCATCTGCAGCTTTTCTTCTTAACTGCAGTATGACATAGGATCCCTACTTAACAATGAGCAATGAACTTGAAACAAGTCTAACAATCAGTACCATCAAACCAAGTGTGGCCAGCTGAGGCACTAACCTCACTCTCAACCCACACCATGTTACATTCAGATGGGAAGGGGAGGTGATGTCATTTTTCAAAATCTTGATTTGAAGTTTTCCAGAAAAAAAATCTAGCAAACCTTTTACACATCACCAGAGTGATAATGAAACGTATTAAAACTAATGTTCATTTATCTTTTGATCTTTGAAGCAGAAAAGGTGACCAACAAAATAAATAGTTATAACACTTAGGGACTCCATGAAAAATGGAAAATACATACAATTTAAACTGTGCTTTGGATGGAACACTATTTACGCTCTAGTAAGAGCATTTTCTCTTAATGCAAAATTCACAATCCTTTACACAATAGCTATGAAAAATAAGAGCAGGTGAGTGTTTTAAATATATGTCAGATTTATCATAATTTTTTTAAAATAAGGAAAAGTCTGACAAGAGTCAACAGCAGACAGTAGTGGACACAAAGATAAAAATGTATGTATCAAGCAACTGCAATTGGACTCACTGTTCAAAACTGTGTATAACAGAGTGTGCTTCACACTCAATTGAAGTCAGTCATATCACATAATGGAGCACAATACCATGAGAGGAATTGAGCATCAAGACTTGTTCAAGCAAATGTACCTTTTTGCTGGATGGGGGTGAGAGGGAGAGGGGTAGGGAGGGAAATGGAAAAAAAGCAGAAAACTGTTAATGTAAAAATTATTTCTGTTCCTTAAAACCATAGATAAGGAGAAAATCTGAAACTGATGTGTGGATGTTAAAAAGGCTAGCAGAGAGATTTTCCAGCCTCCTGTGAAAGCTTTTGTTCTCACCCGAACTAGCTGAGAAAAGAGTTTGAGAATTGTAAGCTATTTTGCAGGTGCAGAATGTTATGGGAAACTGAGGATACTGTTTTGGTTCCTTGAAAACAATATTTATAAATGGATGTTAGACCACTTGATCTATCATTTTGATGGGTGGTGGATCAATAGGCCAATCATGTAATTTCTCTACTGTGAACAACACTGTAAGAGTTGGGGTTTTTCATTAAACAGCCCGCTCAGTCGGCCGCATTATCTGACCTGATCCATGTCATGATTTTTGCCATCCCTGAGGACAACAGCAACACTGATGACTGCAAAGTTGTTAAAATATTTCACTATCCTCGTCTCATCTGTGTGCATATCTATCATCCAGTTTAACACCTTAACACAATGCATAACAAGAAGTTACCATAGGTATCTCATTTGTTTTCAGAATGCAGTTAGCTGCTTCTTAAATTGCCTCTAAAATGCAAATGATGCTGTTGGACAGATGTCTTTCTTTCATCCAGTTGGCTTAGTATCTGATATTTCTCCTCAACACTTTCATAAAGCACATGAGTCTCTTGCAAACCTACCATCATTGCAGCACTACAACTACCAGCTCCACTATTTTTGACAAAAAAGCAGTGGTATTAAATTGTTTTAGCAAAATAGGGAGTATTCATACAAGTTATGGAACTGAAACATCAATGAGGGCCAGAACATTTCAGGAAAGCATAAACAGTTAAACCAAGCAACCTTTTCTATTGCCTTAGACTTATCCAGAGGAAGATACCTGTTTTCAGATTGATTATATGACCTTTACTTGCCCTTTCCAAAGGCGTTATTTATTTGCTAAAACTAATTTCACCAGTGGTTTCAACTAATCTGTTAGATTTCTAATTGGAGAAACAAAGTAAGAGGAAGTACTCTGAGAGCATGCATCAGTCAGAACACAGAAAACTCAGTAAGGTAATTCTAATAGCTACACTTCCCAAATCATGTTATGGAGAAAGATCTATGATACAGATTTGCTAAGGTTTGTTGTTAGCAGAGCTAACATTCAGCGATTCTCTGAACTTTGTTTCTTTAACCTTTCAGATGTGCATGTAGAAACTCACAAGTACTTACAAAGGTGGTAGATCAAGAAATTAATCAGTTGTGATCTTCTCCTGGACCAGCGATATAATGTCGATGTGCCACAATCTCTGATCAAGCCTACTAGAGAGCTTGTACTGATTTTACAAAGGTTTATATTTCATCAAAAGTCAGCTCCTCCTGTGAAAACAGACAGACAGTTCTGCTTTTGTTCAGACTTTCCATTTCCCAAAATGTTCAAGAGAAGATAAAGAAGTGTCTAAGACATCTGTTTTAGGCAACTGTAAATAATTTGGCCTGATATATTCTGTGGTCCACCGTATGCAATGCCTGAAATCAGTGGAACTGAGATCTCTTCTGGCTTTAAAAATCTATTTTCAGAAGTCCATTATGTTTATGAAAGAGAACTATTTAAGTATGATATAAGATTTTGCTTATGTTTATCATAAATGTTCTATATTCTGTATTCAGGCAGCATTGTAGTCAGCTTTTAACAGCTGTCTGGAGAGATACTTTCACGAGATTTCTAAATGTATTAATGTGAAAAAGGGATGTCTTTCTTGAAAGACATCAACATGCATTCAACAAGGCAGTTCTTTCTTCTTCTCCCCTTATAATGGTGTATTGTAAAGCCATGAATTTCATAAAATTATTCTTGGGGCTAAAGTAAGCATGATAGTCTCTAAAATGAACAATGTTCTTTTGAAGAGATCATGTGGTTTAAGTTATAATTTCTAGGGGAAATAACTGAAATTTTAGGACCTCTTATACTGTATATTTGGAAATTGTTTTCCTATCTAAGGGTGTATCTGAAAAACGCTTATTTTAAAACAACTTATTTCTTGCTAGATGTTAATTTCTCATTCAGTCTGAGACACATTTCTTACACTGTCAGACACAGTTTAAGAAATAAAAATGGTTTTTAAAAAGAAGAACAAGAAAGAAAGAAATAAAAAAATAACACTCAGAAAAAGATGAGGTCTGATGAACATCTGGTTTTAATGATATACAGAAGACAGCGAACATTTAACTTTAAAAGAATGTGTACAAATTACTTGCTTTTCACACTGGTGGTACCAAATATTCAAATTAAAGGGCTGCAAAGATTTAAGGCTACTGATTAAAACTCAGGACACAGAATGTATAAAAAAATACTAAAACATAAATCAATGATAATGAGTCATATGGTGGGTAACCAAGGGAAGCACAAAGAAAGCAATCTACTACTTGAAAACATAGAAGCTTCTCAAATATTTTTACTTGTAACTATTTACATCATCATTCAAACAATTCTTTAACCAGAAAAAGCAGTTTGTTCCTAAATATTGGGATATGTTTCATTTTCTTTTATCTATTGATAAATTTAGTAGCCAACCTAAGTTACTTCTCCCAATTCCTTCTAAGACAACGGAGAGAGGCAGCCATTTCCTCGGCTGATTTATTGCCTCTGTTTTAAACACCTGTTTTAGAATAGGATGAAATGGCCTCCAGAGGTGCCTCTCTCTCTAATGACCTAGTTATACTGGAGAAACAATGTCCCCAGCTTATCCACAGGAGCTGAGCAGCAGAGAAACCAAAGCCACACATAAAATAGGGACTTGAGCAGGATTCAGGAAGACATTTCTGAGTGCCATCGATATGCTCCATGTACTAGATCAGCAAAGTACAAAATTCATTCCTCTATTCCTTTTTCTCTCTTTCTTTTGCACAATTACCCTATTTCTACAAAATATCTTTCTTCATATGTAAAAAGAAAAAGATTCTTTGTGTTGTTGCCTGCCTTAAAATTCCTGTCTCAGAATCTCTTTTTCCGAAAAGGAGACAATTATTTTTTAAAAAAGAGTGAAAAGTACAGTCTTAGAACCCAAGGAAGTGAACTGTCTGAAGACTTACAGATAAAAATAAGGGGGAAAAGAAATAAATGAATAATTAAACAACAACAACAAAAGCCACATCCAAAGGTGGCTCGGTTGAGTGAGAAATACATATATAAAGACATGGAAAAATGTATTTTAACTTTTTATGCAGACAGATTGAATAGCCAAAAGGCACACACATGAGAATTTTCTTCTCTAGTAGAAAGTTTAGCTCATCTGCCAGATCTTTAGTCCATCTGTCACCGAAGAAACAACGAAAAAACTTCAGCCAAAATGATTCAGGCATTTCTAAGAACACATGAAGTAAATGTATTTTCTTTGCCTATGTTAAAAATACTCTGGAAGATTCTTCTTGAGAATGTTTAGCAATTCTTATTTCAGGGTGACAAGGCAGTCATTGCTGACTGATAGAGATGATCTTTGTGTCTGAGATGTGTCTTTACTGCTGGTAAAAATCCATCAGAGTGAAGTCAGACTGCTCTGGGTTTGGGGAAAAGAGTAACAAAGCTTGCAAAAGTTTCATAGGTGCTCTGTTCTACAAATAGTAAAGGAAGGAAGGGAAATTGTTCAACATTTCCACACTGCAGTGTTTGATTTTGCTGTATGTTCTAATGTCTTGTCTTTATATTGTGTGCATATGAAGACAAGTGCATGTGTGATTGTACTGCGTATTTGACACTGGGATTTACTTAGATCTTTCTTAAAAAAAAAAAAAAAATTCAAGCTTGCTTTTTTTGTGTGCACAGAAACAGGTGTTACTGTTACTCATGCAAAACTAAAATATATCCAGGTGTATCTTATATTTTATTGAAGTTATCATGAACCAATTTCTTTATTCAGTGCACTCCTAAGTTTGGCTTTGTACTGTAAATATTGACAGAAGTGCATTTCTCCCTCGCACTCGTATATTAACAAAGAGTGAAAGCCCCACCAATGTTCTTGGTACACTGTTTGAAACACATAACATTCTGTCTTGCAAGATTAAAAAAACAGTGTTTGAAGAATTCAAAAACACAAGAACAAGAAGCACAGAAGAAAACTCAGCATATTGCATGCACATCTATTTCAAATGAAATGGCCTGTGAAAGCATTTTAGAGCTGTCTGTTTCATACTAAGGAAGGAACTGTGATGCCACGGTGCCATCCAGCCAGCACGCTGTCCTGGCACCGGGCAATCTTCTGCCAGCTCTGAGCAGGGAGGACGGAAGATGAATGGAGGCACAGGAGGGCAGGTGAAGCCCCTGCTCGGGTTCACCTCGCCCCCGATGGAGAGGGTGTGCGAGGGAGGTAGGAAAGAAGCGGAGGGACTTCTTTGTGAGGAGAGAGGGTTTGTTGGAAAGGAAAAATCCATGGGAAAGCCACCACAACGTGGCTTACCGGGGGTATTATACCCACAATATGGGCATGGAAAACACACAGTAGCCAATGGAACATCAGCCAGGGGGTGTTACCAAGGTGGGGAGAAGGAATTACAGCAAATGGGAGAAGGGGTAGGCAGGGGGGAGTAACAAGGGACCAATCAACTACTAAAATACAAAGAACTCTCTGGAAAGACAACCTAATATGAGAAGTAAGGGGAGGGGAGGGCTGCAGCCAATGGTAAGGCACGGGGCTACATATTTTCACAGCCTTTTGAATGTTCAAGACTTTTGGGCTGCAGAAGCATCAAACCAATGGACCTTTCGGTCCACTTCATTCAGCTGTTCATGGCTCCCCATAACATTGTTATATTTTAGAATAAATACAACTCTTGATGTGACATCTTTATGCTTCCTTGGCCAGAAACTGGCACAACTCACAAGCCAATCCTCAACCAGTTCCAGATGTGAGCAAAGAGAAGGAAAGGAACCAAAGAATCACCTAAATGTAGAACATCCTCCAAAGACACTCCTTTATTCATTGCAACAGAGATCAGTTAATGGGGAAGATCGGAAAAGGCCTCGTATTCAGTGATAAGGCTGGCCTGTGTTCTACAGAAGCTCTGCCTGTCATTTTCTTTAAACGTAATGAGAAGAGATTAACAAGTGGAGAAGAATTTACAGGTAACTTTTTTCTCCTTCCACCAAGAACTGGCTAAAGAAAGAATGGGAAAATAACTGCTGATAAACCCTGGCATCCCATGCTTCTCTTCTGAAAGAACCAGGAGACCAACATCCAAAGTGCTGTTACCATGTCAAAACATTGTGTGTTCTGACAGTTCAGGAGCCTCACTGACCCCAATTCACTGCAGTGTCTGGAATGGTTTTATTGTATAATATCATCATTGCCCCAAAACCAGACAAGTTGCTTGTTCAGATTAAAACTACACCCATCCCTCTGTGTTGCTGCACAGAAGGGGTTCAAATAACAGTGGATTAATATATAGTTGTCTCGCAGTAACTGAATGGAGATAAAAATAAAATGTATTTATTCATTCTGATCAATAAAACCACGAATAAAATTAGTTGTTGTTTTATACCAGTGGATTTTATTTACTATAACACAGTATTTTTTCCAGTAATGTTCTTCTTTGAAGAACACTCTTCAGAAGATTTTTCCTCCTATTACATTTATCTATGTATCTGCTATTGTCCCTTTAGAGCATTATAAAAGCTGGTTTATTTACAGTTCTGGCCTATTTAAGAGAGCTCAACCAGACTGTTCAATCTAGACAAGAAATTTGATTCTTATTAGCCAGAAGATGTCATGAATATGTCTGGTTTTCAGCATTTTATTTTAAAATAGCCACATGACAAAGGATCTACAAGAAGACAGATACTTCTGCTGAATTTCTACAATCCTAATAAAAGATAGTTTTGCTGAAGTGGAGAATGATTGAATTGTCACATTTTCTTTTGTTTGATTGTTAAGACAAACAATGAAGACTTTTATATGCAGCGTCTCTAAATATGTAAGGCTACAAAGCCTTCTTCTGCTTATAAATTATGTTACTGCCTTATAATGAAAAAAACATGAAAATGAGGAGGAAAGATGTCATTAAAAGATAATTGTTTTATCTGCAGCTTAATCCCTTGAATATCAGGCTGCAATTTCCCTTCAGGAGATGAAATACTTTGAAATGGTACTGCTAATTTGAGCGGAATATCAGGACATTAATCAAACAACTGTAGTGCTGCTTTGCTGGGTAGGCACAAGTCTTTAAGGAATTGAGCTGACAACCTGAATTTCTGTGGTATCTGGAAACACAAATAATCCAGTTGTTAGTTTAAAAGTCTACACAAACGTTTGAGGTGTGGTACCATCACATTTACATGTGTATTTAATTCCAAGGTTAAATAATTTGCGGAGAATTAAAGCAGTTCTATTTGTAGTTACTATGCTGAAAATAAAATGCTTGAAGCCTTGACTAACTATATTTTCTAGTATATAAATGAGTCATCAAAATAGAACTGACCTCAGCATGTATAAAATAATTCACTAAGAGGTCATCTTTGAATGTGTTTTCCTATTGCAGGTAATAAAACCAGTGTATAGCAGAATTTTGTTGGAAGCTGATGGTAGAATGGATGTGGAAGAGAATCACTGAGATGTGATGATGTAAGTAGTCCTAATGAAATGCCACTAAAGCAACTAACCATTTAGAATGGAAAACAGACTCATGGGATCTAGGGTTTCATTCATGGTAAAGCTTGATTTTCTGGCTCAGTAGCTGCCAGCCACATGGGTGGTGTTACATATACCTGATACAGTGACTGAAACACACTGCTTCACTCTGTTCTCCCTCTCTATTCCTTTTGAATTGTCAGGGTTATAAAGGCAGCTGTTTTGCACTGCATAAGTCACACTGTGTGCTGTTCTTAAAACGCAACATTGCATTTACATTCCCAGATTAACATTTCTGGACTTGAGAAGACGGTAATATTCTTTAAAGTACTCTTTTTCTTGGCATATGGTTTATATTTAGCTTCAGCCTATTAAATATTTTTGCATATAAGTGAACTGGGAGCAAACGAAAAAGCTCAGTATAAGTAAATATCTGCCTCATAAGACCCCACACTGATTCAGAGATCAGGGGACTGATGTAATGTGGCAGGAAACAAGCATATTAGGAAAAATATCACAGCCACTAAATTCATCAAGATCTTCTGGGGAGGTGGTGGGGATTATGCCTAGATTATCACAGAAAGTCTGAGATTGGAAGGGACCTCTGGAGTTTGCCTAGTCCATCCCTCCTGCACAGACCAGGGCTGGGTAGAGCAGGTTGCTCAGCTCATCTAGGTTTTGAGTGCCTCCAAGGATGAAGACTCAACAACTTCTCTGGAATAATTATTAATTATCATCCTCTATCTGTAGTATTACCGTGTTTGTCAATCAGTACAAATTTGATGAGGTCAAGAAAGCAGAATTAGCCCTCTGAAAATGACAGAAGTAATTTCACTCAAACAAGTCTGCAATTTAAACTTAAGTCATATTTAAACTTAAGGCTTGGAAAAGGTTTGGTAATTCACTCTTTTTACCTCTTTATTTTGTTTTTTAAACTCTTTCTCATCCATTTCACAGTTTAAGGCAGAACCAGGAAGAGAAATATAAACTTTATCAACTGCCCCTCTCCTAGCCAAGCAACAGAGTACCAAAAGCAAACAATCTCCTCAACATTACAGAGAGTCTAGTCAATTCATTTGAGAACTCCAGTTTGGTTTGCTAAGCTGTACAGTTCAGATATGGTTCATATTTGCATATCTGAGCTAGAAAATTTATTTTTTGCAAGCTGTTTTCACCATTTGTTTGTGTTAGTTAATGATTTTTGGTTTTGTATCTAGCCTTTGAACAAAAGTTTTCTTCTTTATTAGTAATTTTAATAATATTTACGACAAATTTTCAGCAATGTCTTTCAAAATTAATCATATTTTCTAGTTATACAAAATTGATTTCTGTAATAAGAAGGAATGGATAGGGTCAGTTTTTAATGAATGAGATAGAGTTTAGTTGCGGAAAAAATCAAAGACTGCAGGTTTTCATGAAAAACAGCACTTGCAGCTGAATAAATGGTTATAGTAGTTGCTATTCTACACTTTCAAATCAAGGAATTCTCTCAAAGAAAAACAAATTAGCAAGAGATGTTCTTGGAATTTGCAGAATTAAATTTACTTCAGTGAACTTTTGATCTGTTTGCCATTTCTTAAGAAGAGCTTATAAGCTCCAAACTAGGGCTTCCAACCTAAATCTTCTAAGTTTCCCATCTGTAGCTCTCAGAATCAGTCCAGCATGAATCAAAAGGAACCAATTACTGCAAAGTGTTGCCATGCCAGCAGTGGCATTCACTTTTCTTTAATATTTTCACTAACCTTATTTCCCCTGTGAGCAAAATAGCTGCTGCTGTTTGTTCAGACTTGGCGGCCGTGGTAGGACTAGCTGTCAGGCAGCCTGAGCTCCTCTTGCTAATTTCAAGCTCTGTTGAGCAGTACTATGGTGGCAAGACTATCACTCAGTGTTTAGGAACAGCCCTAGCAGGATGTGGGGGAAAAAAAAAAAAAAGGAAATATATAGATTTATCAGGGGAAAAAATGACAGAGATTTTTATGGAAGAATTCACTATTATTCACTTCTTTAAGCAGAAGTGACTAGAAGTCACTGAACAATGTCTGCTGACCACATATGGCAACATATGGTATAAGTCAGATCATGAGGACTGGAAATGTTAAGAAAACCTGAATGAGAATAATTTAGCCTACTGAAATAATTAATTCTATATTATCAAACCAGAACATATCTCAGCAGCATTGGTACAGAAATATATAGATAAATTTAGAAATAAAGAAACTGGCATGATGATGTAATATATACCTACCACAGACTGCTGACCAGGGTCAAAACTACATTACTGCCTTTTTAATTCCTTTCATTTCTCATTTTTATAAGTGACATAAATTATATGTAGCATTATTGTTCACAGAGAAAGTGCACAGACATCCTTAGTAGACCCACTTCCAGGCCATTAGCAAATACTGCCATTGGGGAACACCATTTCCTAGCAGGAGGATATTGAGTTCTGTAAGGGGAAATGCCAAGCCATGACCCTGGGGAGAAATAAGCCCATGCACCAGTAAATGCTGAGGAGCCAAGCAGCTGAAAAGCCGCTTTGCAGAAAATGGGGAGTGTGGTTGGACAGCCAGTTGAACATGAGCCAGTGATGTGCCCCCACAGCAAAGCAGGACACAAGCATCTGTAGCTCCATTTGGTTATCAGAGACATTGTGGAGTCTTGATCCTTGGAAATATTAAAAACTTAGTGGACATGGTACTGGGAAACCTCCCAGTGGACTCTGTTTTGAACAATGGGGTGGATACCTGATCTTCAGAGGCCCCTTTCCACCCTAAGTGTTCTAGGATTCTGTGATTCTTTAAAAGGCTGAAAATATTTAGCCAACAAGATCTGACTGGATAGAAAGTTATATCCTGAACTTCCAGAGCAATCTGGTGAAGTGATGAAGTGAACAATAATAGGATATAGGTCATATAGATAGACAGATGTGTCTGTGATGACATCAGTGAGAGTATGCTGACTTAGTACAGAAAAGATCATGGTCTAGACAGTGGAATAATGGTCTTATGTGGCTTATGTGGCTTACATTTGTAGCATGACATGGGACAGGAGAATAGAGATTCTGGAGCCAAGGTTAAATGAACGGGTGAGAAGTAAAAGATCAAGACTGATCAAAGATATGCACCAGTCTTCATCTGTAGACAGTTGTGTGAGGAAAATGTAATCAAACACAACAGAAACTGGAAAAAATCTCATCAAGTAGGTGGATGTCTGCTTTATAAAACTGTCTGTTATTTCAGATGAGCTACATCTAAGTGAAAATAGAATCATGATGCTGAAACTTAAAAGTTTATGGGGAACTTTTCCACTAAGCACTGAGAAAGCTCAGAGCTGCAGAAGGGCAAACAGATTCCTTTGAAATAAACTTTTTACTTAAAAAAGAATGAGGATCTTATAAAAAAAAAAAGAAAAAAAAAGAGGAATCAAAAATACAAGTTTATTTTCAAAAACACCCTGCCTCCTTTTCAGGATGTCGTATGTGAGGAGACAACCATCCCAAAAGGAAATGAACACACTCATCTATTTAAATGCTTGAAGTGTAAAGCATAAAATAGGTGAATTTGTTTGCCTGATTTTTAATGAGGATAATAACTTATGAAGACTTATGAAGTTGGGGAAGAAAGCTGATATTTCAAACATGTCATGTCAGGCTGCAAATTACTTAAGCAGGACAGACAAAAGTTTTTCTAGAGCAAACAAGTAATGAGTAATAAGCCATGATTATTAATTATTAGTAATTAGTAGTAATAAGTAATAATAATTAAAAATAATACTTAAACAGAACAAGAATGATAGCTGAAACTCTCATATTAATTTTCAGCCTTCAGGCACTAACTGTGACTAAGAGACCAGAAAAGCTGCAAGAGCAATAAGCACTGAAATGATGAGAAGTTGTAGTTATTTCCAGGAAGATTTAGATAGACATCTGAAGAAATGGTGTCAGATCAAACTCCAGATGATTAAAGTTACTTTATTAGACTTCAGCTTCTTGAAACAGTTACTCAGAAAGTCTACTCTTGGGAGTAACCAATAATTCTTGTGAGATGTAGGTTGGCTTGTTCCAGAATGTATTTCTGAAAGAGCCTTTCTCAGGGTGATACAATCTAGTTCAAAATGATGGCAGTAGAGAAACATACACACAAAATAAACCACTGCAGAGATGTTCACTTTCAAAAAGAGAAATTCTGCAAAACCAGAACACTTAAAGTAACAGAAAAGATTCAGCCAAAGAACAAATCCTCCATAGATAGTATGGAGTTTCATTCGAGATACCGTATTGAAGGGACAAAGCAACTATAAAATCAGTCTGGCTAAAAAATAGAAACAGTAGAGAATAAAAAATAGCTAAAAAGTAAAAATAAAATTAATAACAGCATTAAAGAGTTATGTTTCATAAAATGAGCATTGTGTCCAGATAAGGTGAATGGAAAAGAAATAAAGTCTGGCAAATTAATTCTGAGAATTTAATAAGCCAAAAAATTACTTTGAAGAACAGTTTGCCAAAGGCATGAAGTTATTAATTAGATGTTTTCAAACACGTTAGAAGCAAAATACTTGACATAAAATCTGCAGGGTCAATAGACACTTAATATAGCAAAGGAAGGGTAGTTAATATAGGAAAGGAACCATGGTAGAGAATCTGAAGCAGTGATTTACATCACCTTTCACTACAGAAAAATTTAGGAAGTGTCCCATGTGAGAGCTCTTCCTTACAAGAATATCTTGGAGCAACTGTCTCAAATTACATTCTCAGCTGAATGTAAGAACAAATAAATAAAATAAATAGTAACTTCTTGTTAAATTTAGGTACTATTTAATTCTAAGCATTAAAGGAACTCAGAATCAAAATTTCTTTAAGTAGTAACCATGTTATATAAACTACCAATTAGCTGCAGAACTAGAGGAATGAATGCTTAAATTACAGCAACTTTGAAGAAGTGCTTCAGGGCCAGTCAAACTATTATAGACAAAAAGTTTTGATTTCAGAAATAGATTATTTGTCCAAAATTATAATAAGAACAGAGTAAATAAATATTCAGTTAAATAAAGAATCTTTTACTATACTTCATAAGCCTATTTGAGTTCTCTGAATTAGTCTGCAGAGTGCAGGATGATTATCCATTTGTTAAACACACTAGACTTCCAAAAGACTTTGATAAGAAAGTATTGAGAGAAAAAATGTCTGCTGAGTATGCATAGTCATGCAGCATAGTAAAAATGAAATTTGATTGCAGAGAGATGCAGGGAGATCTCACAGTGCAATAAAATAACCATTATCATGTAAAAGTCCATGAGTAAACCAGTATTAGGTATTGATGCATAATCATGTGTTCTAAGTCAGCTGTTACAGAACCATAGAATCATTTACGTTGGAAAATACCTTTCAGATAATTGAGTCCAACCACTAACCCAGCACTGCCAAGCCCACCATTAAACTATGTCAGAGCCACATCTACACATCTTTTAAATATCTCCAGGGATGGTGACTCAACCACTTCCCAACCTATTCTAAAGCTTGAAAAGTTTTTTAGTGACTAACTCTTTCCCTAATACTCAATCAAAATCTCCTTTGGTGCAATTTGCAGCTGACCCCACACTTGTCCTATCACTTTTTTACTGGGACAAGAGACAAACCTGCATCTGGCTACAAGCTCTTTTCAGGCAGTTGTAGAGAGAAATAGTTTTTTCCTGACTTCCTTTTCTCCAAGCTAAACAATCCCAGCTCCTTCAACTTCTTTATACAAGTCTTGTGCTCCAGATGCTTCACCAGCTCTGTTGCCCTTTTTTTAGTCATACTCTGTTCAGCCAGTCTGGTCTTCTTCCCCACTGGTTCATCTTTTGGCACATGTGGACAGACTGATCCTAGCCTTTAAGATTTACTTCTCAAAGAATGCTCCGCCTTCTGGGAATCCTTTGCCCTTCTGGACTGCCTCCCAAGGGATTTCCTCAACCAGTCTCTCTCACAGACCAAAGTCTGCATTCTGGAAATTCCCCTTCTTAAATTCTTCAAGAATTGAAGACTAGATCATTTCATGATCACTATACCTCAGACAGCCTCTAACCATCACATCACCCACAAGTCCTCCTCTGTTTGCAAACAATAGTTGGCTATTATCACTCTGAAAGGAGAGCTTGGAGTCACTGTGGATAGATTTATAAAGCTATCAAGCTCAGTGCTCAGTGACTTACTGCATTGAAGACATACAACATTTTGAAAATTATTGGAAAAGGATAAGGCAACAAAATAGAAAATATCATTGTGTGTCTGTGGAAACCTCTAGAGAGGTTTGAAGTCTGTATGGAAATCTCAAAAGGGACAGTCCTTGAAAGGCCTAAAGAAAGGGGAGACATAGATCATCAAGAGAAGGTTAGGTTTAAGAGAAGGGAAGGTTTCACATTTGAGTGCCCAAAGAATATTGCATATAAAGCAAATGCAGCTTTTTATTGAAAAATATATAAACCTGCCTTTACAAGCTCGGGATCTCAGATTTTTCTACAAGAAAGACAAAAACCCAAGCAACCAAATTAACATCTTTTCTCCAGGACCAGGGCTGGCCTTTGACCAAAGAATAAAAAAATTTCTAATATGTCTAGCCAGGAATCATATAACTTGCTTTGAGTAAGATGTAGGATATCTGTAACTAGAATGTTTGCCTTATTAGTCTACAATCTAATTAATATGGTCTTATTATTGTGCAAAGAGGAGATATTTAGAAAGATAATATCTTTTAAAAAGTCATAAAAAGTTGAAATTCTCATTAACTCTTCTGGAGAAGACCAGAATATGTAAAGTTGTGTACAGAAACAGACAGGAGACAATTTAAACCATATAAGGATGTTAATTTAAAGAAGAAAGAGCAAAAAATTCAAAAAGCAATCAGTACAATTTCTTCAGCAGCCACAAATCTGATGATACATTTGACAGAGCAGGAGAGACTCAATGACCGCTTAAAGATCCATGACTACTGTGGCCTGAAGTTCAGCAGAACATTTTCCATCTCCTAGAACGTTTTCTATATTTGTCATGATCAAATGTGAAAAACATCCAGCAAGCACTATAAAATCATTAGATGGTTTCGGTAGAAGGGCTAGGATGGAACTGTTGACATTCAATCATTCAATCATTCAATCTTCTTTGAGTAAAACACCTATATGAAGCCCTACACAAAAAATATGTATGGTCAGGAATGTGTGACTTCTCTTGCTTCAGATAACCTCTCCTTTAATGAACAGTTTCTTAACTATTTGAAATCAAGTTCATGGAATAAAAAAAGCCCTCTTTAGAACTGGCAATACACAAAATCGGAAGCTTTTTTGATCACGTACTTTTGAGTTTCCCGTATTAAGAACAGAACATGATGTGTCTGCCCCAGTTTAAGCATTTAAAACTTAGCCAGGCAAGTTTCAGGTGATCTCACAACATTTTACTTACCATTAAAGGAGAGAAATGGACACCTCCATAGAGGAATTCAGCTTCTCACTTTCCCTTATTTTAAAATCCTGTTTTGGAATGTAATGAATAGATGTCTGGAGGTGTCTGTTTCTCTTCACTGAGCATGACCCTTAAGTTATTAGACCAACGTGACTAACTTTCAGATGTCTAAATTTATGGAGAAGAATCCCATCTTTATTACTTTTTCTTTTCCCTTAGGAAATATTTTTTTTGCCATTGTGCATCATTCATATAAAGCAAATTATTTTCTATTAACTTTTAAAGATAAAATGCACTTCTCATAAACTTCAGCCAAGAAAGTTTTAGTTTAGTGTCATACATCTCCAAAAAGTTATGTCCAGGTGGAAATATGAGTTTATTACTGAACAAAATTTTGCAACCTTAACTTAGAGAGTTTGACTATAATACACGTATAAGAACAAATTATGTTTTGTTACCAAGACAACAAAAATAAAAAGCAAGGAAACTAATGGAAGCAATTTACAGCTCTGTGGGACAGCCAGAGATATAACACATTGCATTTTTTTAGAGAAGAAAACAACATGATCCATCAAACTTTTTATTTTATTGCAAGAATAGACACACCACGTGACAATAAAGAAAGACACACTTCCAATAGCCCTAAGTAAGGCTTATTTAAGGATCCATCAGATAAGTATGTGAAAACATATATATTTCAATCTAAGAATTCCATGTCACTCACTCCTACCAACTCCATACCAATACTAGGGGGATGACGATGCTAAGTTTTGTTGTAGTTAATATATTTCTATTGCAATGGAATCCATGTTCCTTTCTTCTTTCTTCTTCCAAACAGTTTAATATTGTTTTCAGAGACATATAAAAATTATAACAGGATAATATGATCCAACATTTTTATTGCAGAGCTATGCTGAAGTGTACTATACAGCCTATCGGCCTGGGACACGTGCACAAAGAATCCCCAGGCAAACAAAAAACAAATCAAAGAAAACCCTCCTGTCTCTAAGAAAAGATTAAATACTTTTCATAAAAACCTATGGCCAAGTCATAACCTCTGATTTTAGTCCAGATTCACAATTGCATGGAAAAAGAATAATAGGCCCAGTGGCAGAATTTGTGTTCCAGCAGTTTTCATAGTCACAATCACATTCAAAAAGGTCGACAAAAAGACAAAGCTACAGCTGGAAAATTTTCTTTAAAAATGTTGCAACAGCATCTAAAACATTGACGTTAAATATTCTTGCCTGGGCCATATGGCATTACCCAGAGTACTGCAATAGAACCTGAAAATTCTAGGGCTTTCTGCCACTAGCTTCCTAACATGCGAAATATCAAAAACAGCAGCAGTAAAAAAGTAGCTCTGAGTACACACCTTTCCTCCAGACTGGCAATATGTTTGCTGGGTCATGTAAAAAGAGAGCAAGATTATGAAAACATATCTAAAGCTACTATATGACTGTAGTGGTGGGGATTGGAATTAGATTTTTACTTTACACCTGCAGTGATTTAAGATCTCTTTGCCATTTTGTGATTGAAAAATAAGTCATAACTAAGCCCATATGAAGCTGATGTCTACAGTCCACTTATAAAATCTCTGATATGAATTCACCTGAACTAAATCTGCTTAAATCTTAGAAGTAATAAGATAACAAAGATGTAGAAAATTCAAGTACTGTTTACATCCCAGAGAGTTCAGAATTACATTACTCTCAGAATATAATTAACTCTATTACATTCTAAATAGCAGGTTAAGAGAATAGAATTCATATATTAGCATAAATGGAGTGAGAGTAATGACATGTGCTACATTCACTAAAACATCAACAGAAACTGAGCTACAGAGGAAAATGAGAATGTAGGCAAAATCTATAGTCTTATATTAGGGAGTGATTTGATTATAAATAAAATTATAAACTAGAAATTAATACAGGAATCTGAAAATTTGTGGAGATTTTAAGTTCACTGATTATTATAGGAAGCAACAGGAGAAGCAAAGAATAAAAAACTGTTTTTCTATAAAGAATAACAAGTCACTGGGACTGTGCAAATCCTAGGCCTCAGAAGCAAGAAACCAGACAACAGAATGGGAATGTGACATCCTAATGGTGGGATTCACCTCAGTTAATTCAGACATCTAAAATCTAGGCTGTCTTATTATCAGGGTTCCTGCTACTGCTTATTGAAAATGTAGGCTGCTCAGAGGGTTGATCTCCATGTATTATTATACTGAGGTGAATTACCCTGATGTTTATCTATCATTCCAACTGCATATGGAGGAAGCCTGGAAAATCCTGTGAAACTCCACATTTGCTTTTTGAATAGTTAATATTTATGTCAGTTAATCCAAAATCAAATTTTTAAAAATTTGCAAAGAATATTTTTTAATATCATTCTTTAATCTGTGCACAAAATAATGTCCAAAAGATCAAGTATCTGAGACGCTTCTGTTAAGACAAATGCTGTGAATCCCCACCACAACTCTAAATGAACTCCACAATGAAACCAAAGGGACAATGTTTGCAAAAAAACAATTAAAATCAGAGTCATCGACTGTATTTCCAACCTTTAAGGGGACCAGGAACAATTTTGCCTGGACCAGATTGCTCAAAGCCCCATCTCACCTTGCCTTGAACACCTCCAGGGATGGTGCATCCATATCTTCTCTGTATAATATTTTCCAGTGTCCTCATAGAAAAGAATTTCTTCCTAATATCTAATCTAAACCCACTCTCAGTTTAAAGACATTCACCCTTGTTCTGTCACTTCATGCCCTTGTAAATAGTCTGTCCATCTTTCTTGTAGTCTCCTGTCAGGTACTGAAAGGCCTCAATCAGGATCTTGCCCCTCAGAAAAAATGTGAAGGGATGTTTTTGTAAAAAGATGATGCAATGAAAAAGACATTATGTACCCAACATAAAATGACAGTCAAAAAGGCTGGCTATTGAAACTTCTTTTGCTTCTTATGCTGAGCAATAGAGAGTGATGGAAAGACTTCATTTATATTATCTAACATAATCATGTTAGTTAGAGGGAAGTGAAAATGTTTTCAGGAAATATTTTCCCTCATTTATACAAATTCATTTCACATATTTATGCTTGTTCATCATCTGTAAAATCTATAGACAGAAAAATCATTCACACTTAATATGCTTATTAAAAGAGTAACACAATTTTCCTTTATATTCTGCATTTGGGGAACTTATTTGTTTTAGGGTTTTTTATTAGTGGAAGCAGTGTTTTGAAAGTGTAATTTTTTTTCTTTTAATTCAGGTAATAAAAAAACACAGCAGTTCCTGCAAACTGAAGTTGATCCTTGTCCAATCTGTACCATTCACACCAGGCCTGAAATTACCTTTGCCCAGAGTGGGAAGATGATTTCTCCCTATGAGAGGTTTTGAAGAATTTCTTCTGTCATACAATGACTCTTATTCCTGCACTGATAGAATTTCTGGTGAATGTCTGTAATCTCATTAACCTCACTAACACTACATCAGAATGGCCAGCTGTGAGCTGAATCACCTGTGTCACGTAATGTGGCATCAGCACAGGTACACACCTTCCATTCACACAGCTCAGGCATGCCTAGGTGGTTTTGCATGTGGAAATGTTATCCACCTCACATCTCTGGAGTCTGAACACTGGAAAAGTATTTCAGGATGCAAACATCTTCACAAGAAGCAGGAAGTATAACACGAAAACCGAGTCTTCATTCTTTCATAAATGTGACTGTTTGAAGGCTCTTTTAAAAAGGGTGAAGTGTGACAGCCTGAGACTAAGCTAAAAGTAATTTTATTTTCAAATACAAATAATTAACAGCATCTGCTCTTTCATTTCCCCCATAAAACTTCTCTTTTGCAATATTGAGAGCCTCTCTCTTTTTATGCTGAATCCTGTCAGACTGTGAACAGGCATACATACACTTGGCATAGCCCTGTCTAAGAAAACTCTGTCACAGCAGATAAAGTGCTGCACCACATTGCCAGTTATAAAATCTGAGATTTAAAATCACCAGATCACCAGCAAATCATGGAAATCTCAATACTACACATCTACTCTATTCTCACATGTGAAACTTCATCCAAAATATATTAAAGTCATTAAGAATCTTTCATGTGACCTCAGCAGGACTTAAATCAAATCAAACTTCCAAAAGTAAATAAGTTAATTTTTGATACCAACTTCTTGCTTGTGCAGTAGCAAAGTGGAATACTGATCTTAACCCTACTCTGAGGTCCAGTCATGCAGTGTTTACTCAAACTAAAATTCCACTGAAAATTGTAGATTTTATTTCTGCCTCTTGAGTGCATGACAACAGGTCTACAGACAAGCCAGCAAAATTCAGCAACTCTCTCGTAAGCTTATTAAAAAATACAAATTCCTAATATGATGTAAGCTCCTCTGTGAAATCTACTGTCAACAGTGAAAAGAACAATGACAGTGTCTTTTCAGAGGCTCAGTCTATGACACAAAACAGCTGACTAATGATCTCGTTTCTTTTAAAGGGCTAGACTAGATATTCAGCTAAGGTATGCTGATCTATGTCCTTTCTTTTGAAAAACCTTTATCAACTTGTATCAATTGAGATCTGACCTTTTTTTATGTCAACATAATTTGTCTAATCAGGCACACAGCTTCACTTAGTAAAGCCTGAAATTCCTCTGCTCTTTCAGGGCCACTTCTCTGAACAAACAGAGTATCATCAAGGAAGAGTCTTCTGGTGTCAAATTTTTTATTTTTATTTTTTTTCTAGATGCATGAATTATAAAAGAACAAGCAATAGATACAAAATTGTCATATGTTTTTGTTTTTTTTTTTCCTGAGAAGTGGACCTTATTGAAACTTTAGAAATCATATCAATTGATGACTGCAGAGAAACCTAGAATTAATAGCTCATATAGAGAAGATGCTTTGTGGGTTTATCCTTGTTTTCTTTGATATCTTCCTTCTGATTTCTTTCCCTTGGTTTACTTTACCTTATCTAATTAGACCAAGGCAATACACAGATTAATGAGCATCTCACTGAATACATCTATATGAAAGAATAACTTTGAAACACTTCATTCACTAAACATGTTCATTATATTCACTTTAGAACATGTATTTCAATGGCAAATTGAATCACACTAGTAAGCTGAAGGCAATTTAGTAAAGATCATTATTGGGTTTTTTTATTATTCTTGTTACAGAATTCAACTTAACTTGAAGTCTTCATTATTGCCCTGATGGCAAAAAACACTAAAATCTTCTTCTGGGTACAATAAATACCATTTGATACACCTATCTAAGTGTGCTTATACATCCTTCAACTCATAGCAATCATTTATTTTCCCACCTAAAAACATGTAGATGTTTACTGACTGTTTTTTTGGGTTTTTTTTTTTTTCCTGAAGAACATATTATATTTTCTATTTAATGGCAATTTCACTGTTTTTACTGAGTTCTTTTTCCTGTAATATTCAAACAAACGTAGGGAATGTTATGACAGTAAAAGGAATATTTTTACACTGCCATATATATATAAGGCAGATGTACAAACTCTCACACTGAAATGCAATGTTCTCAAATGAGAGTTATTTTCCCCTTAAAAAAGAACTGTTCATTATTTTCCTGTACACACTTTACTCAATATGGCAAATTAATACGATTTTGAAGATCACCTACACTAATATATTTATAAGAGACAGACCCAATAAAATGTGTAGCATTATCCTGTTGTAAGATTTTATGCAATTAAAACTTACAAACTTTAGAATATCAAATTTAGTAGTGCAACAAATCTAGAATCCCCTCTCTGAATGTGTAAAACAACTAGTGCTTCAGGGAAGGGTACATCTGCTCTGGACTCCAAACATAAGACCCAGCAGCCAGGCTAAAGAGACAGATTTTTGGGATGAAGAAAATAGGAAAGGGTACTCAGTCTGCTGTCCTTTATGCTACCAAGCAGGAAGAGAAAGAACAAGAGAGCTATCCCACAGCAGAATGACATCTATTAACAGCCTGAGAGTACTCAACCATTATCCTCCTCTCAAGGTAGAGTAATGCCCTCTGAAAGCTGAGAAAGCATTTTAGAAGAAAACAACATCAGCACTTTTTTTAATATTAGCTTAAGACCTACCAAACTGAATTAAAGACATTTTCCAAGACTCTTAGTTTGCTCTGAGATACCTGGTTGGAGAGATTTGCTGGCAAAATTGACTGATTTTTTGCCATTATGACAAAAGAAAAAGGCAGTAATGACAGGTCTAGGGACAGTTGTGCATTACCCTGTTTGTATTTTACCAGACATCTCTGCTATGTAGTCTCTGAATGTTAGTGCCCTGTGAAGGACAGTGTCCTTGGGTTTGTCTTGAGAGACATGATTGTTATCTGTGCCAGCAGAAGACATGGAAGCAAAAATCTATCTATTTCACAGTGTTTTAAAGCTGTTTCTCAAGAAACAGTATTTGAGTTGTTTCTTTTTGCGCTGGCAAAGTATGCTCCTTTCCAAAATATGTGCAGATGTTTACACTCTGCTGTATTATAGGACAATTCAGCATTAAAATGAGGCAGTAGAAGAAAAAGTAAGTTTTTAAGTGAAAATGGGTCTTGAAGTATTTGAAGGTTTGAGGAATTTTTCTGGGGATTTTTCTGTCTTTTTTTAATTTGAAAAAGAAATTCATTTTTTCCTCTGATGGCCTACTGAAACAGATTGAATATATGTCAGAGCATCTGTCATTGCTCTATCATATAAACAGAAAAAGGCTGTTAGTCACTTATTGCTATGATGCTTTTAATTTCAATAATGTTCATACTTTTTCCAAAAACATGTCTGTGTTTTACTGCAAAAATATTGTGAGCTGTTTCCTAAATCAAACATTTTAATACGATATTTAATCATTATATGATTATATTTTTTCCTGTATATAAATGGGTGATAGAAAATTAGATTAATCTCACCTCTACTGTCAATCAAAGTTAGTTCAAGCAAGAGGCTCTCTCTGGTTAACAGGAAAGAACAAACATATTCAGAATATGTGTCAAACACCTATATTAATTTTATAGTGTAGGATGGAATTTAATTGTAGAATAATATTAGAAAGCATTGACTATTTCCCAAAAACAAGCCAAGTCTCATCCCTAATGAAGTCAGCTGGAAGTATTGGTTTTATTTATATATCTTTGATGGACTGTTATTCTCTAGAGGCTCAATGTCAGGGCTTCTCATACCAGCAACTTCTTCCAAGGTTATTTTATCAAAGTAAGTTCCATACCATGGAAGATTTTAGTGGAGGAAAAGGACAGGAGAATAGTTAAGGAAATGAGGACAGATTGAACACTATGCTGTGCTATAATTTACAGTTGGATGACATGTCATGACATTTTGAAAAATACATTATAACCTAAATGAGTCTGCGGATTTCTTTTTAAAGAGAGTGATGTCTGCAAAATTGCAAAAGATTTGGTCAAAGCAGGTCAGTAAAATCTGACTTTTTTTAGTAACAAAACCTTGAAAAACTGTGTATTCTCTACACTGGAAAACTCAGGAATTCAAATGACATTACAATAATAATAATTAGGCTTTGCAATTCTTTTACACATATTTCATGCAGTTACAAATTTATACTAATAGGCAAACTTGTTCCCTAAATTTTGATATGCACAGCTAAACAGAGTATTAATGTGCTGGCTGCTATCAAGTCATTCATTTTCATTTGAAATCCCACAGTGCTTATTATGTTTTGTAAGTGACAAGCAAGGTAACAGCAAAATCTGAAGTTTACAAAATTATTTTATTTAATCCTGTAGTTTCTCAAACTAGAGGATTAAGTAAAATTTTAGAGAGAAGTAAACAAATAGAGAGATGATATTCAGAATAAATAAGTGCAAAATAATTTATACATGAAGAAAATCTTAAACTGCTTGCTTACCTCTATCTCAAGAAAGGAACCATTAGTCATTGCAGTAATTGAGAGATATTTGCTTAATTTACAACTGCAGTCAGAAAGCAAACAAAACATTAAGCTGCATAAAAAGTAAGATGATGAATAGCATAGTTTCAAAGTTCTTTTGTATAAATCAATATCTTGGCATCATCTGGAACACTACACATATACACTACAGCATGGTTCTAGGAGATGGATTGGTACAAGATTCCAGCCTTTATCTATTACTCCAGCTTCTACCAGACTTTGAAAGATTAAGGAAGACTCTGTCCACAGATGAAGGGAATAGGTTGCCAGCAGCAAAATAAGAAGCTGGAGATGAAGGTGAATTCTACCTAAATGTCCTGTTTCCTGTCCCAATAAGGTCCATTTTTTTTCTTGGTTACTTACCTCAAAAAATTATATGGAAAAGGGAGGCCTAGAGAGAATGGCCAAGATAGAGGGAGACAATAATTTTAAAACAGATTGAAAAGACTAGTTTTTTTTTTTTTTACAAAAAATATTCATAGTATGATGTACACTATGATGTAAGCATATCAAATAATGAATGGCCTACAGAGGATGTCTGTTTTTCCAGTCATATACCACAAATAAAATTACAGCATAATGTTAATAAAAGAATCAGGGATTTTAAGAAACAGTATGAGAAAATGTTTCCTTGAATGATGTGTAATTAAACTCTGGGATTCATTTCCAGCATCTTAAGAATACTAATGAAGAAATTGAGAATGACTGCTTAAGTACTTTGCCTCAAGATGTAAGATGGACACTTACTATGGGAGATCACTTTTTTGGAATGGTATGTGACTTATGAGAATATCTGGTTACTGCATACTGAGCATGAGAGTCTTGTGTGAGACACTACAAGGGAGAGAAGAAAAAAATTAAACACCCAGGTTTACAACCTCTGAGGCAGAAGAGACAAGAGACAGTACCAGAGATCAGGGCTCAGGTTCCTGGTTGATAGGCCATTGAAGGAATCACATAAAGCCTTGAGGAAATTCAAATGGAACTTCCCAACTGATAAGAAGGGGGATGCAAGATTATTATTAGTCTCAAGGGAAAACCCAGATTTATTGTGGGATAGCTGAGGTGTCACATAGGATTATATAAAATTTACTGTGGAACACTTAAAAGAAGAACCAAAGACATGTTTATGTTAACAAATTTCCCCTTTTTTTGAAAGCTCTGGTACTGGTGAATGTGCAAGTCAGGCACAGGACCACATGGTCTGCCAATATATGCTAATTTTGTTTTGAATATTTCCTGTGTGAAAAAACTCTTTTCTTAACTGCCAAAGTTTATATGAACAAAGACAAAACATGATATTGTGTAAGACATTTTCACACTAAACAAGAAATTACATTGTCTAAATTTTGCTCTTTGTAATAAATAAAAACAACATAAGACTAATTTGTGCTTAATATTTGTGCCATCCTTACCTATAAACTTCCCAGTTCCATTTCACTGTGACAATCAGCCTGTAACAAAGAAGATTGTATTCACTGTGGTAAGTACCATGCATAAGGATCATATTTCATGCAAGTTATTTTTCAAATTTAATGTTATGTAGGTAGTAGTTTTCAGGGTGGTAAAATTGAGTTAACTTAAGAGAGACCTATAAAAATTAGATTGTGTATATCAAATACACTGGTGAAATGTCACACTGAAGTCCACTGCAGTAGCCTGTATAACTGTGTATTCTGAACATTGGTTTAATTCACTCTGGAATAAACACTGGAGCATACAAAAAACTGCAACTTCTATTGAATACAGTGGTGATTCAACAGGAATAAAGAAAAGATTTTTATACTTTATTTTTTGTAATGTATGACACTTCCGCAAACCGTATTCCAGTTCAGCTAAGCATTTGGGAAAATCAACATTTATGTCTGTGGCTTTGAAACACATTCTTAAGTGACATATTGATGGACCATCAAAGAGCAGAGCACTGTCAGGACTACATAAGCAGTGCCTTTTAAACAGTCAGAGGTAAGTATTCAGAGAAAGATTTCCATATCACAGAATCACAGAACATGCTGAGTTGGAAGAGATCCACAAGGACCATTGAGTCCAGCTCCTGGCCCTGCACAGCACCATCCCCAAGAGCTGCACCATGAGCCTGAGAGCATTGTGACCACTTCCCTGGGGAACCTGTTCTAGTGCTCAACCACACGGTGGGTGAAGATTTTTCTAATACCCAACCTAAATCTCCTCTGAGACAATTTCAGGCCATTCCCTCGGATCCTGTCACTGGTCACCACAAAGAGGTGGTAAGGTTGCCCCAGAGCAGAGCTGGACAGTCCCCTCCCTTATACTTTTCCCCTGCTCCCACATACTTTCTCTGGAACATACATCTTTCTGGGAATGTGTCAGCTGCTCCAGCATGGTCCTCCCCAGGTTGCTTTATGGTTATCTGCTTCACTGTGGTTTTTCCCATGGCCTGCAGGGAAAAGTATGCTCTGTTGCTTGCAGCACCTCCTACTCTACTTCCCTCACTTCGGTGTTCATAGTCCTGTTTCTCACTTTTTCCCCCTTTCTCCTCTGTCTTTTCATTATTCACTACCCTTTCTTAAAAACGCTTTCCCAGAGGCACCACCTGGGTTTCCATGCTAGAACTCAGGTTTTAAATAGCCTAAGATATTTCTTTAGAACTTTGGTGCATGATAAGAAAGGGAATTACATTCCTCAAATCATCAGGAAAAAGCGTTGTGGTATATATAAATGTACAAAGCATTCTGCATATTAAAAATGAGCTTAAAAATCAGCAAGTGCATGGAATGATAAATGTTAATATTCAAAAATAAATTATTACAGTCATCACTTATGACTTTTTGCACACAAGATCAGAAACTGTCATTCTTTAGGATTAAATATGCACCCACAGCAATCATTGCTCTGACAGCTAAATGAGGGTATACATAAATGACTCTGCTGAAACCCAACATCTTTATAAACACAAAGAGCCCTTAGATTTATGAAAATCTGAAAGTGTCCTTGACCCCTTCTTTCCCCTCTGCTCTTTCACTTTGTACTTTCACATTCTCTGGGAGATGCAGAGATCTCTCCTATTCCTTTAAATTTCAAAATTATGGAACTTTTATAAAATAAAACAAAATCTTTATTTCAGACCTCAAAGTTGTTTTTAAAAATTCCTGATATTTTAAAAAGAAAATCTGGAAAACTGGTTTAGATTAGAAATAATTATCTTTTTTACAAAATGATGATTACAGGAGAAGTGAAAACTAAAAAAATTATTTTATACCATTTCCCTTTCAGAGGCAGTCTAGAATTTCCCATTCCAAAATACTACAAATTAAAGCACCAGGCAGAGTGAAACCTTGGTGCCTTTACTATTCATTCTTTTGTTTCCTACTTCTAATCCTGCTCTTTTTCTCCCATCTTCCAGTGTGCTTCCAAACATCACTAATTCAGCCTTATCATCATTTCCCATCTCCCAGTTTCACTGTTATAACATTTCTTGCAGCCCAGAAACAACCTAGGTCCACTTAAGCATTTCAGAATACAGAAAACCAGGTTTCATAAAGGAACTTTTAATTTTTTTTTGACAGTCTGTGACAGAAGGAAATTATTATCAGGAAACAGAATTTTGAGAGGTGTCTGCCAATAAAACACCATGGAAAAAGTCTTAAGGATACCCAGGCCAATGACTTCACATAGCATAGTGACAAATTAAATATGCCAAACATGGTTTCACTGCATGAAGGTATCCAGTCAGCTTTGATATACATCAGAAATATAACTGAAAACCAGAAGTTTACAAAGATCTCAGTGACAGGCAAGAAGGGTTTCTTAAATGACACGGTGGACATTGTAATCAGGTGCAGAGGACATCTGGTAACATCACTGCTATCAACCTACCAGCCACCTGATTGCTCTGTAAGCAGTGGACATGCACAAGAATAGGTTCACCACTGAAAAAAGGTGAGATATTTTCCATTGTGGAGGACATCAGGGACATGAAGTGTAGTTTTGGGTTTTTTTTAATTGCTGCATCTAACAGTCTTTTGAAGATAGTTTGGGAGGAAAAATAGAAAAATCGAAATTTTGATGTAGTAACCACTATAATGGGAGGAACTTTATAACGTGTTTTTATTTCTACCTCAAATAAATTTATTCTTTGGAAACAATATTACTGACACAGCATAAAACTAGGAACAACCTCTTGGGTCATCAGATATTGCATCTTATTTTTGTCATTAGCTGTTTTAATTCCATCTAGAAATGTTTAATTTTTTAACACCACTGGCATTTCAAAGGATGATGCTGATTGCTTTATAACATAGAAATTTCTTCTAACTTCTAGTCTAAATTTATTAGTGATGAGTATGAACATCCTGTTTCTCTCTAATCTTGTAGTAACACCTTATATGTTATGCTCGGGGATAACCATTACTTTCTCTGTGGTCATGCAACATACATAATTATTAAACTTCAGTTTTCATCATATTGAATGTCAGAGATGTTCTTTGACTAATCAAAATGGACAGATCTTTTTCTTCCTCTGTAATTTTCATCTACTCTGCCCAAGTTTATTGTGGATTTTGCTATTAACTTTTGAGTAAGTGACCTTGAACTTGCTTTTATTATTATATTACTTCCAATTTCTCTTTGTTAAAGCTTAAAAGTGGCCAACTTTTCCTGTACAACATTTTGATCATCCCCTGTGTTGAAACACCTTTTTATCAGCACCAGATTTCACTGTCTTATTATCCCTTCTTCTATCAAGGGCATCTAGTAACATCGTGTTCATGATTCAGATATTTTCTGAGTTTAACAGATGTATGTTATTGAGGAGACATTTAGGCTTCAGCACTTTTTGTCTAAATACTATCAGAATTAAAGAAAAATCTCCCTAAAACAACACTTTTTGCTTTTTTTTTCAGCAAACTATGATTGCTTCATAGTAATAGAAACCAATGCCATCTTGGCCTGTATCAAGAAGAGGGAAGTGATTTTTCCGCTGGTCACACCTCAGGTCCTGTGTCCTCACTACAAGAAGGACAGAGGTGCTGCAGAGCGTCCAGAGAAGAGCAATGGAGCTGGTGAAAGGTCTGGGACAATAAGTCATATGAGGAATGGTTGAGGGAGCTGGGGTAGTTTAGGCTGAAAAAGAGGAAGCTCAGGAAGACTTTATTACTCTTTACAACTACCTGCCATTTCTCAAGTGAAAGGGCAAGAGGAAATGGCCTTAAATTTTTTCTTCACTGAAAGAGTGGCTAGGCACTGGAATAAGCTGCACAGGGAGATGGTGGGGTTACCATCTCCGAACTGTTCTAAAATCATCTGTACATAGCACTTGATGATACAGTTTAGGGGTGATTATGGTGGTTCTGTGTTGATGATTGGACTAGATGATCTTGAAGATGTCTTCCAACCTTGATGATTCTGTGATTCTGTGAAAAAGTTGATAACACTTTTCAGCAACCTGAAACAACTTTCGTGTTTGAAATGCAACCCTAGTATTCAGCTACACTGCTGTGAGTGTGACTTGCCACAAGTACCATATATTGTTGAAATAATTCTCCTAGTTCAAACTCTCAATCATGTTTGACAACTTTATGGTCAGAGAGGAAAAGGGTTGCTGCTAATTCTAATTTATAGCTTCTTGGATCCTTTATCACTAAGGTATATTAAAAAATGCTTGATGTAAACATTAATTAATGTAGTTACCAAATGCTTCTCTAGGAATGTTATAATAGTGGAAATACTCTAGTATCTCACTATATTTCTGAAGACTTGAGTCTGAATTTCCCGCAGGTACCATGATGAGAGCTTCCCCTAGCTGAAACAGCTATAATAAATATGTTTCAGCCATTTTGTCTGGAGATACTAGACCAAGTCTAGAAAACTACTAGATATATTAGTAATTATTTTGTTTTATTCCACACGTTGGCTAGAGAACATAGAACCCCTTAACCATATAACTCCTGTTACTATTTTTGACTTACATACTCTGCTGAATCAGGACTTTCGGCTTAGCAGGTCTATGAGGATATTTTTTATTCTTCTGTTGTTCTACAGAAAAAGTAATTGGTACCTGGGTCATCCAGTCACCACAAGTAGTTTGAACAAATACCAAAACATGTTTAGTACTGTGGAAGTTCATTATACCATATATATTACATTGAAGAACCATATATATTACAAAGTTATTCCAAAGTTTTACTTTTTTCTCTCAGCAAATAGAGTCTATAAAGCAAACTGCACTGAGGACCCTGGGGCAGGTCAATTTTGGCCCTAAAATTGTTTTGCTATTTTATTTCCTTACTAGAAATGAGGAAGAATTTCTTATTGATGCTGTTTTCTAATGTACGATTAATTATACACCATGGTAAAGAGACAAAGTTATTGTCTAGAAAAGAGACAAAGTTATTGTCTAGAGAACAATAATATGTCAAAATTTTAGCTATAGAGCAGTAAATGCGAGAGGTAATCTGTAACAGAAATTTTATTGTTGAGTATTGTGATTATAGAAAAGATAAAAAATTTGGACAGTAAATGAGGAGTTCATCTGGTGCAATAAGCACAAATCTCAGTAAGCTTCTGTGCAAATTCTGTGTAAGGGAATGGCATACTGTGCAACAATGGGACCAGGGTTGTTTTGCCACACACTGCAATCTGAGACATCCCCGGACATTGATGCATCTAATATTTCTACATTATGAAAAGAAGGAATTTTCAGTATTCATGAAAGGGATGGCAAGAATGACCAAGTAAGCAGATTCTGAGAACTAATCAAGTACAATTCCAAATGTAGGTATCATTCAGCATGGTGATTCAGTGAATATATTTATAATAGTAAATGGATTCATTTACTAAGACCAGCTGGCACAAAGCTGTCAGTATTTCTGTGAGTAACTCTCTTTTTCTCCAGAACAGGGTGACTGCATGAAACTGCTTAATGGGAATGACTCCTAGAATGCACTGATTTTTGAGCAACAATTTAGAATAAATTTTACAGGATCCATTCTAGCAGTTTATCATTATGAACAATCACATTTCAGTGCAATTGAACATTTCAAGGCACTGTTTATTTTAAGATATATAGATTTAGAATTCAAAAATATACTCTAGGTTGATTAAGGCTAATGTCCAATACTACAGAAAGTGACAGAGAAGTTATAGAAAGAAACAGGGCAATAGGGGTAAAATTTCTGTGGATTTATTCCCAGTCAGTAGGGAAGGGTTGTTTAAGAGCTGAAAGATAGTTAGGGAGTGATCTTCAAAACATGTTATGATTCTTGAAAAAAATGTCAGGAAAAATGTTCTCAATAAATAAATCCAATTCATATGAGACACTGCACATGAAGAAAGTCAAAGAGAGAAAAAAGGTCATGGTATTCTTTTGATATTTTCCAAAACAAATTACTTCTAGGACACTCATGTAAACTATGACAGCTAAGAGATGCAACAAGAGACATGCTTGGATAAATCTGGTACTTTTCACTGATTCAAAAGCAAGAGGAAAGCATGCAAAGAGTGAATTAAAAACCAAGCTAACCAATCTCCTTGGAACCAACTGGAATTTGATTTGACAGACAGGAAGTGGGACCCAGGTACAAAGAGACACCCAAAGTTTCAAGAATCAAGTCCACAGTAATAAGAGCAAAAAAAAATTAAATCAAGGCAGTAATTGGTCACTGTTCCACAAGGGGGAACACTTGATAAAAAAAAAAAAAAGTGGCCTAAGTATAGTTTAGGACACATTTGTCCAATTGAAAAGAACTCCAATTAGTACAAATAAAAAATGCTGAGTTCTTCAAACAAAATTTAATTAAAAATTTATTTTTTACAAATTGTCTGAGTGTCATGATTTTCACATTAGGTCAACATAAATATAGCTGACATAATCTCTGAAATTACATCAGTTATTCCTATTTTGTGGAGAATGGCAAATAGATCAAAAGACCAAAAGAGGGAAAATGCTGTGCTGATCTTCAGCACACCAAAGAAGAACATTTTAAGGATTATAGATCCTAGTTTCAAAAGAAATCCAAAACCAATAACCAAATAACCAGTTTGTAAATATGGGGAAGAAAACGAGCAACCAATGTATATATGCCAGACCAAACCATGTTCAGCAAAGTATATTTCTTACTACAACTGACTAACAGCTGTTGTGGGTAGGTAGGAAACAAGTTGATGGATCTTGACCATATGGATCTTGTCTATAGCATGGATTTTCACACTGATTAATATGACAATATTGTAAGCAAGATAGAGAAAAAAGGCTCTGGAACAAGTATAAGATCCTCCAAAGGCACGATGCACTAATACAGGAGGAGGAAAATATTAGATATAATTTATTTAAAAGTTATGTGTTGTTCAGTCTAAGAAAAAGGAGGAAGGACAATTCTATTCAAGTACAAAAGAAGCCATTGCATGTGAAGAAGCTGATTTTTCCTTTTACCATTGTGGATATGAGAACTAGAAAACTGCAGCACAAAACATTCATGGAAACTCTTGGAGAAATACAACAGTCTTTTGGAACAGAAAGTCAGACCTGTGGGCAACAGACAAGAAAGGGAGAGGAAGCAGGGCAATCACTGCCACTGGTGGGCTTTGAAAACAGAGAAGGTAAAGATCTGTCAGTAATGGAATAGGAACAGTTCTTACTGACTTGAGGGAGGAGCTACATGAGATCAAATTTAGCACCAAACACTTCCATTTTCTTATGGTCACTCCCTCACAAGTGCCTGCTGAGGAGTCTGCTGTTCACACAGTACAGTGCTTAATGTTCTTTGGTGGTTATGGTAGGTTCGGTTATGAGCATCCCTCTGGAACAAACAGAGCAGCCTCAAAGATAGGGCAGAAGAATTTGTAAGCTCACAGAGAAGTGCTGCCTCCTTTATGCTGAACCTTACTACCATGAAGCACATAATATCCCACTGCAAAGGTCATAAATTATTGAAAATAAAGCAGAATTTATCTATGAAGAGGACACCTAATGCCAGGCTTTGGAACTCCCTTATTGATTTGACCCCATTTGTAAAATGCAGGTGATTATGTTTTCTTATTTCTTGAAGATTTGCGTTGGGCATAATGAACTTATTTAACAAAAATACCATGAAAAAAGGATCTGATTTGATAACATACCTTAAAGAAAAATCTAAAGAAGAAAGACTGCCAAAATAGCAAGAAGATCTATATTTCTGCTTCTTTTCATCATTATCAGTTTTGTCTGTTCTTGCAAAAACTGAAAAACCAATAAAATCTTAACATTTTCAGTCAGCTAAAAAGAATTTTAATGTGGTTAAGCTTCAGGAAAAAAGTCACTTCTGGATACCTTCTGCATTTATAAAAAGGCAAACCAACTTTACTTTGACTTTGCAATCATGCAGCTAAAATTAATAGAAGTGCCCTGGATTGACAGAAGATCAGAAAATTAAAAAAAAAATAAAAATACTAATTGTCTGAATTTCATCCTGAGTGATATAGAGATTCCACAATTAGATGAGTTTGGAAATCTAGAGATCCCTCCTACATCGCCCAGACCTCCTGTGGCAGTCTCTAGGGTCTGGATTCCTTCTAGTCTGATTCAGTCACCCAGTCTCCCCTGGAGTGAGTCTGAGTGTGAATACCTGGCAAGTAGTTTATGCTATCCACAATATATGTGCACATATACATACACAAAAGTCTGGCCACAGAGCACAGCAGACACACAGAGCACTTTCAGGAACACTTAGAGCACCAAGGCTCTCATTCTCCTCCTCCCCTTTGACTGAGCAGGATGGGGTTCTGACAGTGCAAAAATGTCTATGCGCATATGCACAAGGTGGGTCCATCCAGCCCAGCAGCTGGGCTCAGACAGTCATTCTGCTCAGTAGCTGTTCTTTAATCCCAGTCTCTCCAGTTACTGGCTTCTGATATACAAGCCCCCAAAGCCTTAGTCCCACTCCAGTGGCTGGTACACATCCACTCACTCACACACACACTCTCCAACAGCCAACCTACCTGTGCTCTTGACCTTGGAGATGGGAGACAGAAGTACTTCCCCCTCCAGAGCTGTCCCTTGGAGGCCCACACAGCCCGCCCTCCTGGCTCTCAGGACACTTCACCTACTAACTGGCTAGTTCAGCTTGATCTTTGCTATTTTTCACACATTCATTTAAGCATCTGCACTGACTCCCTTATACACACAGACTGAAGAAAGCCTTATTGACAATAGTTGGTGAAATGATAAGGAGATATGAAAAACTGAGGTGATCAGGCACAGGGCAGGGCATGGACAGGCAAATGTATTGACCAATAAACTATTTACATGACAATCCCTCTACTTCCCACACTTGTTCCTACACAAAACTTCCTTTTTCCTCCTCTGGTTCCTCCCCTAAAGGAGGTTAAAACAAGCCCTGTGCTATACCAAACATGCTCTTTCCATACATCAAATCATATATTACACATTCCTAGAGAGTGACCCCCCCACTTAGTCTGAAGGTGGTCCAGAGACCTGCTTGTCATCATTATGGTGGGTCTCATACCAGGACAGCAGATCCAGTGACTGCTGAGACAGTTCCAGGGGGGTCCCGGGCAAGGCAGACAGTCCTCCAGAACCCTTTATTTGGGTTCTTGACTTTCATTGTGCCCCTGTGCTCCTCTGTCTGGTTGAGATGGAGGGTCTTTTGTTGCAGATGGCCTGGAAGCAGATTATTTAGGCAGATTATTTAGTCCTCTTGCCATTGTTTCTCTGTTCTTTCTTCATGTATGCTTCTTATCACTTAACTAGTACAAAATTATATTAAGTTATTAACTTAAATGAAATTATGTACAGATCATAATAAAACTAACAGTGCAGCAAGGACTTGTGAATATATTTTAAAGTAGTCCTTTCTGCTTTTTGAAAGGTAACAATGTTAATATTTTCCTAAAATACTTTGATAGATTTCATCAAAGTGAATGGCTAAACCCATAAATACAGCAGCATTTATGGTTCTAATGTACTGTGTATCCATACAATAAAAGTGACTTATTTGTTTGTTTGTTTGTAGATAAGAGGACTTGGGGAAAAAATGATAGAACTAAATAAGTATTTCAAAACTATCTTCGCTCTCCTAATCTCCAATCCACTTCAAAGAATTTTCAGAAGTTTCAAAAGTAAACTGAAACTCATTAAAAACACACAATGGTCTCCCTCTCCTCTTCACTAGCAGCAATATTCCTAAAGAAACATGAATTATTACCAATCAAATATCTTTGATTTATGCTGGATTCCACAGCAGAAAATTCACCTTGGTTCATCTGAGGAAAGCATACCTTGTTTAGCATCTTCTCCTTATCATGTACACTTCTAAATCAAGATTGTGCCTGTGATACCTAAGAGAATCACAAATGTAATAAAATATCAGAAGGAGATCTCTTTATCTTTTCTTTCTTGCCTTCTACATTTCTCTTTTAAAGGTTATTTTTTAAAAAAGAAGGAAAGGTTCTGCTTTGGTTTATTTTTTGGTACATTAACTCAAGAGATTTTGCTGCTGTTGCTTGGAGACAGTTGGAACGAAGAGAGGATCTCACATTGTACAAGCCAGTTTAGATACGTTATCTCTCATTCTGCCTACCTTTCCATGTCACCTCATCCAAATGCCAAGGCAAAATTCTCAGGCATGCAAGAAACTTGTCGCATTTGCTATGCTTCCTTTTCCATGCCTTAAGGTACACCCGTCATTTTTCTTTTTTCCTTTCACTGAAGAGAGACCAAATTCACTGTGAAAGAACTAATGCAACTGTTGTCATTACAGAGTATGGATAAGTGGAAATGTTTAAAGACACATTCAGAGACAATACAAATTCTGTGTACAATGACAATAAATAAAAAGGACGTTAGTGAGAATTTTTATGTTTTCCTCAGTACCTGTAATTTATGTTCTTCTTGAGATTCATTCACTCTACAATTATTCAAATCTTTCATATGAATGACAAATACACCACTAAAAGAAGATAATGGCTAATGTCTAACATTTATTGAATGGAGAAACTCCTCTTAATGCATGTAAATGTCTCTGTTCTATGCTTACTGGAAAAAATTACATGGTTTAGCAAAGCTAGTTTTGATCTCAATGTAAAAAGAATTCCAGCAGCTCCATTTCCTTAATTGGATTTTCTATGCATTGTAACCAAGGAGTACCTTTCACTCAGCTGCAAAAATAAGCCAAGCTTTAAAAATAGTGCAGCTGCAGATGTTTACACTGAATGTCACTGACAAACCCATACATCTTTTTTCTTCCTCACATAAAGTCAAAACAATGCATTCATGTCTGATACTTGTAGAGCATAAGGGTTGGATGCAGCAAGGCAATAAATGTCCAGAGTTTTACTTGGGTGTTTCTAAATATGTTCATACTCCTGGCTGGTTGTCTTTTACCATTAAAACTGAAGTACATGTTTAAGTGCCTTGCTGAATGAATGTAAAGGGTTTGACTCTTCATGATGTCAAGCACTAGAAAAGTAGGAGCTTCTTCCAATTCCCTTTTCAACCAAGGAAAAGTGCAACATCATACAAATTTCAACATAATCTAGAACGCAATGACATACATAAGAAAGCTGTCTTATGTGAAGAATTTTGTGTACATGTAAAAATTTGTATCTACATCCACTCCTGACATACGTGTCTTTTAAAGCAATTATTCTAGCTCCATATGTTATAGTAGGTAGTTTTTTAGAGTGCTAGGATACTTTAAAAAATACACAATTATACGGGCACATCTGTCACCATTGTGACCAAAATGTTTACTTTAGTAAATAATATGTTATTAAGTTTCAAAGTGAATTCTTTGAATTTGATATTTGAGATTAATATTACTTTCTTGCAAGCCAGGTTAGGTGAAATAGAAAAAGTTGATGATGCCTTTGAAGTACCTAATTAGATGCAAGAGCTCTGATACTTGCTCTAGAATTAGGCAACCCAGAGGACATGTTTGCTACTTATTCAACTGACAACTGTTTCTTTCACCTTTTACTGATTGTATTGCAGCTGGACTAAAATAATGCATCTCCATTTCCAAAGTCCATGCTATTTCCCTTATAGGCCCTTTAAAACTTTTGTATACAAATGTTCTCAGATTCTATTTGCAACATATGGTTTCTCAAATTGATCTTAGTCTACAAGGTGGCTCTTGATGCTCCGTTTCCTTGAGATTTTTGCAGTCTTAGATTTTTGCAATACCAAGAGTAAGATAAATTCCTATATGTAGCATAGATACTTCTTATAATGAGTATTTACTTGGGTAAATGAGTGCCAAAATAACTGAGAATTGCAGATGCCAGATATAATCAAGTGTAACAATAAGTTATGTCACCTGTTTACAAATAAAAGCCATTAGTTTAATGTTTAGTTTCTTGAAGCATCTTCTCTACATCAAATGATTATATTGCTACTTCCATACTGTGGACATCTCAAGATTCACTTAACTTATATCTACTACCTCAATTAATATTTTACAATAAGCAGTTTTACAGAGAGGACAAAGTGATTCCATTTAATAAAGAGGGGAATTGGCTCCTTTCAATAAAGGAGAAACTTCAGGCTGTATTCCACCAGAGGTTATATGTAATCCCATGCTAATTCCACCATACTTAATGTTCAAAGATATGGCAGCAGTGTGCATAAGGGCTATGTGAAAGAATCTTCACAAGCTTCAGTAAGAGACAAGAAAGGTAACAGTATTAGCAAAATACTTCTGGAACTTTGTTAAGTCCTAACTTAACAAAGCAATCATTTCACATTACATCAGGAGATCATCCCAATAATTTTTATCCTCCAAAAAAGCAAAATAAACAAACAAACAAACAACTTTTTGCCTTTGCCATGAATTCAAATTTATGTTCTATTTGTAACATGGATAACAAACATGAATTTAGACTTGATGATTGATGCAAGATACGATAAGAAAAATTATTTATTTCCATTTAAAGATGGTAAAGCTTTGATTTTTCTCTCATCAAAGTGAATACAACTGAAAGATTCATTAAATAATTCAGGTTGGAAAAGGCCTGTATGATCATTAAACCCAGCCTTTAAGCCACTGCTAAACCATGTCCCTCAGTGCCATGTCTACACATGTTTTGACTCTACCGCTTCCCTGGGCAGCCTGTTCCAGTGTTTGACAACCCTTTCAGTGAAGAAACTTTCCCTAACATCCAATATAAACTTTTTCTGGTGAAACTTGAAGCCATGTCCTCTTGTCCTATCAATTGTTACTTGGGGGAAGATAGTAGCCCTCACATGCCTGCAAACTCTTTTCTGTTGCAGAGAGCGATAAGGTCTCCCCTGAGCCTCCTTTCCTCCAGGCTGAACATCCCCAGCTCCCTCAGTTGGTCCTTGTAAGACTCATGATCTAGATCCTTCACCAGCTTTGTTGTCCTATTTATTTACTTTCTCCAGTGCCTCAATGTCTTTCTTTCAGTGAGGGGCCCAACACAGGATTTGAGGTGCAGCCTTGCCAGCGTTGAGTACAGGGGAATGATCACTGCCCTGCTCCTGCTGGCCACACTATTGCTGGTACCAGTCAGGATGCCACTGGCCTTCTTGGCCACCTGGGCACAGCTGGCTAATGTCCAGACAGCTGTTGACCAGCACCCCAGGGTCCTTTACCACCAGGCCACTTTGCAGCCACTCTTCCCCCAGCCTGTAGCATTGCATGGGATTGTTGTAATCCAAGTGCAAGACACAACACTTCTTGTTTCCATAACTTTTCCCAGCACAAGAGAAACAAAACAAAACAAAACCAAAAACCTAAACATACACAAACTAGACACCCAACTGTATGTCAGCATTTGTTGGAACCCTGGGTTCAGAGAATTTCAGTCTTTCAGTGCTGACAGGCAATGATCTTCAAAAGCACACTGCATTTGACCTGAGCACTGAGATTGTTGCTGTATAATTAAAGTTGTATCACTGGGTGGAATATGTAGAGATGTAGAAAATTTAGGTTTCTGCGGTATACATAACAAGATGGAGGATTTTGAGTGTAGGTTAGTTCTCCTCCTTCGCAAATCTGGGTGTTTTGGTATTGGTTCAAAAAGCTCGCAGTGCGAAATATGAATGTTTAGTTATTCGATTTTAAGTAAAAATAAATTAGTTGGCATTCCATAATTGGATAAATCAGACTTCAAAAGATCTTGGAAGGTAGCACTTGGGCCATTTTGACCTTGTTAACTTAGAGGCATATTCTGGTCATCTGCAATGTAGATAAGAAATAATAAACATCTGAGTCCGAAGATAAACTCTATGTGTCCTGCATTTCGATCTGAACTCTGAGTAAAAGAACTCACGAAACAGAAGAAAAAAAAAGAAAAGAGAAAACTAAGCAGAGAAAAATTAATAAGCATTCACTAGGTAATATAGAATAGTGCTTATTTGTATTTTCTTCTCTTTCAACTCTGGTGATAATTCTTCATGGCTCAGGAGTCTAACAGGAATGCCAGGGCCATATGGTTGCTATATAGTTTAAGGCACCTGCTTGGAGAATCAAATCTGTACATTTGGAACCTCTGCAATTAGTGACAGACTTAAGTCAAACCTCTCTTACCAATTATACTTGCACATCACACTAACAGTGGCCGCTGTCTCTTCCATAGTCTTGGTGATAAACAGCAACTGACATCCCTCTATACTAATATTTTTGACTGATCCAGGGAAACCAAGAAGGAGTTTCTAGATAACAAACTTTATTTCATGTGGTCACTTATGTCAGCATTGGATGGCAGTTTTTTATATACTTGAATATGCCCCAAATCTATTGACTTAATGTAACTAATTTTCTCCTGGGTGGCCAGCATATATCCCAAAGATTTCAAGTTAATTCTTAGTGATTGAACAACTAAGTGTTCTCCAAATTAATTGGTTCAGAAAATTGTCATAAAGCAAAATAAAATTTCTTAACATTTCCCTAACTGTCAGAAAAATATAACAATACCTAACATCACTCTCATTTGAATTAAAGTTACTTTTAATGTGTAAGATTTTCTAATGATTATTATAATCATCACAAAATTCAACAAAGCTTCAAACTTAGGTCTATTGCCCTCATTGATATTTGGGTCAGATTTCCTGATATGAGGAATAATCATAAATAATCAGTAAGAGGACAAAAATAAACCTGGTTCTTATGAATACAGTGTGAAAGCTACCATGCATAATGGGAAATTGCAGGTAGGGGAAAAAGAAAAACACAAATGGGAAATCCTGAACAGCATGCTCAATCAGAGCGTTTCAATTTTATGCTTGCTGGTGACCTTCCACTCGGTGATAAGCATAATTGGAAAATATAATGCATTATGCATTCTAGTGTATAGTGCAAAAGCTCAAATTTCCCTTTTGTCCATCAATCATTAGTTCATATGGGGAAAGGAGTAATGTCTCACAGCTAATGTGCTAGTATATGACTCCATATGTATTTAAAATCTGTGAGTTTTACCTTAAAATATATATTCATCCTCTAAATAATAACTTCTGGTAGTTGCAAATATATCCCTTCCCCTCTTCACTCTAAATGAGTACAATACTCAGTGGAAATTTCAATTGTGATGCCGTCCTGATAAAGACAAAACCTTTTCCATTACCTCAAACTCTTCCCTTAGGATTCAGAAGCTGTCAGGCTCAGGTTTTTTTCTAGTTTACATCATTATCTAGAGACAACTTTATCCATTCCAGTAAAGTAATTTTTCCCATAACTAGTGTTATCCCTACTGCTACATTTTTATGTAAGCTAGGATAATATTGTAGTACACATTTCTTATGCAAATATTTCTTCTTTTCCTCTTAGATTTCTACATCTTTTATTGTGTAGAGATTTACTAGACTCAGTAAAATTAACCTTACTAAAGTCATCTAGCTTTATGACTTAGCTTTATTGACCTTTACTTGCTGGAAAATTATATCTTTATCATAATTTTGGACATTCTACCCTGCTTTTTAAATAGATATCCCCATTTAGATAACCTGATAAAAAAGAAAGAAAAAGTCAGCCTAAAAGAAAGTATTAGAAAAGAGAGATATGTCACAAAAGGTAAATAAGGCAAATTCTATCGTGTTTACTTTAATGTTCTCAAATTAGTAGTTGGGTACAAAAGCTTTCGCTAATTTGTAGCAAAGCTGAGAGACAAATGTACAGCAGCCAGCAGCAAAACCCAGACAGAGCTGTTCCCATCTTAGAAGCTGTCATCAGCTTCAGACAGAGATCCTTTACAGAGAATTGTCTAGGTATGCTGATATTCTGGTTTGTGCTTTCTTTTTGCTCTTTTTTTTTTTTTTTTTTTTTTTTTACCCTGATTGACCTCTAAGTTCAAAAACTGCTCAAGCCCAAAAATTGTTATCAGTTCTAAATATTGGGAAGTACCAGTCATGGCATCAGAAGGCAGAGGAATTTATATCTCACTGCAAGTTTTTATTAGACCATATTCTGAGTGTGTCTGAAAGATCTGTTCCCCTCATTATAATTGTGTAATATGAGAATCACTTGCACTCTATTTAGGCATAACCACACAGGTTTTTTATCAGGCTTAATGAATTAGATAGTCATTCATCTATTGATCTTGAAATCCGTGTACTTCTTTGTGTTTCCTGATAATTATGGAAGTGATTTAGTTACGTGTTTAGGTAACTGATTCATTAAGGCTGTTTTGTAAAATGATTTAAATATTTTGTGCACCTGTGTATATACATTGCAGGTTGAAAGTAGTTGTTGGAGAGAAGTGCTAAAGATCTAACTATACAAAGCAAAAGAGGCGAACTGCAATCAAATATTGGGACTCTGTGGCTATGTACAGCTGTGTTCAAAATAACTTTATGTACCTGCAGAGACAGACCAATAAAAGTTTTACCTGGACTACAATTGAGCAGAAGCCAGAAATGAAAAAAAACCAAACAAACAAACCCATTGATGTTAGTAGTATATTTTAACAGTCTGCTTAATACAAAGAATTTTAGTCCAAGAAGATGCTGTCTAGGATACTCAGGATGTAAGAACATGGGCATGTTGTGGAGGTGTCTGAAAATAGTTATTTTTGTCCTGGTTACATAAGAAGAATCTGTTGTCAAGATGAGCAATGTATTTTACCACTATCTATAGAAGTTAAGGTCTGCAGTTCAGCAAAGAATTAGCCATGAATGTCTTTTATGTAATCACATCAGTTTCAGTGGAACTGTACATGTGCACAGTATGTCTGTAACACAAGTTTTCAGGATCATGAATCTTAACATGATGGACATTTTGAAAAATCTATGCTGATGGAAGAAGTATGATGACATTACTGCATTATAATAGTTTCGTTTTGTTCATTTAGCCTGATATATCATTAACCCATGGCCTAAAGTTCCTTGAATTGTTTCTCAAAATGTGAGCTTTCACATGGGCCATGAAAGGGCCAATGCACCTTGTGAGAGGGCCTGACTTTGCTAGGTACCAATATATTCTGCTACTCAAAAAGATTATCAGCACCTAGCTGGCCTAGTGAACATTCTGAAAAAAAAACAAACAAAAAAAACCCTAAGAAGACCTAAAATGAGTCTTTCAATTTCTGGTATAACATTTATATTGGTAACAGTACTGGGGAAAAGTAAGGTATCACAGCTCTAAACTTGAACTAAAAATATAAGTTCTGACATTGTTTTACAGGGACTTAATTGACAAAACTGTAAAAAGCATAAGTAAATAGGTCAGATAAAACTAATATTTTGTAAAATTGGAGTTCCAAACGTTCCAATATCCTTCATTCATGCACAGTATAGAGAAAAGAATCACTCTTTAAGAAGTTGTCAGTACCTTAGTTCTACAATAAAATGTAAGTTAATTTTAATGCAAGACCCTGACCCTGCATGAAAATACTCAAATTCAGAACTATGTGCAAAGTTAAAGTCTGTTATTGCTTTAAACCTGCTTATTGAAATGCATGAACATATGTACATATGAACATACATATGCATGTATGTCTTATTTAACTGCATAACAATTAAATAAACCGGATGTAGAGAAGTTGGCTTCTTAAAAGAACTACACTTGATAAGATACTGTGTGCCTACTGCTGCTTTCTGAAGGATCACATCAACACATTATTTTCAGTTTTAAAAAGAAACAGCACCACCTTGTATCCTAAAATAGAGCTACAGCTATTCAGTATCTTAGTGGCCATGTAACATATATATATACATAGATATACACACATAGAAACATAACTATTCACCAAAAAAGTCTATATTTTTGCATTAAAAATGTCAAAACAGAAAATTTAGCCTTGAAACCTTGGTTTCAAATCTAATTTTAGAAGAATATTGTTATGGGGAATTTTATGAGTATTTGAGCTAAAGTATGTTTCTTTTCATTACTGAAGGTCCTTGAATTTTGCTGTTTGTAAAGCAAAAGATTAGGTTCAATTTGCATTATCCACAGGAAAATAGTGCTTGGTTTTGTTACCTAAACGGGGATAGATGTAGGTGAAAATATTTCCAAAAAAGTCTTTATAAATTATTCATCAATGATAGTCATTAGCTGATACTTGCTCTGCTACACTAAGAATGTTTTATCACTGAAAACAGAGATAATGCAATATGCTGACAGTAACTAGCTGTCCACTACTGAGTAAAAAGATTTTCATTTGGGGTCCACAGCTGAAAAATTATTTTTGCAAATTTTATAGTGAAAATGGAATAATATATTAAAAGTAAATTATGATCTATTTGTAAACAACACTTAATAAAAAAATAATTATATTTTTAATTTGAATTGTTTGCAATTAATCTTTGAAAGTATTTGTTAGAGAGAACTATTTCCTCGCTTATCCCTAGTGCGTCATGGTTGCTAAAACAAAGATGGTTGGAAAACTGCCCTTCGATTAGATGTATTTTTATAAAGCATTGTGTTAGTCAGTAAACCTAAAAGATCCCTTAGTGGAACTCATTAAAATTGCAGTCAAGTAGCATGTCATATCTTGTTTTGTTTCCTCTCCATTGCTTACAACATCCTGCAGAAGGCAAGAGACATTTTCTTCCACTACAGATTTTTGACTTTTCTACTTCTAAATCCTGATCTTTCCTACGTCACTCATCATCCAAGTTCTAAGAATAAAATTTGACTGTTATTGGAGATGACTGAACTACTGAAACAAAAATTTACTAATTTCTAATATTAAAATAAGAACATTTCTAATATTAAATAAGAGTGCGGATGTGACCTTAACTGTTGTTAATATCAACATTTTAAAACCTCATATATGTATCAAAACCTAGTTAATCTCATGCTTATAAATACTCTTGGACAAATTCTTAGGTACAGGATTTTCTGAAGGGTTCTTTTCAAGTGACCTGCAGAATATGTAAGTCTGAACTTGAAGGAATGTCAAAACACCTGGAATTATGATATCAACATAACTGCAAGTGCTGATCCTATTTTTCAGAAGGCAAGGAGTGGTCGGATATGTATGATATGCTAGGGAAAAAAAAACCTGTATTTTGATTTCATGGTGTGCAGAAATTAAAAGAGAACTGATGTGGCATACGTGCAACCAGTTCAACTGAACAGAATGGGTCCAGGAGAATTTGGCATTGTTTTTAAGTCATTCAGTTAAAAAGATCAGTGGGAAAGAAGTACATAACATGAAAAGAAATTAAATGAAAGAAGGAGGAAAAACACAGGGAGAGAGGGGATACAGCGGGATACAGGAAAAGAAATGAATACGTATATAATCAACATTTTAATTAAAAATACCAAGAAAAACAGTTGTGGCATCATCTGAAACAGAGAACGATTTCAGATCCTTCCAACATTCATTGGAACTACAGCTACATAGGCCATTCCTGATGCTTTCTGTATTTTCCACTAGAAACATGAAATATATAGTAAATATATTTCACATGATTTTATCATTTGGGGAGATATTTTTGTTGCTGCTGTTTTTTAAACTTAAAAGTATTATAAGAAGGCTTAAGCTGACTTTTAGGTCACTGTTGTCTGAATGTGAAAGTGCTTGAATTCATGCTGCCCTTCACCACTCAGCCTCAGGACCCAGTCATCGCCTCTGTCATGTAGAACCACTTATAAGCTGCTCCGCTTCTGTGCACAGTGGAAGTAGAGCTGCTATCCCAAACCAGTACATAACTCTCTTCATTATCCATGAATCTATAGCTGTTGTCAAAATGATCCTAAAACATGTCAAATAGGAGAACAAAATATTCACCAAACCGAGTGACAATGACAAACATAACAAAGGAACAGAAACCCAACACAAATGTTTTTCTCACCCTTTTTCTAGGAAACAGCCTTGTATGTTGTAAGGTGTTTTGAATCATGATAGTGTGCCTCAGACAAACCATCTTTAGTTATTCCCTATTGGAGGCCTCAGAGAGAGACCAGGCTGGAATTACCCTCACCAGCTTCACCTGGCCCTCCACCTTCAGGTGTAGCAGATCAGCTCCTGGAGGGGTTTTAAGCCCAGTCAGAAGGTGCAGGGGAAGGAGAAGAGGAGTGATAGGGATTTGTATTTGCTCTCTGGCCTGGGCTGTCTTGTTGTTTGGATTTGCTGGACTAACTTGGCTGCTGATCACCAGATGAGTTTTGTTGCTGCCATCATCTTGACTCTGCTTGCCTGGATCTGGAGCATCAAGGACTGAAAGATAGACTGTGCTGAGTTGGAAAAGGAGAAGCTGAAAGGATAAATACCAAGACAGCAAAGAATAGATAAAGAGGACTGTGCTACACCGGCTTATGAACCAATCTTATTGTGTGAAAAGTGTGTGTGGAGCCCTTGGACAAAGTAAAGGGACCAATCAAGTAATGTGTAATCTCGTGCACAGCAGCTGCAAAATGTATACCTGCTGTATTATGGATAAGTTGGTAAATGTATAAGTGCTGTGTTAAGTAAGTAAACAATATAGGTTATGCATAAGTATGTAAAAGTTGTATAATGTGTAAGTATAGGACAAGTAAGCCTAATACACAAAAGAGGTGATAAGTAGATAATATTGAACAAATTAGAAGATGTGAGAGTTCCTACATGATGCCCAAATAGATGATATGTATTTTAGATAAGAAGCTTCTGTGTAATCACACTGATTTGTCGAACAGAAGTGCTGAGTTCCCACACTTGTACTTTCATCTGTGACAACAGGGTTATGTTCCTGATTCCAGGACTTTTCACACAGTGTTTCAACAGGGTGAGATAAAAAATTTTTTATAAAATATGGATATATTAATGCACAACCAGTGACCATTGTTGATGATACTAAACAGCAATTGACTGTATCCATTTTATAACATTTTCATAAAGAATGCAATTCTGTTAAAGGCATTTAACTACATTTAGATTTAAATAAACTGTCATATTTGTAAAATACATACTTTGTAGCTACAGAGCTCTCAGATTCACAATGATGCCCACCCTACTTCTTCCAGTAAAAAATATAGGGTATAGGGAATATATTAAATCCCTTGCTGTGAATACTTTCAGAATTTTTAATAATTGCTTCTTCCATCCTTGTAAAAGCATATTTACCCATAATAATGTCTCCAGCATGCATTAGTACTTAGTCATGACTCTGAGACTATAATTAAGCATTGCCACTTTATATTTTTGGGAAAATTGAACAATTTCTAGAACTTTGAGTGATATCACACAGTTTCTGCGGGGTTTTTCCATTACCTGGCATATTTTAAGATTTTTTTTTTTAATCACTGGAATTAGTTTTTATTATTGCTTTTTCCCAATTATTAAAAAAAATCTTACTCTATATTGAATACATTTATTAGCTAACCAAGATATTTTTGGGCTAATAATCCACTAAATTTAAATAAATATAAGTACTATTTTTCTAATAACCTGAACTAAAACACAAAAACTGGGACAGATGCATCCATTTATCAACAGTCCTTCAAGAAAAACATCATTCAAGATGGTGGATAAAATACCTGTGGGAAGTGAAAAGTGGAGTAATAATATTCTGAGGCTGAACCAATGATGCTATACAATATTGTGTTTCAAATCAGTTGCATATTAACTTGTGTTTACTTTTGTTTACACTGATTAGCAGTCTACAGATGATGTTACTGCTTGTTTTGATTCTATGAAATGTGTTTGATTAACAGCAAAAAAATATACAGGATTTATTTTTTTAATTAATCTGTCCCTGAACAATGTGATTCATGCTCTAATTCACATATACCTATACAGAGGGTATCTATCTTAGTTGCAGGTGGTGGCATATTCTACCTCTTCTCTTGAGGTGCATAGAGTGAATCTTCATAGAACTGTATTTCTTGTAGTCCGTACACAAGCATATACCTTTCTCTTGTGATACTAAATGAATAAAGGTGGCTGCAGAGGCTAATGGTGACATAGGAGAACAGTTGGCTAGGAAATACACAAGTCTGGTAAAAGCAGACACCCAAGGAAACTCCATGCAAGTGAAGGGGAAACATTTTGCATCCCCTCTCAATATCTTCTCCTTGAGCAGCAGAACATGAATTTACAGCTCTTATTATGTGCAACTTCAGCTTCCTCTCCATGTGCATTTCATTCCAACATGAGCCCTCAACAAAAGGCATTGCTCATTTTCTAGAGGTTTTTTTTCTCTCTATAGTACTAGACACAAAAAATTAAAAGGTGAATAGAAGGAATAATTAGAAATTGATGCAACAATAATTTCCCTTGGTAGAGATGTTCCACTTTCTTTCTTATAAAATCATCATATTATTAGTATGATTCCTGAATGAAATCAAACCATGCTGTATGAGAAGAAACAAATAAATACAAATCTGAAATTGGAACAAGCAGCTTGACAGATTTTGGAGGTGGTTCATGTGCTTTTGGTATTTCTCTCACATCAGGCTCTGGCAAGAAGCCCAAGACCTGAATGGTTTTGTACCTTTTATTTATTAAAATACTCTGGAAACAGATTAACTTCTTTTGTGCATTATTTATTATTGTTTCACCTGCCATCAAGAAGAATAGCATGCAAACTGATGAATATACTGAAGGTGGCCTACTTTCAGTGTAATGAAACCATAGATGCCTGTCATTCAACTTTTGCAATGCAGCTTCATAAAACACACCTTTTTGAACTCCTACAGATAAATTACAGGGAGGAAATGATTGCTTGAGGAATCAAGGAGCTCATCTTTTTCTCCTCGTTTGATAGCTGGGACTGCTCTTGGAGTCAAATTCTCTGTTACTTGTGAGTGATGTCTAAAGCATGAATAGGAAACTACAAAGAAAATGATTTTAAGGTCTAAACCAATGGAGATATGAAGGTATATTAGCATTTCTATTTTAAAGGTTTTCTGTGCATTTCCTCTTCAGCTTTGTTCGTTAAGGAAACAGGTCTTCCTTCTGAGGCTAATTAATTTCTGCTGCCTAGTTCTCTGATTTTATACACATGAGATAGATGAGGAAAAATTACAAGGAATAATTACCTCATGAAAGAAAGTCTCCACTGACCACAAGCATTCTGCCCTCATTCAGAGATAAGCAATACTTCTTAGAGTGAAAAATCCAAAATATATAATGTACTTCCCTATATTTGGAGTTATTCCAAAAGTCAAGTCAGTGTCCAGCACTTGTCCTGGTAGGTTTAGCTTTTCTCTCTTTTTGTATCACAGAAAGATATTTCACACTTTGCTTGAGTAAAAGCAAAATGACTAACCCAAGGCAAATCAAACTTTCCTCTATACAACCATATTGTGGCTGTTTTATGTATGCTGCGCATTTAGCTTTTATACTGATTTTTCTTTTCTTCTCAGAAATCAATCTGCCTGGTTTGCAATCATTCCAGTACTTCTCTCTCTGAACTATTTGCCTTAGAAATACTCTTAGAGCTGTCCATATATTTCTGGTATTGAGATGCCTGAATTTAGCATGGAATTCCTGCCATGACCTGGTAAGAGCTGTGCAGAGATTAACACTTCATTTCTGCATGACTTCGTTCTTTTGTGCAAGCAGACAAAAAATCCCACTTGCCATTCCCCTTGAGATGCACTGAATGAGTTCATCTACAATTTACTGCTCACAATCACCCCAAAGTCTCTCTTACTATCCACCATTTTCAACTGTATCCTTCAGTATAATATTGTAATTCAAGTAAATTCCACCATGTATGGTAGGGACTGAATTTTTCAGAAAGCCATAACTTTCATCCAACTTCACTATGGTTTTAAAAATATTTAGTTCTCCTTATTTTTTAGAAGTGTGGTTTCTTGCATATTTTTTCCCCTCATTCCTCACTGCCTGTCCCTTTCTTAAATAAGCTTTCCCAGAAGTGCTGTGACCTTGACCGCAAAGCTCAGCCATGGTGGGTCACTTGGAGCTGGCTGGAATCAGCCATGTCTGGCACAGGAAAGTACTGGCCATTCCTGATGGAGGCTGCCCAGCAGCCCCCACTGCCAACACCTGAGCACAAATACCTGTCTTGGGGTGACTGCACCAGGATAACACCCAATACACTAAGAACCAGAGACAGGCTAAAAATATAAACAGCATAGGGACAATGAATAAAATATTAGTGTCTAGCTTGTAGGATTTTTTAAGTCAAAATATTATACACACTGGAAATAGGAAGAGGAGTCAAAAAAAGAGGACAAGGGAGAAAAGAAAGTAAAAGAAACAAAAAGGACAATTTAATGGAGAACTTATGATGCTCTGAGCAGAAAGGATTTAGAGAAAAATGTTAATTTGTAAAAGAAAGGGAATTATATATCCACCTTCTTTAGGAAAAGAATGGAAAACTTCGGTTTCAGATCTGTCTGTTAGAAAACACAGGAGGTGGCAAAGAAAACTGGTATGCATTCTTAAATAGATCACCTGTGAGCAAGTGTTTGCTGTAATAAGTAGAATAAATAACCCACATTACAGAAATTTATGTTTTCCCTGCTGCTCTCCATCACAGCTGATGGATTTTCCCTTTAGACTTTCAAGTATTTTTAGCCTACACATGAAAACAGGCACTTTATTAAATTTTACCTGTTTGTTCTCTTTTAAAGATAAAAGTAAATGTACTTTGCTAGTATCATTCATGTTAGCATGCGCATATGCTCGTGGACGCCCAGGTATTCCTTTCAAATAAGACAAATGCATCTCTGGTGGGTGTTCTCTGGGCAAATAATGTATAAGCTATATAGAAAACTGCATTAAAACATCCAGGCATGATACTTTCACTTTCCATAAGCATTTTCACCAGTTCTTTTTTGTTTATTTATTCTTCTTTACATGTCTTGCATTTTTTTCTGCTCTGCTTGCTGCCCTCCATTTGAGCAAGACTTCCTCTCTGACAGCTATCCACCCCTTGATTCTTTTTGTAGGCAACCTGAAACAGGATTAACAGAAGTTCTAGACTCAGAAGTTTTCAGGACTAGTTGATCTTCCCAGATCCTCAGAGGTAAGTGTTTCTTGGGAAGAAAATCAGACAGGAATCTGAAGTTAGTGAGAACGATAATGGAGCTGTTTTAGATCAGCAGACAGGAGTACACATGCACATTTACAATTTGAAAGATGAAATGTCTTATAGCTGGAGTTTGACTGGAAAGCTCTTACTTATGACCCAGATTTGAAAAAAGTATGTTGGGCTGCTAATGATAAAAACAGTAATGTCATAATTAGGTTTAAGATGTTCTAATATTAATAGAGAGAATAGTGACTTAATTGATTTTTTTTTTTCTCTCTCAAATCTTTATGGAGAAGAAGTTGCCTATGACTTTAATTATCAATATATCTTTTGGCCTGTGAGCTAATATAATGTACACAATGCTTCTTTTATAGTGAGGTACTTTGAAGTAATGACAAATTAATTTTATTATCCCAGTGGAAGAACTCAGGTATACAGCATGGGAGCGATGCATGCAAAAAGGTGCTGTAGAATAATACACAATGAGTCATAAATTTGCTTAGATATAATTATAAAAATAATAACAAACATCCATATACTCCTCATATTCACAAGTTAGAACTAAAAAAAAAAAAAAACAAATCTAACAACAAAAAAACCCCAACAACCAACAAACCACTGCTGTTATTTCATAATGTACTACCAGGTTTATTACATTTCTATATTTTCAAAACCTGAGATCACATCAACAAACACATCTTCCCGGGGGAGTGCAAAACTCCAGTGCAGGAATTGGTAATGCAAACCACAGTGCTGTAGGCTATGCATGTAGCTCTTTATGATGTGGAGGATTAATGGCATTATTATTTATATTCACTGTAAGAGTAACTGTACATCAATATAATAGTGGATAAGTAGCCATTGGCTTCTTCATCTTAAACATTAAGGATGTTGTTTACCATCTCTCATTTTCACAGTGTGTTGTTCTGTAAAACAAATAGTGTAGGCAAAAAAGACATCTTGAAATATATACATGTATTTTCAAAGCACAGCAGGGAGAAGGAAGGTCACTGAACAATGTAATTGATGGCAGTAGCAAAATGTTTTCTAAGCTGCAGCGTTGCTAGACTGTGTTGATCACAAATGCCAAATCAGATCAAAGTATAGAGATGCAAGGTAACACCCTCTATTGTTCATATTGATTGCATCAAAGGAAATAGAATGCAAATTAGGAAAGTTTTGATGAATGGATATGCAGCCAAAAGAAGTACAATAAAGGGCTGGATTTCTCCTTCCTAGCTGAAACATACCCTGCATTACCCAGCTAATCAAAATGTGCAGTGCATATTTCAGCAGATTGAAATCAATTGTAACATAAGATAGCCTTTTATTTTATTCATCTTGACTCTACTGAATGATTACCTTCTGCTGTTCAGCAACTTTCAGAATAATGCACAACTCAGTGGACTTAATGCTTGTGTGTTGAATCTTTACTTTATTTAATGTATTTACCAGAGACTGGTGGTGCAGAAGACTGAAGCCTCATATGCTACCTTGAAGGCTATGTGGGTCACAGCCTCACCAGACAAAACTTTGATTTCTGTGCCTGATATAAAGTTTGCACAGTGCTGGAATCTCATTCTTTGTCCTTACAGTAGAAAACAATGGTTTTACTCTTTTTGCACTTCTGCCAGCCAATTAGTGGAACACCACTGATTGTGTAGTTTCACAGAAGGCCCACAGGCTTCCCACATTGTAAAACAAGAATAGATTCTGTAAAAATTATGGCCAAATTACTGGCAGCTGAGGTGCACAGTGAAATGTAGTCAATTAATGAGATCACTGTAAATCATGGTTACAGCTTGCTGTGTAAATAATCTATAACAAACATAAATAGAAATACAAGTGACTTTTTTTAGCAGTGGTATTAAACTGTTGTTGATAGCCCATGTAATGAAGTATGGAAATTTTACAGGTAAATATGCATCAGAAAAGAATCATTTAACCACTAAGGCAGTGCTTTAAGTGACATACAAATGGATGACTAGGTTCAAAGTGGCAGGTTGGCAGAACATGACCAACCTAAGAAGCTCAATGACAGAGAAAAAAGAAGCCAAAAGATATACAGCAATTAATGAACTATGAGACATTTCTAAACAAATGTCTGTCATGAACCTCTTGAGTTGTACTCACAGGTCTCAAACCTTCTTAAATTTACTAGCCTCTTTCTCCTAATTATATCTTATAACCAAATAATTGCAATCTATTTTTTTCTTTTCCACTGCATACTTCCCAATTAAGTCAGCTGTCAAAATTTAGAGCTTGAAATTAAAACTCTAATTTGGTCTAGTGAATGAAAAGAAATTTCCCTAGAAAAATATGTCCTTATTTTTTTAAAGAATAGTAGGTACAAGACCCAAGGCTCTCTATAAAATCAGTGCTGCCCCTGGTGCCCACCTGCCTGGTGGACCAAGTGCTGGCTGCCAGGTGCTGCCCTGATGGACCCCGGGAAGGCCCTGGTGCCCCAGCTGCAGGGAAATCCTGACCCATGAGTCATCCTGGCAGACACAAGCAAAAATTCTCTGGCAAGAAGGTAGCTGAACATCATGGCAGGGTTCCTCTGCAGAGCCTGTGCAAATTCCATGTTCAGAGATCTTTCAGAGCTCAAATGGACAAACCTTTGAGTGAAGAATAAGCCCATTTTGCAGCCCAGAAGCTTATCTTGATTTGAGTGAGGTGTTGGAAGAGACAGCTTCTAACTACACTGAGAACTGGATAAAAATATCATGTGTGTAAATTAAAGAGAAAAACTCAAGATAGCCACAATTTCTAGCATCTGGTTTTAAAAGGAACAGTCGAGTCTGCTTATAATGCCCTACTCAGGAATCAGTCACATTTTTATCTTCAGTGGAATTGTAGTGCTTTAAGCACTGCAATGTAGGAGTTGGCTCTGTATTTGAGTATAATTACTCAGATAACTACATCAGGTTTGTAAGTTACAAATGCAGAACAGGAAATTTTAAAATTATCCTTTTCTATACTGAAGAATTTTTGCAGATCTGAACCTTAATGACTACTTTCATTCTAAAATAAACTGTAATTATTTACACTAAAACTGGAGAAAAAAAAAAGGTCTCCAGAAGGAAAATTTGCTCTGTTTGAAATTGTAGGTGATTCTTTGTGTCTTGAACATAACATATGAAATAAATTCCTAAGTACTGAAAAAAAGAGAACATAAAAAGCTATCATAGATACCACGCATCATGCCCTGCTATCGCAGATACCACATTTTATAATCTCCAGTTTAGAAACAGCTAAATTTTTTCATGCTAGTACTCTCAGAAAACCGATCCAAAACCTGAGTGCTCCACTGGTCAGCATCATTAATCTAATTTTCAGCCTGGATTTATTCATATCTAGTTCAGACAAATCTGCTCCTGTGCCAAAATCTTTGGTTTAAAGGACATTTCTTCATTCTTCAGATATTTGTAAACAAAGCCATTATTTCTCATCTTTGTTTGGCTAACCAATCTAATCTCTTCCGTTAAAAGGTAGGGTTTCCTAAGCATCTTTGCAGTCATTCTTCTGCACTGTTCCAGTCCCAGTTTAGCTTTCTGGAATATGTGTAATCAGGATTTTGTATGGGGAGGGTTCTTACATAGCAGCAGTGCTACCTCTTCCCATTTTTCCTAGTTTTTTGATTCAATTAATAATCAAATTTTGCATTTTTAAAAGTGAGTGCCCTGGTCAGCTCTAACTCAGCCTGCCAATCAGGTAGAACACCTAATACAACTCATATGTGGGTGATGCTCACTGAAGGGTAGAACAAAACATTCTACTGTGGATCAGCAAGGGCCAGACTTTTATTCTTTTTAGTTCAATTCCTTTTTTGTTACTTCACTTTTAAAATTTATTTGGGTCTGGGGTTTTGGTTTTGTTTGTTCATTTAGTTTTTCAATTTATTTTATGAAGTCTGGAATCTTCTGCTTTGATAATAGTTTCCAACTTTTGGGTATTTAATCAGCACAATATTTTGTCTCAAAAGGAAGTACTTAATATGAAAGAGCTGAAAGACACTCACCTTGGAGACACCTCCAGCTGTCCTGTTTGAAAGCTTTACTGTTGCCAGAAAGACTAGTTAAACCTCCAAGTTCTATTAGTGATCTGGATGGATAATCACTTTTACTAAATTATCTATGGGTTAGTTTGACATGACAACCTAAAGTTGATAACCCATACATAAGTGACCTTCAGTGGAGGTTAGCTTGGATATAAGGAAAAAAATTTTCACCAAAAGGTTTGTCAAGCATTGGAAAAGGTTGCCCAGGAAAGTGGTTGAGTCACCACCCCTGGAGGTGTTTAAAAGACGTGTAGAAGTGGCACCTGGGGATGTAGTTTAGCAGCAGACTTGGCAGTACTGGGTTTAAAGGCTGAGCTAATCCACCACCAGCGACTACAATGAAAAAATCTCTTTCTGACATTACCATCAATACTCCAACTATATTTTTCTTTTCCTTTTCTTTCATGCCATTCATTTTCATACCCTTCAGAAAATGCAATTTGGTTTAGAGTTCTATCATTCTGCTCCAAAGACAAGCTCTTGCTGATTTGGTCTTTCCAAAAATATATTCCAAAGTTGTATTCCAAAAATTGTTTTTCCTCCTTAAATATGCAGCATTGGTTGACTGACTTCAGTGGGCTCAGGAGCTGTCACTGTCATTGAAAACTGCAATTTAAATTCTTACAATCTGTTATGCTAATTAAGAATAAAACATATTTGTGCTCTTATATTTTTCTGGAGGATGAATTCTCTTATGACTTGAAGTATATATATTTTTCTTTTCACACTAAATTCTAAAAAATTCAACAAACATTATTTTATTTTAATTGAGAAAAATAGTACTATATTTTGAATGAGTACTTCCCATTTATGAATCATGACTATAGGCACAAAATGACAATTTTTTTTTGTTAGGAAAATGAAAGGAGAAAAAAAATTATTCTTTCTCAAGAAAATGTAAAAATGTGCCCTCTGTATTAACAATATGTTTATCATTACATAGTTTGCCTAATGTCAGAAAAAATCTAAGCACATCTATCATTATTACATGTAGAGGTTTACAGCTTAGGTCATCTGTCATCGTATGTGGTTATTACACACCAAAGGTCAGATCTATATCAGGGAAGTGGAAAATTCATTTTCTGTGCATCATATTTTTTAGCACTTGACTTGTTTTAATCTGAAGTGTTCGAAGTGGACTTTTACAATGTAATTATTCATGTTAGAGAATTTACTTCTAAAAGTTTACTGAAGGTAATATACAAAGGATAATGAGCACCAAACTGTAGAGGGTAGTTGATAAAAAAAGTGCTCTCTTCATGCTTACATGACATGAGGGTGTTGCCCTGTAATGTTTAAAGGGAAGAAGAGGTATGTCAAAATGGCTAGAAACAGACAATTGGCTGTAAAAATATGAAGGCAGTAAATAGTGGCTTCCAAGTACTTGAAAGCTAAGAAGAGTTCACTTCTGCTATATGACAAATGACAATTAAGTATAGAAATACCAGCAGACAAGGGATCATGCTGCAAATCAAGGTACCTGTGTACTTTGGCAGATTAGTCAGCTGTTTGTGCAGTTGCTTGTTGCCTATGGGACTCCAGAGGATTAATTACACTGTGGCAGCAGGCCTCTTTGTTACTTAGTTTTGTCTGTACAAGTAATTGAGTGAGCAGCTGCAAACAGTGGTGCTGCAGAGACCATAATAAAGACAGACAGCAAGAGACAGGTATGCCCTGACAACACAGCCTGCAGACCACAGTGCCATCCCAGAAAGGGGAACTGGGGACCAAATCACACATTTTCACTGAGTTTAAGGTTCAATTTTGTTGCTCCAAGATAAGTTGCTCTGGTTAATTGAAAGCAACTTATGCAACTAGAATAATAAAGAATTCAAGATGGTGCCAGAATTGTTATTGTTTTAATCCAAAGTAGAGAATATTAGGCCAGATCATCATCTGATGTAGACTTGCACAGTGCAGCTACGTGGGCAGCTATGTGAACTTCCACCAAATGAGCACTGAAGGAGCTGAGTTTAGGAACCAATGACTGATTCAAGCCTAGAATATTTTAAATTTTACTTAACTCTAAAATGAACAGACTTCATGAGGATGTTGGTAAGCTTCTCTGCACAGATTCAGTACAAATGATCCTTTTATTAACAAGAATAAGCTTTTTTTAAAAAATAGAAGCAACTCTTATAATTGCTAATTATCATTATAAATATTTATTTATATAGCATGCAGATGTTTTGGTCCACAGGGTCCAATCTGGAGCTGTGATACAGGTTAGATACATAGGATGGACTGAATTTTCTAGTAAATGTGCACATATTCATCCTATAGACTTACATCCCTTCTGAGGTTTCTTCATCCCCATGCTCTTGGGTTTCTTCCTGTTCTCCCTGACAAAAAATGTAGCTGACTGTTCCTAAATAGCTTCTATACATACTTCACCTAGATACAATATATGTTTTCTGTCCCTGCAAAATCATTTAAAAGACTATTGTTAGTATAGCTAAAGTAAAACAGATTGTTTATAAGTAATGATGAGCTTTCTGTAGCTATCTCAGTTTGCTTTTGCTTAGTTGCAGTGTAACTTTGTGCTGCAAGACTACATACTCTTGATAGTCTCAGTTTTGATAGGGAAGTATGACAAAAGACCACAGAAAAAGTTTTGAAAGCTACTGAAAATCTTGGAGATCCTGAAAATAACTGTTAGATAGTGTTTTCCTGGGGGACTAAGGAGGACAGGCTTGCAGCAGACAGTGGAAAACTGCGGGATGTTTGATGAAGTAGCAGTAAATCGAGGAAGGAGACAGAGGTTACAGCATCTATGGCACCAGACGGAAGAATGACTCAACAAGTACTAGGCCCATAGTACTTTATTTGAAAGGAGATTTCAAACAAAGAACAGAACCAAAATTTCCGTTCATGACTCTTTAGAGGCCAATAATACCTATTGCAGAAGACATCAATATATTTTCCCACCTATATTGTTAGGTAATTCTAAAGTCACTCCATACCACAAAACCCACATTTGGGCATGCCAGAAGGCTGCACAAGCATTTTGTTAGTCTCCAATTTGTTTAGTGCTTTATTTTTTCACTCTGCATTTCTTAAGATTTTTTTGGTTATTTTGTGATTTTTTTTCATCTTTGCCCCAGTCTTCTGCAGTCATAGGCTCTAGAGGAAGTAGACAAAGAATTTTCACGTGATGTCTGGCAGCAAAGAAATGAAAAGCATTGCACTGCAAAAAATTTAATCTATTTTATAGGCTAGGTATAAAGAGATATTTTAACAGGAACGAGATGGTATCTAATGTACTGTGATAAGTAATGCTAGGAAGAACAGTTAAAAACTATTCAAATCCCTTTTCTCTATGTTGAAATGAGATTTTACCCTTTTAAAGGCGTATGTTTTTTAAGCTATTCCTTTGAATGCCTTTGCAAGACTGAAAAGTGTAAAGAAACCTTGTATGTGACAAAAATTATTTTTACTTGTAAGCTTTTCTCAAAATTAGCAGAATACTATGAGTTTGTGAGCTATACATTTATAAAGAGACATGTATGGAATTCTAGTGCTCTAATAGCAATAACCAACTTGCCATTTCACTTGGAAAGGATAAATTTTTCTTTCCTCTCCCACTTTTTATACCTCCTAAAATGAAATTCTGAAAATTGCCTCAGTAACTTCACAAGCTGTACCTACTTGCATACTGATTCTTCTAGAAATATTTTAGGTGTCTAATTCTCGCGGTTGAAAAAATTACAGTGTCAGCTGCAATTTTCATAAACTGGAATCAACAAATATTCCTAGTACCTTGCTTTAGTTTTTCATTATGGCAGCTGTTCTCAAAGCTGCAGCAAAGTGAATCATCAAGGCAGCAAAGCTACACAGGGGCTGATGAGAACTACTACAACAAAGACATCGACATTAAATAAGTAGGTAGTGAATTTCAGCTAGTTTTGTAGGTCCTGGCTTGCAACATATGGCATCAAGCATAGGGGGCTCGTGGCAGGGAAGCATGATAATAATTAGATTATTAGAAAAAGTAACTGGGTTCAGTAAGATGAAAAACACAAGGATTTCTGGCAGAAGATCTGAAGAGAGGTGTTTAATGTTGTTATCCCCTCTTCTCTCCTTTAGAAGTGCAAGGCTTTGATCAGTTTTTCATAGGTGTGAGGTTAAAGAATTTGTGTATGATGAGATTTCACAACATTGTATATTCTTTTTTTTCTAAGTCTGCAACTACATATATATGATATCTTCTAATTTTATTGTCTTAAATATGTATTACACAAACACACAGACACACACACAAGAACACATATTTCATAATATGTTCTCTGTGATCATTAATAAAGATGATCACCTGGTTTTCCCACAAACCCTTGGGAAGTGGCTGATGGGAACAATCTCCTGAGTACGGAAGGTCGGCCTATTCTTGATCCTGAAAAATCTGTATTATACCACTCCATGAATAAATATTTCAGCAATCCATAAAGTAAAGTTGACAGAAGTTCACTCCAGAGTATCTTTTATCAGAGCTCAGAGTCCTGAAGTGATTTGAAACTATTTCTCCCATGCCAAGAATAAGTACTTTGCTGTCTCATGTATGTATCAAACAGAAGGTATTTTCTTCTTTATATATACAGCATTTTATTTTTCATAGATATTAGTGGCTTGACCCTACCTAATCTGTTCAGTCTAAATTAATTCTTAATCTACATTGGAGTCTTTTATAATGTTTTAAGGAAAACTAAATCTTTCTTAATGAACTCAGTCAATAAATTAAATTACCTGGCTTCTGCTAGAGATAGAAAAAATACGCTATCAGTTGTGTTGTGAGATATGAAAGTGGATAATTTCATGCATGTAATGTAGAAAAACCCCAGCATATATTACTTCTACTTACCTCAGCTATTTTACCAAATTTATCCATTTAGCATTAAAATAGGTAAATAAAATCTCTTAAGTTAGTACTGAGGTACAGGGTAACAATGAATCACACTCATCCATGTTTTTCCTTATGACATTTTATATGTCGGGGAATGTTCCTACACTGGCTAAAGTCTTACAAAGCACTGTACTTCATCTTTATTATTGGAAAATAATCTGAAAACACTGAGTGCTGTAACCCCTGGGAGCAGGAGAATATCAATAACCAGAGAAGAACAATCTGCATGCTTACAATACAAAGAAGGATATATTGATTGCATGCAGTTCACCCAAATTAGTTGTGCCAGCCAATAAGAATTATTTCACGAGCTTGAAAAATATTGGTGTTATGAAAAACAGACTTCTCCAAACAGCAGAATAAAATAAAATGCTTACATGTGGAAGAAAATTGTAGGCAAACATAAGTAACTGTGAAGTATGGCAGCTATATGATTGTTTAAAACAATTTTGTTTTATTAAAACATGATAAAATAGGAGGCAGAAAGGAAATTAATTAATAAATAAGGAATCTAGTAGTAAAAAAAAGTGCATATATTAAAAGTTCATGTATAATACACAGAAAGATGAAAAAACTGAATCAGAATATCTAACTGATAATTGTTTTGACACCTCTTGAAATAAAAAGGTTTGATGATTACTGAAAGCAGTGAAGAGCAAGTTGAAAGAAGCAAGAGTGATTTCATATGAAGTAAGAAGACAGCTATTTTTGCAAAAATCTATAATAAATACAGCCAGAAGAGGCACTAGAAGCACTTTCTGCTTTGGAGCAAATGGTGGAAGATAGAGATCAGTTATAAGAAAATGAGCCAGGGGTTACAAGCTGAGTCCTATGTTTCCACGAAACGAGAACCGGAGGAAAACTGACATGGTAAGTGCTCTCTGGAATTTCTATGCAATGAAATGTGAATGCAATAAAAAGAGATGTCATACATGGTCACCCTGCTCACTGTCAGCTTTGGTCAGTATTAGTACACATCCATTTACCAATCCCACCTTTGTTGGAAGAGGTGTCTCTGCCCACCAAAACCCAGCAAATTGTGTAAAAACAAATTGAGCTGTAACATGAAAAAATTGTTTCAACTGTGCAGCTCAAAAACTGTTGTAAAAGAGATATTTAATCTAAGATTAATTTATTCATGCTCTATTGCTCTTGAAAACAATAACAAAACCACCTGCAGCTAAGATACATAAGCAGCCAAACAATTAGACATAGTTAATTTGTTCCTGGTCAGTAATTTAGCTGAACTTCACATATCAAGCTTTGCATTCAGTGTCTACATCTCCACAATTTCAGTATATCAATATGTTTAATAATACCAGACTGCAGAATAGGCTTGGATTGGGTGTGCCATCTAATGAGAAAATTAGGGAATTTGATTTCCAAGGAGCTGAGTAGCAGGCCATCAACAGAAAATTAAGTTTCTCAAAAGTTATTCCTTCTAAAATGCTATCCCTAAACATGGGAAATTTCCAATTTCCATAATTGAATTTTCATTTGATGCCATTATGGATAGTTCTGCAAATGAAAATTTAATCCAGTTTAACATTGTATGACAAAGTATTCATTCATCTAAAACAAGACAAAAACACTCTAGTATCATATGTTAAATCGCAACCAATGTCAAAGGCAAAAAGGGATAAAATGTAAGTGTAATACTTTTAAAAATAATTATTTTTTTCATAGAACTTCTATGCAATCAGCAGAAAAACTACCTTAAATAAGCATTTTTTTATCTTAGAATTTGATCTGAATTATCTTGAAGAGAAATTCAATTATATGTTGAAACATCAGTTTCAGAAAAATCAGAAGGATTTGCACTTCTTGAAATACATCTGGAAACCAAAAATACATACAACTTTCCATCAGCAAATGAAATGCCTTAAAAGACAGCATGGAATACTAACTGAAACTTATGGAAATTAAACAATTTTGCATTTTGCAAAATACATTTGTATTCTAGTCACTCAGACTAGTTTAGATGTAACTGTAAATCAGTGAAATAAAAAATATAATATAAACAGCAATGGGTAACTACAATAAATTCCAAAATACTTTAACATTTGCCTTAAAACCATTAAAATGACATCAAACAAATGTGTAGTACTCCAGCACATAAAAAATGGATGACATGATCTTACACTTCATGACATGTATGCCTTGACAAGTCTTTTTATTCTATAATACAACGTGACTAATCCAATACTGTTTGTTCCCACCTAGGTGTATATTCCTATATGTTTCTTCAGGCATCCTTTTTGTGGGAGATATAGATGAGAAAAGTGCAATATACCTGTGAAAAGTACGGATAAAATCATCCCTTATTAGGAAAAAAAACTAGAACAGAAGTGAAAGCAGACATCAAATTTACAGACATCAAAACTGACAAAAGTATAAGGACACAAGAGAGGATCTGAATGTACAGAATGACTGACCATGGGGGTGGAGCCATAGAATAATTGAATAATTTAATTTGGAAAACAACTTTAAAATCATCAATACAAAGATTTTACCCAGCTCTGCCAAGTCTACCACTAAATCACATCCCTAAGCAGCACATCTGCTTGTCCTTTAAATTCCTCCAGGGATGGTGAGGCAACCAGCCCCCTGGGCAGCCTATCCAGATCCCTCTGCAAAGCCCTCCTACCCTCTGGCAGATGAACACACCTGCACAAATCGGTGTCATGTGTGAACTGACTGAGGGTGCACTCAATACCCTCATCCAGATCATTAATAAAGATATTAAATATAACTGTACCCAATACTGAGCCTTGGGGGACACAACCTAGAACAGGCTGCCAGCTGTCAACAGAAGAGATATTTTGAAAATATTTGACTGTGACTAAGTAAATATATTCAAGGAGGAAATAAAAAAAGAAAAAAGCTAAAGTAACTTCATATTCTAAATATCAGTAGGGATAAAATCAGAAAATATTTTGTAATTATATTTTACATTTTAATAACTCAAGGTATTTCCAGCAAATATTTCTGTGAAACTATTGTAAATAGTTTAACTACAGTTGCGGTAGTATAACTAGACTGAGTTTCCTCAAACTTTTTTCTCTGATCAGGTTCAGGTCATACCATATCTGTAACATTTTATCATTAAAAAATAAGATCCTACCTTAGAAATCAGTCCAACAACAAAATCTTTGAAGGTCAGGAAAATCTTGTTCTGTTTGATTTGTTTTTCAAACCAAATGGGGTAACTGCTCTTGAAATTAAACTATAGCAAATCCAAACTCATCAAAGTAGTGATGGAAGTGGAGTGATTATTTCCCAGTCCAGAAGACTGGAAAACTTAATGGTCTACATTAGGGAATAAAAGTCCTTCTCTAAGCTTCACTCTAAATCACAGCCACACACAACCACACATACAAGAGCAGTCATGGCTTTTTTCTGAACAAAGCATATTAACAGGGTATTGTAATAAGTGTATGATGATCTTTCATTAAATGAGAATAAGAATAAACTTCAAGTAAAGAATCATAGTCAAGGGAGAAATTAGTGTGTCAGTGATTAATTTTTCTTCAGAAATGAGCATTTTTTGACACTTATTATGGTGGACAATAGATATGGATCATACAACAAAATGCAAGAATATGTTCTGAGTGCCTATTAATAAGTGAGTAAAAGGTTTATGCTTGGCAAGATGAACAACTGTCTAGTTGTTCTATTAGTTAAAACACTGAGAATTGACATGCCCTTCTTCCTCCTTCAACAATGATAAGCCTACGTTTCCAAATACAAACTTAGCTTTCCCTTTTCATGTGAAAAATGCATACCATTTATTAAATATATTTGAGTCTGCTAATAATTTTTATACAGTGCCTCACTCTAATAATTCATAAGGACCTACTTTAACCTCTAGATACTTTAACCGTTTAGGGACTTAGATACCCCTGTGTGCAGTTCTGGGCTCCCACATCAAGAGAAACTTTGAGGTTCTGGACCATGTCCAGAGAAGGGCAATGGAACAGTTGAAGTATCTAGAAATAATAGGAACAGTGGCTGAGGGAGCTTGGGGTATATAGCCTGGAGGAGAGGAGGCTTGGGAGGACCTTATTGCTCTCTACAACTGCCTGAACAGAGATTGTAGCAAAGTGGGGTCAGACTCTTGTCCCAGGCAACTACCACAGAATCATGGAATCACAGAATATTCTGAGTTGGAAGGCACCCACAAAGATTATCATAGTGATAGGAAAAGAGGAAATGGCCTTAAGCCACACCAGGTGAGGTTCAAGTTAGATATCAGGAAGAATTTCTTGATTAAAAGGGTTGTTAAGGATTAGAAAGTGCTGCCCAGGGAAGCGGTAGAGTCCCCATCTGAAATGTTCAAGAAATCTCTGGACAAGGCATTTAGTGCTATTATTCGGTTGATAGGATGGTATTCAGTCAAAGGCTGGACTTGATGTTCCTGAAGGTCTATCCCAACCTCCATGAGTCTATGATTTTATACATGTTAATCTTTTCAGATTTAGAAAAGAAAGGAAAGCAACAGAATTTACACTACCATCATGACAGAAAATTTTGTTTCTTCTAATTCTGCTAAGGACAAGCCTGTATGTATAATCTTTACTTAGATATTAGTTTCATAGAAACACAAAATAGTTTCAAGGGACTTCTGGAGATTGCCTGCTCAGAGCTGGATCAGCTAGAAGAGGTGACTTGGAGCTGTGTGCAGTTGGGTTTTAACTCTCTGCAGGGATGGAGACACCACAGCCTCCCGGGGAAACTTGTTCCGGTTCAGTCACCCTCACAGGAAAAACGAAATGGAGAAAGGTTTCATATTCAGACAAAACTTTTTGTGTTTCAATTTTTTGCTGTTTTTCTAGTCTCTAATTGACTAGACACCACTGGCAAGAGTCTATTAGTGAAAATAACAATAATTTTCTCAGTGGGAAGAGAAAGATACAAAGTACACTTCTTCAGCAGAATTAGAATGATAAAAATAATCTTTATAAGGAGTGTGAATAAAACAATACTGATAGATGGAATTAGCTCAAGAACAGCACCAAGCTTACCTAGTCCGCTTCACAGTCTATAAAACAGATTCTTCTTGGTCGAGTCCTTGCCAGGACACAATTCTAGCCTTGTCTCACACTGTGGACACCATACTTCAGGTCCCTATCAGGTGAAAAAAAGCATGAGGAAAAAAGAAACAATGACAGGTCTGTTGGCAGGCCCTCTCAGGAGCGACTGAATGATCTGTTACTTAGCCTGAGGTAGAAAAGGCTACAAGCAAAAGAGACAACTACAAGATGATATTCATGATATACCCAAAGCACAAATACATATTTTTTTCCAAAAGGTGTTTGTTCTTCATGCTTGTAGACAGAACTAGGAATGACACTCTTGCATTGCAGCAAGGAAGATTCAGATTAGATGTTAGACAAAATGTATCTTTTGCAAAGGTAATGTTGCACTGTATTAGATTGCTCTGGAAAGCATCAATCTCCAGAACTGGAAATGTGGAAATATATATTAGGAATGACATAAATATGGATCCCTGGTGATCACAGTCTAAATGACCTCTCAAAATTCACATAGTATTATGAGCCCACAATATTAAAATTGAATAAACATACACTTATTAACTATACATGCATTTAAATAAAGCTATTTAAAAATAAATTAAGAAACATCAATTTATCTCTTGACAAAAATGAAATGAAACACTCTTAACCAGAGGAAGGACTAAAATTATTATGGATCATTAAGAGTAAAACCTAAAACTGGATAAAATTCAGGAAATGTAACTTATGCAATGTTTTTCTTAAGACCTGAACTAGTAATAAATTACTCCCCAAGGAGCAGAATAATAACTAGAATCAGTTCTTTGTTGCAGAATTAAAGCAATACTGCTGTGTTGTTGATGGTGACCGAGTATTTTAAGTTTCCTTAATCTATTTCTTCCTAGATTTATGATTTATGACATCTGAGGACTGACCTTTAAATTTCCGCCCTAACAAGCAGGTTTATTTGCACTTTTCGGTAATAAAAAATAGAGGCCTCCAGGCCAGTAAGTATTAACTTCTTTAAGCATACCACATTGTCTCACAGCCTCCTAGAATTCGTGACAAGAAACACTATTTGAGGTCTAACTAGTTTCTAGTCTTCTAAAACAAATCTAATTTATACAGTCTAACGTACTTCATTTTGTAGCTTAACAGTTATTTTAAAGGCAGCAGAAAACTACCCTTCTGAATCAAACTGGCTTCTGAAATGCAATGCAGCAAAGAAAAACAAAATTATTTGTCTCCAATGTGACTATGAAATAAGCATATCTGTTAATCTCAGTTTTTCAACCACCACACATATCAATTGCCTTTCTACTATCAAACTACAAATGTCAAAATTTCTCTTATTATCTCTTTAGAAATATGACATTAAAATAACAGAGGCATTTATTTAGATTATCATTTTGTTATGGACCGGCTGGACTTCTACAAGATGGATATTCTAAACTTTGAGTCTGGGATATGGGGACTTGAAATTCACGTGTCTGAAAATACGTATGTCCACATACACATGGACTTCAACTAGAAGAAAAGATGACACTATTTTCTCTTTAGAGGCACCAAATTGTGTTAATGTCACATCAGAATTTCAAGACAGTCATTTGATTAGATGCATTTCTCTAAATTGTAAAAGTCTATACTGTTCTATGTCAGTTACTGGGGTACAGTCACCTCTTAGATAAATCTAAGTTTTGTCATTATGTTGCACCCAAATCTTCACATCTGCTTTTAACTTAAAAAAGAAGGAACTGAGGTATAGATCAATGGACAATGAAAATTCATACAAACAGATGAAACCTTCAAGAGCACCACGGGGGAGAACTTACCTGCCATTATGATGATTCATAGCCTTTCAAAATGCAGATTCAGAATACCAAAACTAAAGACCATTTTAGCTAGAACAGGAGGGTTTGAGCTAGCAGCTGCATCAGATTCCCATCTGTGTCAATAAAACACAAAAAGGACCATAAAGCCTCTACTGGTATATGATTTTACAGGCAGTGGGCTACTCCCCCTTCTTTAGCAACACTGATGGGTTGGTAGCCAGTGGGTAATGAAGAACTGACAGGTACAGAGAAGACCCCTCATTTCTCAGTGTATACCCACATTAGGAGGAGGTAGAATTGTACCTCTAAATCTAGGTTCACCACTTCAGTCCAGAAAAAGCCAAAGCTGCATCACTTGCTAGGTTCTCAGTAAATTTGACTTACAGTCTTACTCTTACAATCAGTTTGGCAACAATATCAACTACCTTTCTGAAATTCATCAATTTAATTCTAAAAAAAAATTACATGTGAGAAATACAAAAGATGCAAGATGTTAAATCCACTCAGGCATATTAAATAAAATACATATGAGTGTTAGTACTACAGACAATAAACCAAAACCACTTGACACGACTGTTCAAGACCTTGACATTTTAAAAATGGATTTACTGGTATAGTTTAAAATTAATTACTAATATAATTACTAATATTAATTACTGACATATTGATAATTCCAATTCAGCATATTCTGTGGTTCTGTAATTTGGTAACATACTAACATAGTTTAACACAGATGAAACAGCATACTTTTTATTAGTTTCATAAAGGGCTAATGCATTTTGGCAAAGTGAAATCATTATAACTATAATAGGAAAAAGAAAATGAAGGAACAAGGGATAAGTTCCCCAAGATGATGACTTACTTGTAGAACTTTGTGCAAAAAAGCAAGAATTTGAACAGACTTTCACCATTTTGGTCTCAATATAGCAGCGAATTCTTAGAAAACTCATTAAATGAGGTTATCTTCAGTAGATGAATGTGCACATACCCTCATGCATTTAATGTGCCAGATTAAGACAATTTGCAAGAATGTGTGCTGAAAAATGATTTAACATTCATTTTAATAGAATCAATGGGTTATGGAAATGGAAAAAAAAAAAGGCAGCACTTTCTACATTTGACCAAAGACTGACTGCAGTAGAAAAAACCCTTTTCAGATATTTGGGTCTTTAAGACACTAAATAACAGAAATAGATGGCTTTGCTTGTAAATATTTACATTCTAGATGTGACAGTGGCATACAAACACAAACCTAAAATGAATAGGCAAGATAAAATTACTTTCAGAAAAACATGTAATACATGTTTATTCCAGCAGGACCTTTGAAAAAGAAGTTGGTGGTCTCACCACTCAAAAAGTGCACTCCTGAAAAGTTAAAAAAAAAAAATTAGAGTTAAAGAATAAAATAGAGATTAATCCAATGACTAATTAAAATGACAGAAGCATTCATATGACTCATTGGTTAGTCACAGTACTCTAAGCAGTAAAAATAGTGTCTCATTAGTCTTTTAAACATTTATTCCTTATTCTACTTGAAATTGATAGTTACTCTCTTTCCTAGTTTACAGCAGGCACTTATTACACTGGGAAAACTTGGAGAATAAAAAGTTTATAAAATGTCTGTCAATCTCTCCCACGTGTTAGGAATGAATCATTATAATGGACCATGAGCGGCGGGGTGACTCTGAATGGGAGTCTGTAATTAACTTTACTTCATGTTTTATTGATAGCATTTGCTGTTTTCTGAGATCTGATCATGCATCTTGAGCAATGTGCAAACCTATAGATCATGCTGTGCTTAGACACCCTGGAACTGGGTGATATATGCAGAACTAAATAGATTAGATGTAAAATGTACCACATCCCTTGTGATCTCTACACACATTTCAATTCTCCCCTTTCTGCCACCTGTTTGATGTTGTTTCATTCCCAAAGCACACTTGGCATTTAATATGAAACATGGAAGTCAAAGTTCTTTTTTAGTGTCTTGGGCCAATATTTACTAATATTAGTCATGGGCATGCTGAGATTGAATAAGAAAATTATTCTCACAAACAAACAAATCTGTACTTTAAAATGCTATAGACTTGACACTTCAGAGCAAATTTGCAGTTGCAGACAATTTGCAGTTACAAACTTGAGGAGAGATGAATGGCTGTGGATGAGCCTTCTGTTATTCTGGAAGCAAGTCACCCACAAATTGAGAAAAATATGTTGCTTTTTTTTTTTAATATGGGTAATTTGGCAAAGCCAGAAACAAATTTATAAAGTCCTAAAAGACCCTGGATTATTTAGAAGCAGATGGTGTGAAAGGCATTAGAAACCCCTCCTGTAAGCTGTGTTCTGCTTCACATACACCATATGAGCAGAAGCTCACAAACTAGGGTCTTCCCCCAGACCCCAGCCTTCACATCTGGTATTACATTCCTGATCCTATAGTACTCTCCTATGATACATCTACTTCATGTTTCTAAACTTCAATAGCTTTCTTAATTGTAAAGCCTCAGTTAGAGGAGATCCCTCTAGTGTGATAAACAAAACAAATATTAATGGGGAAAAAAATCACAGTACAAGAGGGTAATTAAGGACTGCATCAATAGATATGAAAAAAAACCTTAGAAATTCAGCAGTACAAGTATTTCTGAATTTTCTAACTATTGAGTGGTCAATTTAGCATACAATGCTATTCCTACAACACTATTTTATGTCTGTGCTCTTATTCAAATTGAGCCTTGGCTAATCATGAAAGAAGAGGAAGCAAATTGACAGACAGCACTGTGTCACAGTTAAATGTAAAATTCTGACTATATGGAAGATCCTCTTAATTAAAACCAAACTGATAAAAGAAGTGACAGATAATGGGAAGCCTTCTGTCAGAAACACTGGTTATATTTTGTTTTCACTGACAAACCTGTGTGGACTGAAACACAATTCTGTTTATTGGCAGCCACAGGCAATCATAAAAGCATGACTCATGTTTTAAAAACTCATAGACTGGTTTAACAATCACAAAGTTTAGAGAAAATTTTACATTTACCTATCTTCTTTTAGTTCTTCAGTTTTAATAGCTCATTTAATTAGCATTTCCAAGCATTCTTCTCTCAGTATGACAGGCATATTTTCATGCAACCTCTTGATTCTGTGAGTGAAGGGTTTGTGACAATGTGCTAAAAAAAATATGAGCCTTGAAATTAAATCCCAAGATGGAAAGCATTGCTGCAGTCTTATACTGGCTGGAAATCATTTTTCTTGATTTAGTACAATCATTAGGGAATTTTTGCTCTACTCTTTTCAATAAACAGTTCCCTAGTTTGACAATCTGTGCTGTTTACAGTGACTTTTAATAGCTATCTATCAATAGCTCATCTTTTCAAACAATTTAAAAGTCACACAGCCATAAATGTCATTCAACTTGTATTACAATCATCTACTGTGAGTTGTAAAGCACTGAACATTTCCTGTGAGACAAAACAACTTACACAGTGAAGGCCTAATCTATTTCGAATAAATTACCAACTTCATGCTGTGAGTTATTAAGTTATAGTAAGACTTAGTAAAAGACCCCAGGATTAAGCCCAGGTTTGCAAAACAAGAAAATCTGCCAAAAAATTCTGCCTGTATCATAACTTTGACCCATATCTTTAAAATTGCCTTTTTAAAAACACCCAATCAATCAAAAACCAAATCTATCAAACCAACCAAAAAAAACCAAAAATAGAAACAAACAAACTAAAAAAAAAAAAGAACCCTAAGTATACACATATTTATATGTTAATAAATATTATTTTTATTTAAGGACACTTAATACTAGTGAGTGGCACCTTCCTCACGCAGGCAATGCTAAACTAGATGCTAGCACATAACTAACTCTCATCACCTTATGCAGGCCTTATTAAAAAACCCCTGCAGAGGTTTGGCATCAAGGTGAAAAAAAAAAGGATTTTTCCTGTGAGGTTCTATTCTTTCTCACATGAATGGAAAATGCTGATTTATTTAGCCAAATATGGAAAGAACAGAGATGTGTCTCACTGTGGTCTGTAAATGGAGCTCATAATAATGCTAGTAGGTTATTTTGACTAAAAATTCAGTGACATACTTTTATAAAATTTTCTAGGCTGCAAAAAATGACAATAATAAAAAACAAATTGGTTTCCATTACTGAAAAGCATGGAACATAATGATCTCCCATTTGGCCAAAGAGATTTTTTTTTTTGGTTAAAGAAATATTTCAAATAAGTCCAACTCCTGAAGTGTTCAAAAAACAGCTATTGTTTTATATGTATTTGCATGTGTATATATATATACATACACACAGACCTTTTGAGTAGTTTCATTTTAAAACCTGAGTCTACCACAGTAAAAAATTACTTGTATTAATTTCTCACATGCATTTCTTTGCAAATAACCTCTCAAAATATACATTTTTCCACAACTTTTTTTCAAACTGCTGATAACTTTTCAGGAATGTTTTAAATTCAGTACCAGTGTTGCAGCTTTTTCAATCCCTTCTCCAACCCACAGCTTTTCTCTTCTATGCAGAAGAAATGAGAGAGATGCTATAAGACATTCCAGTGCTTCTCAGTTGATGCATTTGCCAATTAGGGTAAAAAACATCCTCTGAGAGCAATATTTAATTACTCATATATTTTGATGATATCATGAGATCTCAGCCAAGTCTCAAATATTTTTAAAATTACTTAAGTAACATTATTATTTTTCTTAATTATTAGATGACTCCTTCTGAAAAGCAGGGTCTCTAAATTAAAGAAATGCAGTAGATAAAATGTTTTTTGCTGCCATAAGCAAAAAATATTTTCCTCTATGAATTTGTGTCAAATAAAAAGTGTAGTAGGCCCCTAATAGCCATGACCTATGGCAGCCTTGCTGTACTGTGTAACTGAACTATTTCCTTTCCTAAATCTCCAAGCATGCCACTGAAACTCTTAGGTCAGCATACATGGTAAACAAACCACCAATCACCCAAGCGCTACTGCACCGCCCGCCCCAGCATGAAAGACTTCTTCCCTAGATTGAACTTTTGGACCTTGGTTTTGATCCTGTCTGAACCTTGGTTGTGTTAACAAATTATTTGGATGGTAAAACTGTGAATCTACATACAGGCCTGGTGAGAGAAACACATCAATAAGTAATTACTGAACTAAGTCAGGTTGCTTGACCCAAGCATGCAAGCCCTCTAAATTTGTTTCCTTCTCCCCTTTCCATACTGTCACTGCAGCTTTAATTTCTCCTTCTCCTCCATGAATCCATTTATACTGATCACACTTGGCAATTTATTTAATATTTCTAGTTTTCTTTGCATGAAATAGCTCTGCTGGAATTCCTGTTTATTTATAATTTCATTATGTTTCGATTGTTGTTTTCAAACAGCAGGTTACAGTTGATTAAAATAAATCTGAAAACAGATACATTTAGTATAGGAAGTGTTTGTAAATGGATAAATATTTTTCTTTAGCAATGTTTTGAAACCTTGTGTTATTAATGAAGTTGCACAAATAATTACTCTAAGTCTCATATTCAGGTAATCACAAAAATAAAATGAACATCTGTTATTACAAATGCATAATGCCAAGTCACAATGTACAGGTTAGGGGTTAACACAAGCAAATTGGACATGGTACATAAACACAAGATAAATTATTGCACGGTAGTCTAATTAGGTTCCAAGCACTATGTTAATTATAATTTATATCAATTCAATAATTAAAGAAAACAAGCTTTTTCTTTGGTTTCCTATTCAAAATCTTCTGTGTACTGAATTATTCTGTGTCAGCTAGGGTGGCACTGGACCATAAATATGGCGGCAGTGACAATATTTTTAAAATCTAAGAGAAATTTTATTCTATATCTTAGATTTGAAATAAATGTTTTGCTAATTAAATGGGGTCAAAAGTAAACAAGATCGAGTTAAACAGGGCATAGAAAATCCGCTTGTTTTCTATCCAAAGAATTAAATAACATTTTTATTACCTTAAAGATACTGACCTAAAGGTTTACTTTGCAAAAAAAAAAAAACACCAGAAAATCCTATCATTTAAATAGATGGCTGAAAATAACTTTTAGATATTTTTTTTTACTCATTTCCTTTCATAAAAATGCAATTTTTTTTATGTATTTCCTTTATACAGAGACACAGATTTTTAAGAACATCTTAGATTCTGATATAAATATAGACATAATCTGAATGTGCTGATAGTGAATAAGAAGATGTTTTACCAGGATATCACCTGAGTAGTCTTCTTACCCTCACAGTTAGAAGATTAATCCTAGTAAATAATCTATCTCTATTCTACAATTAAGTCAATTATCCTTGCTTCCTGTCATCACAGATTTGATAAAAGTACAGGAATGCAACCTACACCTTTTATAGCTATAGTTTAAAATGTTAGCCAAAATGAAAACAACATCATGAACCTAACTGATATATTCTGTCCAATTACTTAAATATATAGAGCATGGCCTTTCAAATATATATGTTAAGGTATTTTCACCTCTATCAGCAATTCCTATCAAGATCTTGTCCATTCAATCTGTAGAGCTGGGATTTTTTGTTTGTTCCTTTCCTTCCCCAATTCTCCATCACATCATGACACCCCACACAACCTGGCCTTGAACACTTCCAGAGATGGGCCATTAGTAGCAATCTAGTATGTATCTACTGTCGTATTTCAGTCCTACATGTGTTTGAGAGATCCTCATGCATCTCAAATGTACAGGTTTCCTACATTCAGCCTACTGAATTAAGACCAAAGCATAACTTCTTTTGCTGAATCATCTAATTCTTGCAAAATTTTGGACAGACTTGACCTTATGTTCAAGATCCAATAGCCTAAAAAACTTTGGTATTTCTATTTGTAGATGTCACATCCCCAGTTTCAGTCCCCAAGCAGAATGCAAGCTGGCCTCCAGGAAATTAAGCATCTTTATCAAGATCAAGATGAATCTTTGCACCACAATTCAGGATTGACTTCAACAAAAGCAGTTGAGAGAAGTGACATCCAGATTCTTCATATAAGGACATATTTTTTCACTTTCCTCATCTGAGTGCAGTTGTAGTATAAGTTCTTTTCTGACAAGTTAACACGTACTACTTTGTATCTCCATTATATTCTTACTATTTTCTTCTTGTCTGTTAGTACCAAAAACTGAGGACAAATGTCAGCCATCTTCTACATGATCTTTTGAAAAACATTCACCACTTTGTAATGAAGTTTATTGATATTGTCTAGTCTTATATCAAACCCTTTTCCAATCAAAGAATCTAGAATAAGAAAACATTTTCTCTTAAACATCTAATATTTCAGTTTTTACAAAAGAACTGCAAATGGGTGAATAAAAGCATACTGTCATTGTTAATAATGAAGCCATTAGAAAAATCAAACCAAGTGGAAAAAGGGAAACCTTGTTTCTAAGACTAAACAAAAGAACAGGTTTCCCAGACTGCTGTACAGGACTTGAGATGTCTCAGAACAACTAATATTAAAGGAAGTAATATTTCAGTTCCTATCATAGAAATGAAATCCAAAACTAAATAATAAAAGGAAAGATTATTCAGCACTTTTTATGTCACTTTTCTGAATTGACCAGTCTGTATTTCATTTCAGTGCTTTGATATATAGTTGGGGGGTTTTTTTGTATTATCTATATCATCACTGCTTTCTTAAGAGGAAAGGCATAAGATTAAACCAGTGATAAGTTCCCAGTTAAACACAGAAATCCAGGGGAAATCAGCCTGGGGTTTTTTTCCCACATAATCAGTGGTGATAGCATCAATAAGGATCTAGTCTCACACCTCTTAATAGCATTTATACTCCAGATGACAGCTGAAAAATGCCTTCCTAAGTTATTTGTTCCCTGTATAAGTACCTTCCACTCAGTTGGCTTTTGCTGGCCTCTGAATTCTGGAGCAGTTATGTAAGAAATTCAAGTACCCATTTTAGGGTCCCTAGCTTACTTAGACTTAGGGTTTTTTTCCTTAGAGCAATCCAAAATGTAACAGAGAGGAAAACCTGCTCCTGATCTTTTGATTACACTAGAAAATAGCAGGTTTTTTTCAATTTACTCATGCAGAATTTCTGAGTTCTTTCCTCCTGTAGAGACAATGACAGGAAAATACCCAAATTAGATACCAGACTGACTTTTTCTGTCCACTCCTTCCATCATAATAGCATAGATGTGCCAGTTACTGCTTAGTCCTCTTTTAGTTACTAAACACAGAAGATGCCAAAGCACATCAGAGATTGTGCTCAGTCTGGATACTGAGCTAGCACTGAAACAGAAGAGGAACTCTAAGTACTGAGGCTGGAAACATGCATAACTCCTGAACCAGAGTATAAGAGAGAGATGATGCTTTGCTGTACGAACATACCAAAGCAGAGGTAGAACCAAGCAGATTCTTTACAAATTGTGGGACAAATCTATCATACTTATTATGTGGATTTTTCCTCAACATGCAGATATTAGTTATTATTGGCATCCCTATTTTTTCTCCCAAAAGAAGTTTATCTGCCATTATAGTCCATATCAATCACTGTAGTCACTAACACCAGTTTTTGGATTTAATGGTTGACTAGCTGTTGGTTGGTATTTAAAATAGGTATGGGCATTGCAGAACCAGTATGTAACTGACGCAGCCAACATTGCCTGCCACTCCTTTACCATTCAGTCCACCACATCATCTAAATGATTCCTTAAATTTTACTTTTAATTTATATTGATATATGCATTAAAATTAGATGTATAGACATAAAATTATATGCATTTTAAAATTTTTATATCCAGTTTCAGATAAACTTCAATTGTAACTGTACACTGAGTATCTCAGACAAAACCTGCACTGTTTATACTGCCATGAAGTTGTGCAAAAATACAACAAAAATCCAGATCTTCTTAATATCTTTGGGCCAACGCATCTGCTGTAACATAAGCTACACTGATCACATTGTTCTACAACAATATACTTATATTTTCAGTACATGAAATTCCAGACTTGCAGGGATTCTACTTTGGTCCACAGTCAATATGCTATGAAATAGACAACTTAAATCTTAATGCTGAATGCCTGGGCAATTTCATGTTTCATCATCCAAATATTTCAGAACTGTGGGAGTCAAGGCTTACAGGACTTGAAATTATTTTGACGGGACTTTAAACTCGGTACTACTTGTACAAAAAGAAAGAAAAATAAAATGTTTTAAAAATGAAACACACTTGTGAAGAACTACAATAACATGTATTAAAACTTACAATCCATGCTTTTCCTTTGATTTGATAACTGCAATATTAGGGTGACCCCTTTCATGTATACCTTCATCATTAATAGCTCAATTAAAATTTACCTTATAATGTTCCTCTTTTGAGAAACACAGTGAGGACAAATAGCATGGAATGGTTTTCATGACATTTATTGTTTGATGAAATACTATGTTAACCTATCATAAAAAGTGGTTGGTATGATATAATAAATCTGATGGGATTAACTAGTGAAGAATAGTTTCATTGGTTATTTTAGTTCAATTGTACATAAATTAAATAATTTCTTGCAGAAGTAAATTGGCATAAGAAACACGTTTTTCATGTTTCACCAAAGGCAAAACCATTCCTATTTATGGCTGGATGCACAAGAGAAAAGGGAGGAAGCAGAAGGCACTGAATGTATTGATAGTGAAGTATCCAAACTAGGAAAAAGGTGTGTTCACGTTTAACAGTCCTTACCCCTCATGCCAGGCAGAATCTCTCATACAATGCACTGCAGAGACCTTCCTGTACACATACACATATTTCCCTTAAGAAAAGGGGTTCATAGGGAAGGATGGAGCACAGCAAGGCCTCAGAGCAGGAAACTGTTGTCTGATCATCCAGTTCAGACAATTTCTGCTGAATGCCTGGGGATGGTTCAAAATCCCACTGAAATTCTATCTCCTCAGAACATGCTGATAGGATGAGGCTTAAAAAAATTGGTTTGCATCCTTATGGAAAAAAATAATATTGTATGGATGAAAAAGCAAAAATTAGATTTCTACTTTGAATCATGCTAGAGTACCTGTTTTGAAAGGATTCAGAGCAGTAGCCTATATCTACACACTCAAAACTGCTCCTTGCATCATGGTCTCCCTCATCACTAGTTGTAGAGGAAGCCTAAAGGTACTTGATTCCCTGGCCTAAACTGACCATTTGTGACTACCAAGCCCTATCATTCTCTTACTGATATTTGACTGGAGTTACAGTGTAAAGGTAAAATTTTAAAGGGGTCCATACTGTCCTACATTTGATACAATGGAAATTCATTGTCAAGGAAACAACAAGAATGAAATGCTACCTAAAAAGAAAGGGTGCCAGAAAGGAGTAGGCTGGTTTATTACTTTCTGTGTGCTCAATGACTGAGCTTTCAAGATCCTTCCCATGATTTGAGGACATATCCACCTAAGTCTGTTAGGTCTTCATGATGCAAACATACCTGACAGCACGCTGTTCATGTTGTCTATGTGAGATTGCACTGTCTTCACATGGCAAGATGTATACTTGTTTTTTTTTTCTTAATGTGCTATTTTACCTAGTGTTCTGTAACAAGAACTATCTAATGTTTACTTTGCCTTAGGATCCTCATCACAGATACAAGCCTCCACTGTTGGGAAGCAGGAGACAGCAGGGAGGATACCAAGGAGTTTTTTTGTTAACTTGCTTCCTTCAAGTACTATCACTATTATGCTTTTATAAGTAATTAGTGTTATGAGAGATTTCATTATAAAACACAACAATGTGTGATGGTAATTGTGCCATTAAGGTCTCTAGTGGAACATTAATTATTGATCTTTGCCTCAAGAGCATCAGCATGTTGCATTAGAGCCACAATGAACTGTTCACCTTACAAGCATTCAACTGAACTATGTCATTCAAAGGTGACAAGGTTTAACTCCACTACTATATTCAGGGCACTCTAAAGACTGCAGTAGAATTGCTAACACAGCCTAACAAAACAGGATATCTGGCACAAATAACCTTATTTTAGGACTGGATATTTTTTAATTCATTCTCAGTTTCCTATTACTTGTTTTCCTTCTGAGTTCCCTGCAGGAACTCAGCACTTCTGAACAACAAATTATTATTATTACACAGAAGATTTAAAATACTCTAAAATATGCATCGCCTCTTTGGGCATCATGTGGGAACTCACATCTTCCAATTTTTACTTAATACCCAATTATCACCTCTTATGTGTATTTTGCTTATTTATCTTAAACTTACACATTTTACCTACTTTTACATACTTATGCATAGCCTATACAGTTCACTTACTTATACATCTTATTTAATTATCTTATACTGATAATATAGTTTACTCTCCTTATACACTTTATTTTTACCTAACACAGTACATACACATTTTACTTACTTATGCTTTTCACTTACTTAACACAATACATCTACCTAACACAGTACTTATACGCATCACAAACTTATCCATAATACAGCACGAATATATTCTGCAACTGCAGTGCAGAGATCATACATTACTTGATTGGTCCCTTTACTTTGTCCAAGAGCTCCACACACATTTTTCAGGAAATAGGATTGGTTTTAGTCCCATGCAGCACAGTCCTTTTTTATCTATTCTTTACTGTCTTGGTACTTAGTTTTTCAGCTTCTTCTTTCCCAATTTAGCACAATTTTTTTCTTTCAGTGCTTGATGCTCCAGATCCAGGCAAGCACAGTCAAGATGATGGAAGCAACTAAACCCATCCAATAGTAAGCAGCCAAGTCCAGGAAATCCAAACAACCAGACAGCAAAGGACAGGGAGCAGACAAAAGCCTACCCCACCTCTCTCTTCTTCTCTCTTGACTCAGCCTCCTGACTGGGCTTAAAAACCCTCCAGGAGCTGATCTGCTGCAGCTGAAGGTGGAGGGCCAGGTGAAGCTGGTGAGGGTAATTCCAGCCTGGTCTCACTCTGAGGGCTTCAATAGGCATAACGACAGATGGTTTGGCTGGGGCACACTATAATGATCCAAAATACCTTACAACAGTTCCTTTGCTTCCTGCAAGCCATGCTCTTAGCAATAAGGGTCCAGGAGAGGGTTTATCACTCTTCTCAAGTGGCACTCTGGTCAGTTGCGTTAACATCATTCAGGGATGAAAGAGCCTTGTTGTACTCCCTGGTAGGTGTTCTACCTCAAGTAATTAGTGGTAACCCTGCAGTGATATGGGCTGAAATAACTACAAATATGGCAGAACTACATTCAAAATAAATCACTAGGAAAAAGTAAGGCCTCCTCCTGCTGTAGTGACACCAGAAAAGCCTCTCTTCTTGGTTTTTGGAATTTTGAAGTTTCCCTCATTAATTTGAGCTACTGAAGAGTTACATCCCTGCTGACAGAGAAACTGGCTGGTATGTTGTTTTGTAATGTAGCACAGCCATCCCACTCTCATCCTTGCATTCATAAGTATGTGCCTGTAGTGGTTTGGTTCAGATCGTCTCTTACTTATTTTACCTCTGTGACATAAGAATTAGGAGAAAACAAAACAGGCTCAAACTTAAAAGACTCTAAGAAGTTTATTAGCAGACCTAAAAAGAAGGAAACAAAAGTTAGAATCAGATTAAACCTTTACAACACTTTTCCTCCCCACACTTTCTCCATGCTGGATAATGTAGAAACAAGCCTTAAGATTTCAGTCAGTTTACCACCTTATAATCTTTTCAGTTCACATAAAGAAATAGGAGTCTCTGAGTCTTTCTTGCTGACCCTATGGAGACATCCCCACTAGAGACAACTCTCTTATGGGTTCAATATCACAGCAAAACAGCCGCCCGGGAGGTTTCTGCTTGCAGTGAGGAAAAAGAGTCCCTAACCTCGAATCACCGCCTTCCCACAGCTGCTTTTCGAGGATTTCAATTTGAGCTAACACGGGGTGTCAATTTAAGGCTGAGCCGATCAGGAGCAAGGTCTTCTTCACTTATCTCTATGAGCAATCTTCACCTCTAGGAACTGGGGTCATCTTCGCACTGACCCCTCCTGGTTCCTTTGTACGGTCGGTTCAATCAGTGGATCAGTCCACATCCAAGGGTGGGACCATGCCCCCCACCCACTAGGCAGCCAAAGATTCTGTCAGTCCATACCAGAAGGTGGGACCCCTCCCCACCTACTAGGCAGAATCAACTTCAGGTGTATTGCACACCCCTCCAGGTGAAGGTAAAACTGAGTCCAAACACTCTGGAGCCAAAGGAATAAAGAGAGAAAGTGCAGAGGCACCTTAGCTCCCAATTGCTCTACCCCCCTCTGATGCTCTATGAAATTACAGCAGGGACTCCCATAGTCCAGTTCATCCCCAAAGGGTTTCTGCAACAGAATTTCAGCTTCCAGGTTTGAAGCATCTCCTCTTTCTTTTCCCTCAGGGTTTCAGCCCTTCCATCTTTACTGACTTACACCTTAGGGTGTTTCTTCAGGTTCTTTCTGCTTTCTCTCTGGGAGAGGATCAGCATTTTCAGGCCCATCTGTTCTGAAGAAAACTTAACAGCACTAACAGAGTTAATCTCACCCCGGCCGCGGCTGGAACTTCTCTTATCTCTCTCGGTCCCATGATCTCTGCTGGGGGAGTTGGAGCTGAGCTCTGCCGTGGCGGTGAAGGGGGGGGCCGCTGCCAGCCCAGCTCTACCTGCATGGGGCAGGGCTGGGGGGCCCAGATGGAACAGGGCCCGTCCCGGGGGGCAGCTGCCTCCTGGGTCGGGCCAGGCCGAGCAGGGCCCGGCCCGGCCCTGGGGCCGCAGGGCCCGGAGGCCCAAGTTGCCTCCTTGATGGCCGGAAGTCCAGAGAGAGCTTTCCCGGGCTCTGTCTATCTTAAAATGTGATTCGCAGAGGCGTGTCAAACTCCTAAGTGGCTTAAAACCTGTCAATAATCAAGTCAGACAATTGATTGGTTCTGATCCGAACCAGAAGGACCCTTTGCAAGAAAAACCCCTTCCGTGTCAAACCACAACAGTGCCTTACTTCAAGCATTAGCAACTGACACATGGCAGAACTAGAAAAATACTTTACATATCTATTTTTTATCCCCCTGTGACTACATCTAATTTTGTTTAACCCCTTTTCCTCTGTCCCCCTCATTTCTTTCTCTAATAGAAAACATTGAATATTCATATCTGCCTCTTTATTAAGTTTGTGCTGACTTTGAGAAACACCTTTCCACTTCTGGCCATTCTTGGACCTAATAGATTACAGACTGTACTTTTCACATTCACAGAAGCATACAATAGAAAATAATTTTTCAAACAACACTTTTCTTACTGTAATTGCCTTTTCTCTGTCATTTTTCCCCTTGCTGACAACCATTAGAAGAGTACTCACTGACTGATGTGATTTTGATCAAACCTGGCCCTATAGATGATGCTTTTGCCTGGGCAAGTGAAGAATCAGTCCACAGGGCTGGAAGATTAATTATCTTAATGTTAGCATCCTGAAATTGCCACTGCTCTGGTTTGGGTCAATGCTGTTGCTACACTGTGGCAGTTTTCAACAAACCAAAACAATCCACAGTAGCAGAGAATTTAGTTCTGATACATGCCAGGATGGAGATTAGATTAGACTGAGACACCCTGAGATATCCTAAGGGAAAATAAATAACAGATATATTTCTCTATAGAAATACAATCCTTGTCCCTAAAGGGAATTTCCAACTCTATTTGACCTCTGTAGAGGTTAAGGTTCAGATTCTGCTGGGTTGTTTCTTGGGGGTCTTTTTCTTTTATTACCATTATGACTGCAGAGTAAGGATTAGGGAACTTTGTGTTCCAGAGGTTATCCAAAATATTTGAAAGAAATAAACAAAAGAAAAAAATGCAAAGTCCTCAATTCCTTGATTATTTGAATAAACTAATGAGGTATGAGCGCAAGCTGTCTGAATCAGCTGCAACACGGCAGAACAGATGCACTCTGTCGGTGAAACTACCATGTTCTGCCAATGTAGTCATGTTGGAAAAAAAGTCTGTGGACATAAAATCACATTGTTTGACTGGTACAAGCTGGCAAAATCTCTAGAATGGATACAGCAAACAAGAGGGTTTTTTTCAGCTTAATCTGTGACCTGACAAAGGCAATGTGTCTTTTTTGACAAAGCTCTCCTTTTGACATATAAGAGGTATCTCAGACAGAGAGTTCTGTCAGTATGTGTGGACATAGAATATAGTGAGAAAAATCTGAGATGTAGGTATGAGTATGTTAAACAGCCCACTAACAATCACAGGACACACAGAGAGAGAAAAAAAAAAAATACAAAATTCATTAGGCACTGAAAAGAAAACATAAAAGATTAAGAGGAGCCTTCCAGGTACTCTTAAGACTTTTCCCATACTTAATTTCATGATCTCTGATATCATCCATACCACCTGTAATTGTACAATGAAAGAAAGCAAGATAAGCTTGCTATTATTTTCTTTCTAGATTCTGCTATTGTAACTGTGAAATGATGGCATCAATGAAGTGAGAGAATTTCACTGAAGTTATTTCTAAAATTAAAGGTATTCACTAGCTACCACACAGAGACATCAGAATTAGTTTTCAAGGATTTAAATCTTCCATCTTTAAATTGACAGTTAAATCCAGCTCAACATGAAAGCAGCCAACAGCCATCTGATGACTGTTCAACGCATAAAGTGAAATTACTTTAATTCAGTGTTGGACAATACCCAAAAAAAAAAAAAAATATACATCTTTCCCAACTTGATGAGTGACACTTTTACTGATAGTATCACCATTAAATCCTGTATTCCCTTGGACAGCTCCTCCAGTAATTGGCCTTTTGCCTGGTGAAATTGATAGGTATCAAAGTTATAGCAATTCAACTATGTCCCCATTACTCTGTGCTTGTGGACATATCAAGCATCACTGCCTTTATTGGAGCTCTGAGAAAATTTAAGCCTTTCCCACAAGGAGCATATTAAGTGGACAAGCATCAGTTTGTACTTTAGGTCAAGTCTAACACACCCGGTTTCCAGACAAATTCCAAAAGAAACAACTATTCAAGTGACAATGATGCATTTTTAAAAGAAGCGTATTTAATTTATGGGCAGTCTGCCATATATTGAACAACTTTCCATTCCTCTACTTGTTTCCTGTGGCTGTGCTCAGAAACTGGGAGTTGTAATACTGAACCACAGTAACCAACAGAAAGTAAGCAAAGCCTAACAAAATCCCTGAGAAGTCTTTAATTTTACCAGTGCTTAGTGCTTAGAAAAACCCACAGCTAATACTTCAGAGTTTTCATGTAAGTGACAAAAAAATTCTCAGTGCAAACATGAACATGTATCTACCTATGCATTTAGTAGCTTAATCTATAAAAATGACTCCTTGCTACTTTGCAAGACCTAATAATAATGTTAAAATGCAAAACAAAATAAAATATCTGCTCCACTACCACCTATCTACTAGCAGGCTCTGAACCAGTATTAACAAGAATAAATGTCAAAATACATTCTTCAATACAGCACAGAGGTAGAGGCAATGATGCTAACGTCTCTACCTTTGTAGAGACACCCCAGCACCCCCAAATGCAAAGATTTATTCTTATGCTAGTCTCCTGATCCTCCTAGATAATATTTCCTAAACTTCTAATCCAGTTCAAACAAAATCTTTTTCCCACTGAATTTAATCTGCTTTCAAGCATGTAGTATTTACAATCATCAAGACATATTTATTTAATGTTTTACTAGAATTTAAAAGCCAAACATTACCTGAAGATCACTATTGTTTTTATTCTCTAGGAATCAGTAATTTATAGACTTCTTTAGATTTTGAATTCTGGAACCATAGTGGCCTCTATTGTTGTCATATTAGAACAGCATGTGTCGCAAGTGTAAATAAACCCTCTTTAGACATTTTTAAATCACTGAAAATATGTGACAATAGTTCTTGTAAATCAACCCATCACCTTGGCTCCAATTTACAGAAAAACATTTAAAGATATTCCTGGGATAGCAAGATCCTCACACAGCCATCTAACATCAGATCAGTCACAGACATGCTAAGCTTTTTCAAGTGAAATTAGGTTCTGCCTTGAAAATTACAGAAGATATAATGCCTGTAAAATTATCTCATTGTGCTGAGAATATCAGGAAAGTCACATATACTAAATGCAGTCTTTTTCATCTTGCTGATCAAATGATTGTTTGTGTGAAGATAAAAGATGGAATTGTATGCAACCTCAACCATCCACAAACTTTGACTAGATCATAGATTTAATTTAGGCTTTTCCAGTGCTATAAATAGCTACCTTAATAGAAAAATTGATTGTTTTTTCCAAATTACAGTATAAACAAACTTAAAATACAGGTGTAAATCTGCTTTGGAGACTAAATGTCTCCTTGTCATCTGGCTGTTCAAGAATCCCAGACAGTTTCTTTAGACAATTTATCTAGTTTTTAGATTAATAAAATTAGACAAGATGAATGCCACCCTAAAAGATTAAATCTGATGTCGGTTTACTAAAAGCTAACAGAATAATTATTCTGTAAAAAATACTCCAATGTAATTTATGTCAACACTTTATATACAAGAATGAATTTTCATTGTGAGAAAATTAAGTACTCTCTAATTTATTAATCAGTTTTTGCCCAACACCATCAGAAGACAATTAAAATGATGCACTGAATTTCAGTTCTAGGAAGTATTGAAGTCTGATATTAAATATTCAATTGAGAATAGACTAAAATGTAGCTCCTTTGTTTCCTTTCCCCTCAGGAAGCATGACTGATCTTCCTTATTCTCACTACTACAAGGTGATTTATACTCCTTGTGTTTAACATAATATGAAAAAAATATTTCCTTCCCAATTTTTTAACCAAAAATAATCCCCATTATTTTACTGTTGGACTTACAAATAAAAAGAGGCAGTCTTTTGCAGAAAAGAATGGTACCAAAAGTTTAAGATTTTATGTTATTCAGCATCGACTGTTCTTAATATCTGGAGGAGAATTAATATGAAATAGTATAGTAAATAAAGGTCTTAGTTATCATATTTGCATCAAAGTGTGTATATATTTGTTGGCTGACATTTGGAAAAATAATTAAAAGGAAAATATTATTTGTGGTTATAGCGAGCTGTAAAAATGCACACAATGGGATTTTTTTTATGAAGAGCCAAGGATATGATGAATGAAGCTTGTGTAACTTGGACATACAACTTAGAAAGGAGACAAGACTAACACAAAATAATTGAAGATGTTGAGACATCACTGTTCTTATACTTCTGTGACTTTGCTGCAAATAGATAAAATGCAAGCACTGTAAATAGGCAACAGATCTGAGCAGATCACTGTCAATCTCATATTTTACGTGGCTGAAAAAAAAAGTTATTTTTATGTTAAATTCAGACTGCAAACTTTTCCAGTTGCTACTTATTTTAATCAGCAAAAAATAGTAACAATCCATCAGGAGGCAGAAAGAGAACAAAATATACATGTATGAGGTACTTCCTTTTGAGAGATGTTCGCTCCCTTTCAGGTATCAGTGAATAAAAAAATTAAAGTAGCTTCTGCTGGAAGAGCATGCCAGTAGTAGTGCTAGTGTATGGTTGTCTTTTGTTAGTACCTTGCCGCTTACCCTGAATAAAGATGATATTGCGTAGTTAGTTAATTCAGTAAAAATAATAATTAAACAATTAGTATTACTGAAATAAGCACTGAGGCTGCCTCCTAAAAAACTACTTTTTCCTTGTCCTTCCCTTTGATAGATGTGACAGAACTATACTGTTGTAGAGCTAGATTTGGTTTAGCAAGCTGCAGCTTTTCCTGAGAGGTCTGCTTAGGGCAGCGCAACCATTTCACCCCCAGAGTCCTTTTCAGATGGCTCCACACTCTTGCTCCAACCAGCTATCAGCTTTACAACACAGTGACGGCGAAGGAGGCAAGAAGAGTCTCTCCATCGGGAACCTTTATTGTTTCATGTTGGTCCACTGGTTCCCAGAGGCAGAGTGACCCCATGATCCGAGTGCAGAGAATGCAGGGGCAGTACATGGGCAGAGTCTGGGTACAGGAATCAGTAGGGAGAACCGGAGGGAGTGGCCAGGACTAGGGGCAAGGGAGAGCAGGGAGGAACAATATGGGATAAGAGAAGCAATGAGAAAACAGATCACCACATCTTCTCCTTTTATATTAAATTGAAAAGGGAAGGGCGTAATTTTTATACAACAGAAAAAATGGTAAAACAATGCAAAATAGTTACATTTAAAATGATGAGGCGGCTGGTTGTTGTTGACTTTGGAGATCAGTGCTGGTTGAGTTCTCGCACAGCAGCTGCTTTTGCAGCTTATCGCACTCTTTCTTCTGATGGAACGGCATCCTTTGGTTGCTCCTTGTTTCACTTCTGGTCTATGCAGCATGGTGAATGGGGGAGGCTACGCCGCCGCTCCCATGCCATGAGGCACGTGGAGCCACAGCTCCACACCCCATGCCGATACCCTCGGAGCAGGCCAGGTCGCATGGTCCGCAGGCCAGGGTTTTTCCCCAGTGCAGCCACCACTCTCACGCCAATACTGCTTGGGGCTGGGCCAGCCCTGTGCAGTCCCTGTTATTTTGTTGGGGTTTTTTGGTTTTGGGTTTTTTTTCACTTTTGGTGTGGGCGCTGCTCTCGCATCACGGTCCGAGCCAGCTGGCGGGGACCAGGGGTGGCCCAGAGCAGGACTGCAGAAGGCTGCGCAGCCTCAGCGGGGCCTAGGGCATCTCACGCTGGACTGGCCACACGCACTTCTGGGTTCGGGAACAAGAAAATCAGAGGGGGATAGGCAAAGGCAGGAGGCAGGGACAGAGTGGGACAGGATACCAGTGGGGGGCCGGGGGATGGTGTGAACATGGGCGGGGCCTGCTGCCAGGAGGGAAGAGGCTGCCATGGCAGCCCATGCGGCCCCAGGGAGGGGGGCACAGCTGGAATGGGAAATGCAATGATGGAGGAAGGGGCTGCTGGGGCAAGTACGGCGCTGCAGGGCAGGGACTTGGCACAAAGGCACTATGTGTCTCGGGGGAGGGGAAGGGGACCAACGCATCAACACCAAGCGATGCAGGGGGCGGGTTTAAGGAGGGGACAAGGGTTTCTCACGTGTGGGAAGATATGGAGTACAAGAAGAAGGCAACTTGGCGGAGCCAAACATGAGATAGCTGCCATCTTGGCTGCCACTTAGAGCCAACACGGTGGGAGGTCGGGGAGGTTGGGAAAAGGGTTTTAGGGGAGCTCCTGGGCCAGGGTGATCAGCCCTAGCTCGGTGAGGGGGCTGGGAAGACACAGAAGGGCCAGAACATTTTCCGATCTCTCTGAAGGTCAGAGGAAGAGGACCAGGGTTTTCTGTTTCCAGATGACTGAGTGAAACAAAACAGAGGTTAGTTCTTTTTATCTCTCATGCACATGGACCTCCCACAGCTAATCTTAAGACTCCCAAATGAGGGGCACAGAACTTGCATCTTCTCTTTTTAGAGATGGGCTTTTTCTTGCGGGGGCTTCACATGAGGTGTGACCTCCTTCACCTTGACAAGAGCCCACCCCCAACCCTCCACCCAAACCAAGGCAAAAGGATTAAACTAAAAAGAAAAATGACCCTCCAAACAAGGCCATTTCCCGGCTGCCTTCTGAGGCGTACCAGCACAAAGAGTCTCCCACTCACATACCAGGCCAGGCAGACTCTTCTTCAGGGCTTGCCAGAACAGCAAATCGACTTAAGGCACTCGGTGTTGTCCATCACGTCCAGCCGACCTCTTTTTAAAAATGCTACTTTTCTCAAGAGGGTACCAGCCGTCCCTTCAGTCATCTCACTGAAACATGAGCTTTGCATTGGGGAAATGGCTTCCCAAAGGTGACTAGGGTCTCCAGGACACCTCTTCTCAGATGCCTCACATTGGGATGCCATTTATTGTGGTGCTAGGTTTGGTTTAGCAAGCTGCAGCTTTCCTGGAGAGCTCAGCTTGGCTGCTTAGGGCAGGGCAGACATTCTGCCCTCCCGTAGTCCTTTTGGACTTCTCTGAGCTCCTACTCCAGCTAGCTGGGTTCTACAGCCCAGTGACGGCAAAGGAGTCAAGAAGGATCTCTCCATCGGGAGCCTTTATTGTTTCATGTTGGTCCACTGGTTCCCAGAGGCAGAGAGACTGATTTGGGAACAGGGGGGGTGTGCCAGATCGCAGGGGCGGTACATGGGCAGAGTCAGGGTACAGGAACCAAAAGGGAGAGCCTGAGGGAGTGACCAGGACTAGGGCGAGGGAAAGCGGGAGGGAACGATATGGGATAAGAAAAGCAATGGGTAAATAGATCACATTATACAACACCCCTAGCTGAAAGTGGGACCTCAAAAGACCATCTGGTCCAGCTTTTGGTCGAAAGGGAAAGTAAATGAGATTATCTAGCACCCTGTCCAATTGCACCCTGTAAACCTCCAATGCTGGAGTCTCTACCACATCCCTGGGGAGGTTGTTCCATTGAATGATTGGTTTTGCTGTAAAAAATTCCTTTCTTGTATCATGATAAAACCTCTCCTGGTACAAGTTGCATCTATTTCCCTCTATCTTCTCCAGGTGGCTCCTTGTAAAAAGAGAGCCTCAGTCCTCTTTGCAGCTGCCCTTTAAGGACTGAAATACCATGAATAAAGTCTTCTTCTAGGCCTTCTCTTCTCCTGGGGAAAAAAAAAACCTTAATTTCTTCAGTCTCTTCTTATAGAACAGGTTCTCTAACCTTTTGGTCATCATGGACCTCCTTTGAACCCTCTCCAGCTGGTGTCTTTCTTGAATTGTGGGGACCATAACCAGGCACAGCACTCCAGGTGCAGCCTGGCAAGTGGGATGCGTCTCTTTACCTCTGCCAGGAATGCCCCTGTGGGTATGCCATTTCCGACATGCCATTACAGCTGTAGCAATTCACAACTTGCATATTTGTCTTCCAGGTAGCCTTCAGCAAGACTCCTCTGCAGTCACACAGATCCCGGCCTGTACTGAGCTGTCCAGTTGTCATCCCAGGTGTGTGACTACACTTGTCTTTGTTAAACTTTGTACCATTAACGTAACCAAACCAGCCGGTCCTGGTCTCTCTTTAAGATGGCTCTCGCTTTTGGCTTGTCCACCTCACTGCTCAGTTTAGTATCGTCAGCAAACTTGCTGTGCTTCATTCCCATCCTCCAGATCATTTATGAAGGTGCTGAACAGCATGGAGCTAGGTGTCAATCCTGGGGGACACATCTCACTTGTGACAGACTGCCAGCCTCAGTAAAAACCATTGATCACTATGGAATCACCAAGAGCTGAAAATAGGTTCTAAAACTGTAAATCTGTGGGTTACATAGCACATTACATGAAAGGTTAATTTATGAGAACCTCAATCTTTAAAATGTCTGTAGGGTATGTTGAGCATTTTCTGAAGATATAGCACTTTTTCCTTATTGTAGCACTAAAAAGTGCTACAGTAGAGATGGTGTGCTGACCTGATTTAAATATGTATAGGATTTCTTTTACTTTTTTTTTTTTTAATTTAGTTGAAACAGAACTTTTGAAGACATAATTTAGTAGAAAAATATTTTTTTTTTAGATTAGTCAGATGCCTGGTGGTGTTAATTTCATTTAAAGGAGTTACATAAACTTTCATTTCGCTTTTTAATCCAACTTTAGACTTTAGACAAAGTCTGTGTTTTTCACACAAAGCATCTGTGCAGCTCTCATTTCCCTCAGGTCATTATTTAGAGCAGGAAAGTAGAGTTAAATTCAAATGCTACTTTGTGCTTTCATTGTTCAGATGCTGCTAGAGATTGCCCACTTTTTTCAGAAACTCATAGTGCCCTTGGGGTTCTGTTAGCCATTCTAATAGCAGAATTAGGAGAAGACAGATGGAAAAAGAAAGAATTCGAGTTGGAAGCAGCTGTTATGAAATCTGCTTCAAGAATACAATTGCTTATATAGCCTTACTCTGACAAAGCCAAAAAAGGAAAACATATTTTTCACCCTGGCACACCAGCTGGTGTCGCTGCTATAGTCAAAGCAACTGTACTGCTTAGAAAAACACAGATTAGGAATTGCATCATCAATGGCAACATGAAAAGGGACAGAAATACAAATTAATAAATGTCTCACCCATCCTACTATAAATCTAGAAGCAACAGGATTTATGTAAATAAAAGCTTATTTAACTACAAAAATACGTTTAAACATATGATGTTTAACCTTTGAGCATTCTCAGTGGTATGTTGTCTTACAGAGTTTCTGGGGATAGTGACAGAGGCACTGATTCAATCAGTGTGAGGGTGGTGAACAAAAAAGTATTTTCTCTCTCAGATAAATCCACAATTGCCAACCCCTGTCCTAGAGCGACCCAACCACTTTTCTGTTTTACATCACGTATGAACATGAACACAACATGTAGTAAAGAGGTTAGTGACATCTCATGTAGACAAATGCTTCAGCTTGCCCAAATGCTACAGAAACTATATATACAGTCCTGGAACCCTGCCCATGTATGAGGTCTGGCATGTGGACCACTGGCTAGACCACTCTGATTTATCTGGACATTACCAAAATGTCCTTTCCATGACATAATCAGCAATATTAAACTTCACACAGTTACATCCTAGGTATGACTGGGAACAGAGGTGATAAGGATGAGATTGAGTTACCTAACACCATCCTGTTAGTTGTCCCAGCATAGCTTGCCCAGGTTTCCACTGCTACTCCAGATAATTGCAGATCTTCTGCTGGTTCTGCATCATATCTACCAGCCCCATGGAGTTTGCTCAGACAGAGCAAGTAGCATGACAGCAAATTACTGTTTTCAGAAACTGAGAGCTAAATTACTCTCTTTTAAATAATCTTGAGTGTCAGGTGCTACTAGAAAATCTCTAAGGCTCACTCTAGTAAATTAAATTTGTCCAGGAAGAGTCCTGGGTATGAATTAAAAGGCATGGAATGCATTTATACTGGTATCTAACCACCCTGGCATGCAAAACTAGGGTTGTCACAAAGCCAGTTGTTGGCTTTGTCTCAGTATGCTTTGGGAAGGTACTGAGGCAGGCCAAAAGCATGCAAGAAACACTCAGAGCATTTAATAATGTGGGCAATCATATTTCAATGCCCAGGAATGATGCTTATTACATACTTGTGATCTATTCATCTACTGTGTTTCTGAAGGAGGCAGGTGGGGAAAGAAATATCTCTAGTGACTCCTTCCAAAGGTGCCCATGGAATCTTAGCATTTTACTCTCTTGTGACCAGAAAAAGACTCCCAAACACAACTCATACAAAGAAGGTTTATCATTATGCCCATATCTCTGAAACATGCACTTATCTTTCCTGCAGTTTGGTGTCAAAGAGTTCAGCCTCAGACCGAGCCCCCAAAAGTCTAGACTCTTGGGTTAGTCTTGAGATGGGCATCAGGAAAACCTGGGCTTGAAGTTGCCAAGTTGACATCCCTTAGTAAATAGTCCCAGAAACCTTGTTAGTGATCGGAAAGAGCTTGAAGCATCTAACTTGAAATGTAGTTTCTCAGACCATAATGAGATGAGCGAGAACAAGATTCAGAGCCTGTAACGGTGCTGCAAAACCTTTTGGAAACACATAGTAGAGAGAGTGAGTGGGTTAATTCTGTAGATCACTTTCTCAGTAAGAGTCATCAGAAAATGTGAGTTCTTACAATTTAGAAGCTTCACATTTTTTTTCCCCTGTGGATGAGAGGTTGAAGCCAGAGCTTGACAAGTCATCCAGTATACAATGTCTTCTATAACATGAGCTAGCTGCAAATCTCCTGCTTTCAAGGAACCAAAGATTCAAGCTTAATTCAAATAAAATAAGTACATGTCTGTTTTCATGAAAATATTGTCCTTACTTCAACAAATCCTCTATCCTTTCGTCATATTGTTCCAAGACATTTGCAGGCAACAAATATATCCTACCTCAGCCTGCATTGTGCTGATCTAAAAAAAAAAAAAAAAAAGAATATAATTTCTGCTCCCTCTTGTAGGTTGTCTACTCTAATGGGAGATTTGTCAATCATGTCTTGAATTCAGATGTTCAATTTATCTTTCTTGAACATAACTGACGAGACAATATCATATCATTATAGTAACTTTTTCCTTCTTTACTCTAAAAAACCTCTTCTGACACAATTTACATTTTAGTTGTCTATTTTCATGGTTGAATTACTGCAGATACTCTCAGTATCAAATCTGTGAGTTTGATCTCCTCTTTACACTCTTATTTTCCTTTGAGTGGCTTACTGCAGAAATGTTGTTATTAATGCCAAAGTGCATCACCTCACACTCTGTTCTACAAATTTTCATCTCAAATCCTTCAAACATAAATAAAGTTAACACTTAAAATGATGGGCAGCAAAGTCTGAATCATTTGTGGCTGAGAAGCACATTCAATGGGATTTTCAACTCCTGAGGAAAATCTTTTAATTATTCTCTAATAATTAATGAGGGAAGCCACCCACAACAGTCCACTATTTCCCAAGGCCCTGCTTTGGGGCTGTGGCTTGGGTAGGAGATGTGCAGGTTTGTCTTAGGTATATAACCTCCAGAGTGGGAAAGGAGAAATAGTCAGCTTGGCATTTCCCTTCTTCACAAGCACACCTCACTGTGAGGAGCTAGGACTCAAGTTTTCTCTGGAGATCAGACAACGTGCACTAAGCCTTGTTGAGTATTATCAGCAGTACTCATTGAATCTTAAGTCCCTGAGACTGATTAAAGCAAGAACTTTGGTATCCTGATATCTTGAACAGTCTTTAAACCTCTGAGCAACAGGAAGATGATGGGTGCAGCACAAAAGTACAAAAGCATTAGATAGTTTTGAAAGGAAAAAAGACTCACAAAACAGGAAAGAAACTCTTATTTAATTTAACTAATTTAATGAATTAAAACTTTTAAAGGCTCCATTTTTTCAGTCAGCCTTAGGTAGAGGTGAGAAGGATGTCAGAACTGCAACCAGAGAGCACCATAATGGATGCAGGTGCAATGAAGAAAAAAGATTTTCTTCAGAATTAACTGCGCTCAACTCTTATTCTAAAAGCACTTAGATTGGCTGAAATTTCTACTGTGATGAAAGAATATCCCTAGGCAATCCTATTTTTCCTAAGACCACTGACACCATAGCAAAAATGCTAGCATAGCAAACTGGAAGAAAACTCTCCCTAAACATGATGGATTGCTGTTTTCAGGCAATTTTTTCAAAAGCTGTTTATCTTCCATCTAGATATTCATATCACATGGATATAAAACTTTGAAATACAATTTTACTTTTTAATAACCTACAGTACTTGTTCCCCAGGGGACATTTTAATACTCTAGTATAATTTATTAAAGAATGAAAAACTAAAATAAAATCAAGTTTAATGTGTTTTTCTATTTACTAAGACTGCTTTGCATGGGATAATTTAATTATTTTTAATTGCAGCTTAAATGGCCATAATTACATAGTCTTCAATATTCAATATGTGATCTATACTATTTGCAATAGGATTTTTTAACATTAACATCATCTGATTAATCTACTTAACAACCACCAACTGCTGAGCATATTAAAGCATAACACAACAATTCATAAGCTCTACCGTGCTCTCATGAAGAGAGAAGAACAAAACTGACATAAAATTTTCATTTTTGATTCAGTGTTTATTTTTGTACTATGTGTTAAGGAAGAAAAATGACAATATTTTGTGCTGTTAAAATGTTCCCAAAGAAAGCAGAAAAATTATGTTAAAAATTACAAGTAGGAACTAGGGATAAGGGTAGCAATTATAGTGGAAAAACAAAATCAAAACAAAAATCCTCACCATAGTTTATCTCATGTAATGTTCAGAAAAATTGCTTTTATTCACATAAGAATGATGGCAGCCTCTCCAAAATAAACTCCTTTTATGCTAACCTTGACTTCAATGCAGCATCCCAGGGACCTTGCACTTGTTCTGATCTGTGGTTCTTTGGATTTTCTCCAGGTCCAACTTGACAGGTCGTCCAGTATACAATCTCTTCTATAACCTGAGCTAGCTGCAATACTCCTGCTTTGGAGATTTGAAGTTCTGACTCCAGGGAGACCGAACAGTGGTAGTGAAGTGATAAACACCTAAAAACAGCCCCTGCTCTTGGGCCATGCTTCTGAAGTTGTGAGAGTACTAGTCATCTCACAGCCACTATGATTTAACAGCCTCTCCTATTAGCAGGTGTTTTCTGTGGTAATTCTTGAGAAGGGATCCACAAATCAGCGCCCTGAAGTGCTGGGCACAGAACTGTTTCATTCATTCCAGCTGCAGGCACAGATGCCTTCCACAGGAAGACAGAACATGTAGTTTTGGGCAGTAATGGCTACATTGGAGCAGCCAAGACTGCTTGCAGCTCTAGGCAGAGGCCTTGGTCATCTATGAGACATGACAGTTTTGAACTGCAGAGTCCACCTGGCTGCCAGAAATGTCCACCATAGATGATCTGAAATATCAGCAGCAATGGTAGGTAAGATCATAAGATTTATGTGAAAAGAGGTGGCCTTGAATACATTCAAAAGGCAGCTCCTTGACCTCCCCTACCCCCCAAATTAACAAAACAAGAAAAGAAAACAGCAGCAGGAAACCAGAGAAGCAACTACAGACAAAAAAAATATCCCTACTGACTTCCTCACTCTCTTCACCAGTGATGGGACTTGAGGCAGCAGCATGAAGCTGAGTCAGGGGAGGTTTAGACTGGATATCAGGAAAAGGTTTTTCCTGAAGAGGGTGTCTGGGCACTGGGAGAGGCTCTGCAGGGAAGGCATCAAACCTGACATAGCTCAAGAAGTGTTTGGACAACATGCTCAGGCACATGGTGTGACTCTTGGGGTGTCCTGTGAAGGGCCAGGGGTTGGACTCAGTGATCCTGATGGGTCTTTTCCAACTCAGTGTGTTCTATGATTCTATGAACATTTACAATTAATTGGGAGAATACTACATTATTTTTTCTTTGATCCTGACACACATCCCTTCTATTTCATTTCTTCTTGTTGTTCTTATTTTGAAATTCTGCTCCTTTTTAGAACATTTTGGTACTGAAAAATTTGCTTTTCAAAATAAGATACAGAGATATTTTTCTGATCTTAATACATTTCTCTCAGCTTCCTAAGCTGATTAGCCTTGAACCATACAAATTCTTAATCCACCTTCCTCCTGATGCCATAGCTGTTTATGCCACTTTAGCAGACCCACAGCCCTTACTCTTAAGGGCCAAAGCACCTAAAAGCCTCAAGAACAATTTTTTTTACTTGGTGGCTCTTTTGTCCTATCTTTGCAGACCTCAAAACTACACTGTTCATGGAAAGAGCTCTCTATTACCTTTCTCTAAAAATCTCATTATTCTCATAAAATTGGAAATTTCTATGAAAAAAAATACTCTTATTTCATAAAGTAGGAGTGTTTCTTATGATACAGTCTTACGAATTTTAAAGTGGAGGGAAAGAGTTTAAAAAATATATTTATAAGCAAACATTTTGCAAGTAAAAATAGAGCCATGGAAGGGATAGCATGGCATTTTCATTTATTTAAAAATCTTAAAGCACAACTGAAATACATTTTTTCTTCAGGATATTTACATCTATGGACTTTTTTTTATTATGATGTAAGGAAGCATGTGGTTGCAGTTTTGTTACAGTTGTTGGTTTATAGCCTCATCTAACTCAGGTTTATTGTAATCCAATCATTCTAAAACCATTGAGTATCATCAATCCATCAGTGGTTCTTCTCAGGGACTAGTTAAACTGAGTATTTTGGGAACCATGATGCAGAGAACTGAAGAGCATTAATCTATTAACCTTTCTTATTCCAATTAGGAAGCACTTGAATTCATAGATACAATGAAACTTTGTATTGAAGTTGGAATTTTGAAATATCCCCTAAATATTTATTTTTAGGTTGCCTTGAAGAGAAAAACCCTGAGTAACATGCATATTTAATCTCAATTGGTGCTGCATCAAGCACGTTAATTAATTAGTATTTTTCCTATCTTTCATAAGAATATTACATATTTTATGCAGTATTACTTCTCCTTGGCACAGCTCTAAAGACATTGAGGGTGCCAACATGCCATTCACTTCAGCAAAACTTCACATAACAAAAAATGCATAGAAATACTGCAACAGAAAACCAGTATGCTAGAGTCACAAGAACTAAAATATAAATGGTACCACTTCATTTTCACACTCCCAGAACACCAAAGCAGTGACTGAGGCTCTGGAATAAAGCTAAATACATTCTGTCTATCCACAAGTCATGTTCCAAATAATCATAGTTGGATCATTTTTATGGAATTAAAGAAAAATTTTACAGCATATACATGCTGCTCTAGCAAGTATATTACAGCTTCAGTTATCACATAGCTTTCATTTCTTTGTCTCCTTAAAAAAAGCAGCAAATGATGTTATCCATAATTTCAATACAGTGTCACTTCTTTGAAGCAAACCCCAAATCTTTGCCAGTTGTATTCCTCGCCACTACTTTCAAATGAAAATGCAGTGGGTTTTAGCTTCCCCTTACCAATCCATGTGAATAAAATATATTCTGAGGACAGTGCAATTAAAGGTAAAGTCATAAAAGTTTATTGATGGATAGAGACAAAAGAAAAAAAAAAAAAAGCCATGGTTTTTAAAATAATCTTTAAAGTTTTTGCTTTGCAGGTCCACGCCAGAATATAAGTGGATGAATTTGAGTGCACACAGATTTTCCCCGGATATTTTGTAACCGAAAGAAACCACTAGAGGGCAAAATGTCCATTGCTAAAAGCAGAAGTGACCCAGGCATATGAACGAGAAAAGTAAAAGCGGAAAATTCCCTGGAACAGCCTTTTCTTGTCTTCTCCCTACACCACCCTACCCCCCAAATCAAATAGAAGCTTCTAATCAAAATATCAATTAATAATATAACAGTTTTCTTTTAAGCTCTGTCAAGGAGATGATTTCTCATGAGGTCAAATCTATATTGATGCTTGTTCTTTCTTGCTTCTACAAATAGCTACTTTCTGCAAACATTTTGGTGTTCTTAGCACTAACCCTTTTGGTTTAGAATATCTGGAAATAACAGGAACTTGAACTTGAAAGTTTACCAAAAGTATGCGGGGAAAAAAGTAAAAATTCACTGGAGCAATACATTAATTTAGCCCCAATTTTGGTTTGGCCAGCTATATGAGTAAATATGCATTGCAATTTTTTAAGGGTCCAGCTGTATAGCTAAATTGCATTTATGATGAAGTGACACATTCAAATCTGAGACTAAAATCTTACTGGGACAGAGCTGTTAAAGCTATAGCCAAATTCAAATTTTAGGACTCCTTCTCTCCAGCTGAGTCAGAGCCATGAGTTGGGAGGTTAGGCCTCACACAAAATACATGGGGAAATTCTAAGGCTGAAAGGTAAAAGGGAAGACACAGGGGGATCTCATCAGTGTATATAAACATCAAAAGGGAGGGTGCAAACATGACAGAGCCAGGCTCTTTTCAGTGGTTCCCAGTGACAGAGCCAGAGGCAATAGGCACCAACTGACCATCCAGATGTTCCCTCTGAGAATCCAGAAACACTTTTTCACTGTGAGGGCAACCAAGCACCTGTGCAGGCTGGCCAGAGAGGTGGTAGAGTCACCATTCTTGGAGTTGCTCAAAAGCCATCTGGACATGGCCCTGAGCAGCTGACTCGGTGTCTCTGCTTGAGCAGAGGGGTTGGACCAGATAGGTCCCTTCCAGCCTCAGCCCAAACCTGGTTCTGTGAGCAACTGAGAGACAGTGACTCATTCCCAGATAGGCAGCCATAAAACGACCTTGGGTAGTGAAGATACATAACCTTGTTTTTATGAGAGCTAGAAGAAGACACCATAAAGAGGTGGAGAATAAATAGAATTAATAATAATAATTATTATTAATAATTAAATAAGCAGTTTTCTTCCATTTTTAACAGAGCATGACATTGACCTTGCAGATAACAGCAAGGCAACTAAAAGTGCATATTAACAAAAAAACAAAAAATACTGTAACAGACGTGAAAATAGATCTCAGGGAATTAAACATATATGAATTACTCATAATCACAAGCTGAAATCCAGAATGGTGGAAGAACTGAAAAATGAAGTTGCAGGTCAGACAGCATGTATTTTAAGATCACTTCCATAAGAAGAGAACAAACCTGAAAAACAGAAAAATACTTGTATTCAGGAGAAAAGAATAACCAGATAAATATAGAGTCTTTGTAGTACTGAAATTGGGGACATTTTCTATCTATCTATAGACTCAATTTTGTTCATTAAAAAATGTAAAACTGTAACATGAGCTTTTAAAAAGTGAAATTATTTTCCACAGTAGGGTAATGAATTAAGAGCTCATCCATCTGGGCTCTAACACTCTGTCACACTAAAACTTAGTCATCTAGCTAAGCAGATAAAGATTAATAGATATCTAACCTGAATAAGGAATTGGTCTAACAGGAGACAACACCAAAGAGAATTAAACAGGAAACTCCTGTGTGAGATTGATTAGGGAAGAAAAAAATAGCTTTTGGCATGATCTCTTTACAAATTTCCATTGCTAGAAAAGGAGTTCTCATCACAAAAATAGGAGACAATGTTAGCAAAAACACAGGTGTAAATGACCTGAAGGACCATATTAGGGGATATTCAGCAATACTAAATACACTCTGTACAGTAATAACTGAAAAGATTCAAACTTATTTTTAATTTCAAATTTATTTCTACCATATGAAAGCAGAAGGACCCAACCATATTTGTTAATCATAGGGTGATGGGATACTGGAATATGAATGTGATACAGCTACCTAAAAGGCAAATGCAATACTAGCATATCATCATTCAGAATATGGTGACTGTCAATCTTAGGACATTAAATAAAAAGGAATAGAATTAGGTAAGACTGTTAAGTTGGTAAAGACAAAGAAAAGTCTGTCATAGGAAAGAAGATTAAAACACCTCTAGAATTTTTCAAGACCAAAGTGAAAGCTGAGGGGAAATTTAACTATTTTTTGTAAAATACTTCGGGAGATACACACTAAAGAAGAAAGAATAGCGATTTCAAGGGAGGAACATTATTAGTACAAATACAGCTATGAATAAACTTTCAAGGACAAGTCAGGAGAAGCCCTCAAGCAGTTTTTTATGGGAGATAGGGCAGAAAGGAATGTCAAGGGAAGAGCATAAAAGTACTATTGAGATGGGGTTTTATATACTTATGAAAATATATTCCAGCCCTCTGCTATTGCAGTCATCATTCAGAGAGATCTATAAACTCCCTTCTAGTCCTGGTCTTCTTTTGAGGGCATGGCCTGAGATCTCATAAACAGAGCAAAGAAACTACTCAGAGGTGCTAGCACATTGGCATATGGATATGCTTTCAACAATTTGACAGACTGGATTAGCATTTCCACAGTTAGACAGTACCTGTGCCAGTACTCTGAGGCAATTTAGATATTTTATTAAGTTAGGCAGCAAGCGAGAGATCTGAGGATCTCAAGTGATGCATAAATTTCACTCATTGGCCTGTCAGGGGTTCTAGCCCACAGTGATGTATGCATATGCACAATAAAATACATGGCACCATACAGCTTCATCATGATAAATCATTTAAATTGCTTTCTGTTCCACTAGCCAAGCTAGCTAGGGCTTCCTATATTGAAATTTGCACTGTACACACACCAAAAATATCTTGCCGGTAATGAGAAAGAAATCTATAGCAGTAGACAGCTCTAGTAACTTTTGAGTATTATTACAAAGTAGCCCACATAGAAAGTCAGGTCTCCTCTTTCCCAGAATGAACTTTCTAGAAAAATAGAAAAAAGTAAGAAAAGTCAGGCAGGCATACCTACTGAAGCAAGCAAATTACTAACTTCTTGAATCATTGTCATCATTTGAGTACTCAAGCTTAGGGAACAGAATAGCTACACCCCTCAGTGAGGGCATTAAAAAAACTTACTATAAATGAAAATAATCAAAATATTCCACAACAGCAAAATAACTGAGTATCTTCTAGCCAGGAATTTGGATCAGGAATTGAATGATAATCGAGATGAATGCAAATGAAACATTAAGTGATTGTTCTTCTGACAGATTTAGACAAGCCTTAGCAAGCAGATCAAAAACCCTAAAATATATAGGAAATGATTTTAAATAAAATTCTTATATTGACATTACCAGCTCAATAGAATTGTAAAAGAAATCAAAGGAGGTGACTCGGGGACAGAAAAAACAACTACACAAAAACAGACCTCAAGGTGTAATAGTTCTTCATTAGTAGGACATAGAAATACATATAAAAAGATAATGAGAAAAATGTAACAGAGGACCTGCAACAAGGAAAATTTTATTTGAATGAATGAAATCAACCTGTTTTGAATTGAGTAAATTCATAGAATTCATTATAGATCAGCAAAAAGCAGAAACAAAATATCTAGAATTTTGGGCATTTTTTATGGACCACACATCACTTCACACGTTACAAATAAGGTCTATTCCAATTCATCTACATTTTAGAGCTGTGTTTTTCCATTTTATTAGTAGAGCAAAGAAAGACATTTCTTTAATGATTTATTTGAGCTTTGATGTGATGAATGCTAACTACATAATATTTAATAAGTTGTAACTTTACACTAGACATGAAATTAAATACTGACAAAAAAGGATGAGTTCTATCAGACCAGTGTCTGGTAGGAAACATGGACAAAGAAGGAAACTTTGTCCTACTCTGTCAATAATGGGTTTAAAGTTAAATACCAGATTTTTGTATCTAGGTATTCCCCAAACCAAAAATAACAAAAAAACAAAAGACCATGACTTCTGTCTTCTGGGTTGGAAAAGTCTGGCTTTTACTTTCAGACCATAGAAACAAAAATTAAGCCTGATGACAGTTTTCTACTGCTTTTTGCTCCTCAGACAAAGCTCAGTGTTCAAGTAAAGGTTTTCTTTTCTGGAAAGAAACAGGTGAACACTCTTCTGCATTCTCAGGAAATCCTGATTTTGAGAAGGTGAAGATGTTGAATTATGTCAAAGTGTCATCATCATAAAGCAAAACAAAATTATGGTGGACAGTCACATGATTAAAAATTGCCATGTAACAGGGATTAGCAGATGCTATCTTATTAGCAGAGCTTTTAAAAAAAATCAGCTAATGCAAATCTCTGATGTATTGCAATGGAAAGTAAAATGTTTCAGCAAGTTACCATGAAAGTGGACTAGATACAAAATTTATAGAAAATATATTTACATACTCCATAAGTTACAAAAGATTTGATTTACTCCATATAATTTATCCAGGTACTCATGAGAGAGATTTTAGAAATATATTCTGAAAACTATTCTAGTAGGATTTTGGATTAGATTTTTCTTTATCCTAAGAATGCTCTCAATGCTCATATTCTTTGGGGAGATATTTCACATAATATATGTCTCCAGGTGCACTGAAAACAAATTTGCAATTATCCTTGAAATTATTCCTATTGTTTCCAAAATCCTTTATATAGAAAAATCCTTGATAATATTCAAACTATGAAGCACCTTAAGAAGATCTGTATGGCAGACTGAAAGTCTTTAATTTAAAATCAAGCATCCTGGTAAAGTCAAATATTTTTTTTAATGCCCTGGTAACATTATCAAACCTAATCCCTAGCATGATTGCAAGAAAATACTATGTTGCCTGAGAAAAAAATACTTTCAGAAATCATTTGACTGTCTTTCTCTGCTTCTTAATTTCTGTTGTTTTTTTACTAATTCCAACTGCTTCATCTGCTTCCTTTTATCCACATCTTGTATATTTTACCCACTCTCCCACCCCCATTACTAGTAAATCATGCTTTTATAGAATTATTTTTCACTTCTCTCATTCATTGCCTTTGCTTTGCCTGAAGTTTCCAAGGTTTTTTTTTTTGCTATAATAGGCTAGACCAGGCAGGCTAACTTTGCCTTCATAGCACCATAAAATTGCAAGTAGTGAAAAAATTAATTCATTTACTGCAGTGTTAAAGTTCAGAAGCTATAGAAGAAATTTGTAATTTTTTTGTTTGGTTCTTTTTAAAGAAAACTAAGTAGCTGTTAAATCTGTCACTTCAGCCTTTTTAAAACACCTTGATTTAAAGTAACATACATTTTATGCTTATATGATTGTCTAATTGAAATAAAAATAATTCTAGCTTATTTGATAGTTACCATTATTTTTTTAGAAGCTAGTTGGATTGTTTGCTCTTTCCTCCTTATTTTGTATTAAATTTCTCCTTTCCCTTCTCTTTCTATCAGCCAAAAGCTGGTGGAGATGGCTGGATGCCAAAAAGCTGTGCTTGTGCCATGCTGCTGTGCACATAAAGTCAGTGTTTTGCTATAAGGAGCCAAAGAGCCAAAGGTGTCTGTGAGGCAGCCTTTAAAGCCTGAGAAGTTTTAAAACTTAATTTCATAGAATTATAGTTGAAATTTCTGTAGGAGGCTTGGGAGTTGCTGAGAGTCCCAGCCCTTTAATCTGAGTGTTAAAACGATGCACTAAGAATGCATATGAGCTAAGAGCTGAAATGGACCATCACATCGTCAAATGAAAGCTCAACAGAAGGGCCAAATTCTGTCAAGATAATCCCTAAGGTCAAAAGAATTCCTCATGAAGGATGGGACTAGTCCATTCAACAGATATAAACTCTCACTGAATGATCAACTAGATCATATGCCTCTTTCTTAATCTGATAATCTAATTAAGTGAGCTACCTAATGCTATTCTATTGGGATTCTACTGTGACCCATCACCACCTGTAAAGTGGAAACAAGAGTCTAATAACTTCCACTCACCAGAAACCTTCATAAATTTGTGCTCTGTGCATTATTAGAGAAGTACAGGAGTGAATTTTGCAGGGATGGCAGATAAGAAATAAAAATGCTATTTTCTTGCAAAAACACTAGGTTAAATAAGCATCACTGTTGGGGAGGATGAAATAGGGAAACCTTATAAATATGACTGCTTGGCAAAAGATTCTGAAAATATGAAACCTGTAAGTGAAACAGAAATGAAAGTTAGCTTTGAGATATAAGATACCAAGCTGTTAGTTACTGTACAACCAAAAAACAATGGGCTAGCCAGCTGAAGGAGAATCCCTCTTGATTAAACAATGTCTTTAGCAAAGAAAAGAATGCTTCAGCAAACAGAAAAGTCCAAGGGTCAGAGAAACCCTGCCAGCGCGGCAGGGAAGAAAGACAAAAGTAATTTTAGAAAGTAGTTTTTAGGAGTTAAAATGTAACACAGTATGGTAATGTAGCAGTTTTGATAGGTTGTATGTAAATTCCGTAAGGATTTTTGTCTTCTACTGATTGGATGTTGTACTATTACCATATTCAGTATAAGAAGAGATACAGTGTAATGTAACCAGACTTTAAGGCCTCTCTCTAGCTCTGGACCTCTTGCTCTACCTCTCGATCTAGCTATCTAGCTCTCTCTCAATCCAGCTCTCTCCCTCTCTCTATCTTGCTCCCTCTCTTGCTCTCTCTGGGGCATGCTCTGAAATGTGGCTGACAGCTTAAAGCAGAGCTCCTGCACTCACGACCCTTGCAAATAAACCACATGCTTCAGGAGCTGCCATGAACTGCAGACATTACCCGTACTGCTCTGTCCCGTACTCTTTGTTTTCTACACATCACCAGTTTCAGTCTCCAAATCTACATGTCTCTGTTTCAAAACTGACCTGTAAGCCTTCAGACTCACTCTAGACAGATTAGGGGGAAAACCTGAAAAAAATCTCCTGTCCTTCAGCCACGTTGAGCTCATTTTGTTTATGTAATTTCAACTAACAATATAAATCTCTGCTCTCAGCACAAATTGGACCAAATGACCTTCAGAGGTCCTCTCCTACCTGAGTTAGTCCACAATTCTAGAATAGTCGTTTTTTCCCCTCTATTTTTTTTAGTGAAAATAGAAAACTACTAAACTTGCTGATCTCAACCTCATCCCATGAGATGAAGTGTCTAAGCATAATGTATGGTTCCTTGAAAACACATAATCTTGAAATCTCTTTGGTGAGATTTCTATCTCAATGACAATAAAACTGGGTGGCAAGGGCCAAAAGAGATGTTGCTGAAGTTTGCTTTAAAAATAAAGTTGAATTATAGATGAGTTCTTAGTCTGAGGGCATTTAATTTGACAATAAACAAGTAACAATTTTTTTGACATCGAAGTGCCAAGCATCATATTTCCAGCAGTTTGAAGCACTTACATTGCATAGTTTTCATTCCCACTTGCTTTCAGCTGGCAGTCTCACATGGATTTCTAGTGCAAAATTAACTGTGACTGGCACAAAGCATATTCCTGCAGGCAAGGAGATTGCAAGAAGCATGCATATTTTGCCTTGGATGAAGCTCGTATAAGTTGGTAACTTCAGTTACCTTCCAAAACGGTCGTTTGCAGAATGTATTGGTTTATGATGGAAAGCAGACCCTCGAGTTTTAAATAAATCAGTGTGCCATTTTTTAATTATTCTCCTGCCTCTTTTGTGTAGCTGCGTCAGATGTTGTGTATTTTTTCCAGAATTATTCTTTGTAATCAAATTCATACATCAGAGAGTCACATATATTTTACAGTAGCTTTTCTTGTTTGTATATGACACATTATAAACTAAATCAACTGCTTCATTTTACATATAGAGCAGAAAGTTTATGGTCTTATTAAAACTCCAGTAACAGCCTATTGAATTTATTGTTGTGGAAAACAAAAGACATATCCTTAAGAAGAAAGTATTTTATTGTTTGGGGGTGGGTGATTTCCACTAGATTTTAGTTCATCATCATGCCTATCATAACTGCAATAGTGAAGACTAAAGGACATGAGGATAAGTAGCAGTTGAATGTTACCATAATCCCTCACTTGCTGAATTCCCTAATATTCAAGGATATTACAGTCCCTGTTTATAAACACAGCTGCTTTCTCTAGCATATCTGACCTCCTGTAAAATCACCTCCTGATAAATCCCTTCATAGTCTATTTTTCCTTACTTTCCATTTCATAGTCTTCTTAAATCAATGTCCTGAGAAAAGCACCTGCTCTACTGCAAAAATGTATTTCCCACAACTGGAATTGGTACAGGTTGCTGCTCTGCTCTAGGCTTGTGGGACAACAAATTTCTGCATCAGAAGAAAGGAAGAAAGGAAGATGAATTAATAACTTTGCTTCTCTGTACTGGCTCTATTTGTCACTGCTTCTGCCCTTCTGTCATAGCTAGAAAGACAGATTGAGCATTGGCAGTCCTTATTGCCTGGAACAGTCCATGAAACAAGATTACACACACGCACAAGAAGAATCAGAAACACACAGGCCTGAAGAGGATGAAATCTATCAAACTTTTTGGTATCAAGTAAATGTGAAAGGTGCTCCCCCTGCTTGAAAAAGGAAGCTTACTGTGGCACTCCAAGACAGATGCTCTCTGCAGCTGTCCTTTGAAGCAGTGAAGCCTGTGAGCAAGCTCACTACCCTTTGGCATGCTTGGCAGCCAGACTGCCTACCCAGGCTCAGACTGTCCACATTGTTATAGAGAGAAAGCCAAAACTTTGTCCCCTTTGGTGAACCCACTGCAGTACCAGTCTGACATTTCAACACATAATGTTGTAAACTGTCTAGGAAGGTCTCAGCTGACGGATCTGTTGTAGCACACATGATGGCAGATGTAGCCACTGCAAGAAAATTGTCCCAAACCTGCACAATTAACTTGCCTGTCTACATCTGGGTATGAGCCTGTATCAAAGTACCAACAGCAAAAATCACTTGGGCTTAAGGGTGGTTTCAGGCTACCTAGCTGGATCTTAAAAGGAAATATAACTAATGAAAATGAGATGTGCACTTTACACAAAATTGTTTTATCCCCGTATCTGGTACAAATATACCATCTGTAAAATACCATGTGCTGTCAGTGACCCTGTTTTAACAACATGTTGGTGAGATGGAAGTGACTAAATTAACCCCAGCAAAGGGTAACTCTCTGAGAAGGGCACTCTATAGAGGGTTACAAAGCTCTCTATTCACTTTTTGAATGACCATGCCTAGGAATAATGGAATTTGTCTCCATTGAAGGTGTTACTCTTTGATTATCATCTTACAAAAGTTCTATTTCCTACAATTTGGCTATCTTAATGTGTAGTCCTCAGCATGTTGGTACCTTGTAACAGATATACAAAAGTAAATTTTTCATAACATGTATGGGCTTACTACCGCTGAAAATATGAAAAGCTATTGTGCATAATGTAATTCCTAAATAATTGTGTCACATAAATTAGAAGTGGAAAAGGATATAGACAAATAATATAAAGTGGTAATAGATAGCATGACTGTATATATAAAACACAAGGCTTAATTGTGTTTCTCCTTATTTACTACCAAAACAAACCAAAATGAACCCTTAAAATAGCATCACTTCACTTTATTAAACTAACAATGTATTCTTACAAAAGACATCCTGACAGCTTCAGCATTAACTAGAATCTTCATGTCCAGACTACCAATCAATGTAGATATATTTGAAATGCTTTCCTCCAAGCTATTTTCTACACTAAAAACAATGACCTGATGAATTATATGTCATCCAAATTACTGTCTTTATATACTATTAAAATTTTCCTTTCTCGTATGCTCTACCCATTTTTATGTTAAAAAAAACCCCAACAATCACAGATATTCTTTGTGTTCTTTGGAGAGTATTCCCTACTTCACAGGGGCATGCCAAAATTTTCTCCTATGCTGTAGAGAATGAGGCATTTTCTGAAGTATTAACATCTCTGACAACACTGGTTGCCTTTCCTCATTTCCAAAAGAAAAAACCTTTTATTACAGGATCTGAACTTGACCAACAATCCAAGAAATTACAAAAATTTGGTACATTCACAAAACCAAATAAATCTGTTTCTATAGGTTCTGGAGACTTCTCAGGTAAGGGCTCAATATTTTACAGCATCAAGGACAAAACTATTGGCATCCATTTGACTCTCAGTAATCTTGCTTATGGTTCCAGTCCAAAACTATGGAAGCTGCATTAATTGTTTACAAATCTTCTGAACACTCACGTATCTCTTAGACACCTAGAGCTTCCAAAGTGGCAGATCATTCAACATGCACCTTTTGTTCCACCCCTACAGTGGATAAATCATAATATCAAAAAATCGACATTTAGACTAAAATTGCTGACAGTCCCTTACCTACAACATTTGGCATGACCGCAGTAACACAGTATAAGAGATTAAAGTTTCAAGTTTAGCACTGGTGATGAATCTGTACATTTCTGAATTAAACCTGAAATTTCTTGGCCTGTATTTTAAATTGAGTTGCCTCTGAAAGTGCTCCTTAGAGGAGGAACAGCTAAGCTACACTGGTGCATGCACACAAATTGCTATGCAAGACAAAGCTGTACTATTAGTGTAAATATATTCTGAGAGCACCAGAGATACAGGAAAATTGTACTACCTAAATCAAAGATATCCAAAAAACATTATCATAAATAATTTTACTTCATGTGTAAATCAATTTTCTCTGCTTAAATCAAGACATTTTATTTTGGCACAGCAGAAGACACTTTGCAAAAGCAACTGAAGCAATTTGTCATGGTGGGGTTTTTTTCACCCTATCAGTCTTGTCCAGGAAAAGATATTGAGTGTCATGAATTCCATCATTCAATCTCCAGTATAATATTTCCCTTTTCTTCCTACTGAAGTTCAAAATGAGCATGGGATGTCAGGCACTTTGCAATGTGCATTGCAAAGATCTGAGGTCTTTAGACAGACTATTACAAGTTCTTATCAGCACCACCATATGCTACAAGACAGAATGCACATCCATCTGTCAACACACATAATTCTCGTTTTCCGATTAAAGAATACCACACATACTTCTTTCCTCCAGCATTATGACCCTGTTTAGGGATATATAAAGGCAATTAATCTGCCAGAGAAAATAACAAACCAATGTATTTGAAATAAGGAGGACTTGATTTGCCTATGAACTATTTCAAATCAATTTTCTGTATGTAATTTCTTTTCCAGACTTGTAAAAATAGTTCCATCTAACTGTATTGACATTCAGTAAGAAGATATTAAAAAATACCTAATCATTTTTTTTTCAAATTTGGGTGACTTTTTTACATGATTATGGAAAAAAAATCTTTCTTAATTTTTAGTAATAATTCTATCATCACTCCAAAAAGAAATCTACCAACTAAAAAAAAAAAAAATCCTGTATACAGTGTGTGACAAAAACCCGATATCTTTCCCAAATAGAATATGAATTATTTCTGAAGGGGGAAAAAAAAAAAGAAACAGTCTTTGTACTTATCATTAAAAAAATATTAATTTGGGTTGTTTGGTTTTTTTTTTCTTTCAACTGGATAAGCATATAAACTGGGAGTGGTAAACTCCACTGGTGTATATATAGTCAGAACTTTCCATAAGAAAAAAATTTATTGTCATTATGACTTAATAGTCTGAGAATATCAAGAAAAGTATCTTCTGTTATGTGTAAAAAGATGATCTTAAAAACAATGTCAAAGAGTAACACTGGATTCCCCTGGACTCTAAGCAGCTCATGGGTCATCAGTGAAATGTAGACTTCAGAGGTGAGCAAAAACTGCTGTTGGAGTAATAAGCAAAGCCTCAATAAAAAGAACAAGTATCTCACCTACATAAAATACAGTATGTATTGTAAATTAAGATATATCATATGTAGACCAGTGAGAAAAATAAGAAGGTGTAAATCATGTTAGAGAACCTCAAGCAAACATTGGAATGACAAGAAAAAAAATATATACGCCTTCAAAGAGGAGGAAAAAAAAATCAGCACCAGCTTCAAATTCCTTCCTTTCTAGAATTCTGGGTCCTGAGAACTCACTGCAGCCCCACCCTGACTCATTTAGGATCAGAGATGGAACATAAGGATGACCACAAATCTTGATATAACCATTTTAAACTTATTAATTGTGGAGGCACCTCTCCCCTGAAGTCCCGGGGGTAGGGACCCTGCAGGGTACGGGTCTGTCCCTGTCCCTGTCCCCATGTCACGAGTGCCCCATACCTGTTCCTGATCGGGTGGTTTGGGTGCCCGGGCCCAGGAGAGAGCAGGGTCCTTTGACTGGAGTCTCCCTGGGAACTCCAGCCATGCGGCTGGAGGAATAAATCATCTCTGAACATCTACAGAAATATCGTTTCATCTTTCCTTCCAACGTTCATCACTGTCTTACACTTGTTGTAAGGATTCCCCATGACAACAATTAATAATTATATTCATTTGATATTTGATATTAATATGGACAGTAACTGTTAGTATAATTTCAACTGGAATAATCATAATATCTTTGTTTTGTCTTAGTAAATTCTGTTAAGATTTTAAGGCAATGAACAATAAAATTCCTTGTTTTACATTTAATGTATGTCCTCCTTTTTGTCCATAGTGAGTTCTTGAGTTCAACAACTATGACAGGTAGGTTATACACAGGAATGTAATTTAAAGGCTACATAATGCTGTAACATGAAAAACAATATATAAATCAAAAATTAGAGAAAATACAAATGTCCAGACATACAGACAGCATAGTGGTTTCCAAGTCACTAGTCATGCAATGATACTCTGTAGAATAACTTCCTAAATTAACTTGGATAGTTAAAGTGACTAGATGATAAATCCAAATTATGTGGATAAATACATATATTTATATTTTCCATACATGTCTGTGTTTTGCCTTGGAAAATATTTACACACTCAAGAGGAAACAGCTGCTGACCTCATGGTACAAATTCCAACAAATAAAATCAGGAACAAGAATAATTATTAGTTGGTGAAGCAATTAAAAAGGAAACAAAAAGGAATATATTAATTGAACAAGATCACAGACAGGCAGCATGATAAAGACTCTCTGAAGTGACAAGATGTCTTTTAAAGAGATATTGTGTTTGACAAAAAAATACTTAAATTACTATGCAAATCATGTTTGCATGCATGGTGCTTGCCAGGAGTTCATTTGACCTCATATCATTTCCTCAGTCCTGGAATAAAAAGTAATTACAGCACATAAGGGCAAATTAAGGTATTTGAACCGTCTACTGCAGTTTTCTTGAAATTCACCTTTGGCACTCCCTTTTCTGCCTTTAATAACTTTAACCTTATGTGATCCTTGAGGACCTGATTTATCTTTTCTAAGCTACCAATAATAAAGATGGGAGTCACAGTGGCTGGTTACAAACCAGCAAGCTCCACACAAGGATTTACAGAGAGATGTTGTTTGCTGTTCCAGGAATTTGAGAAGTTAAACCCAAAGCTATTTGCACTACAGTGTAGGCTAATAGAGCAGCAAATGATGTCACCTGCAGCATGTTATCACTGCTCTAAGTGGTTTAATGGCAATGTGCCTGCACATTTCCACACCAGATTTACTAAAATAAGTTACTTTCAAGGTCTTCTTCTCTTAATTGTTCATTGATTGCTCACCATTCTTTACAATGAGAAGCCCTGAATTTAATTGGAATCAATGGTGACAAATGGTGTACTGTCCCAAACTCTTACTACAGACTTAATTGGAGAGACATGCACTTCCAGTTTTAATTGTAAGTATTAAATTCTACCTCACCTGTTTTGCTATTGTGCTTTGCAGCAACACTCAGCCCTTTACTGTTTTGTTTGATATTTGGTCTGAACTGCTCTGAACTGCATCACTTCAAAATGTTTTGTTTATTTGCTCTTTAACACAAAAGTGTTCTTCTCATGTCTTTCAGAACACATTTTCACCCTCCTGCCCGAGAAGGTCATCATCCTGTGTTCCATAGGCACTTTTCAATTTTAATATCAAAGCAAAGTAGTGGTTATTTTCAGTGTTCAGCAAAAGCAACTGACCTCATCTAAACCAGTGGAAATAGGTTTCCATCATGCATGTCCATATTACCTTCTAGCTTAGGAAAGGTTAATATAAAATGTGCTGTAGTTTAAGCTGCAGAAGATCCAATTGCAAGGAAAAAGCAGATTATTAGACTAGGTACATCTATGCACATCACTAAAGCAAATACATTTTTAGACAGGTGTGCACTGAAGCAATTATATTCTAATTATAGACCTAAAACATTTTTATCATACTTAATTTAACACATGATGTAACCTATTACAGAGGGACACAATTATAAAATTTTTAGTGCAGTGTTACTACTAATAAATAAGAAACATTTCTGCAGTGTATCTATACATGATTTTAGGCTTATTTTACACTCATCTAGGAAAAGTAGATTAGTCTTGGAAGGATCATTGGAGTGAAGAAAAATAATACCAGTTAAAATCAGTAGGTTATCAAATCATGTCAGAGCTTCTAAATCTAACTTTTTAAACTATAATAAATGATAGAATTATGAGTTTAAGTTATGTCTGATATCTGATCCTTGGTGCTATATGAAATAAGCTTCATTAATACCAAAAAGAGAGCTAATATATAGCAGTACCTTAGCTTAATAAACAGTGACTTTGAAAGACCCTTCTCAGCTTAGTAGTTCATTTATATTAATTACACCAAGATTTTCTTTTTAGTCCCTTTAACTCAGATAGTTGATACAATGTTTTGGCTGTTATACTTTATTGCTTTAAATTATTCAGGAAAGGGAGCACAAGGGTAGACAGAAAAGGTATATTTGTTCTTACTATAAGTAACAGAATATATTTTCTTCTCCTCTGTCCTACTTTCTTTCTTCCCCTCCAATTTTCATTTTGATGCTCTTTAATTGATCATAGTCTGATTTCAATATTTAGTCCTTTTTTTCTAGAGTTCTATAAACTAAATAACTAGAAAAAGAAATTTATTCTCTCCTAGATAGAAAAGTGACAAAGCAAAGCAGAACACATTAAGATATCTTGGAATTTGTGATCCAGTTTTGGTCACCTGCATTAGTCAAAATGAGATTTGAATCTTTACAATGTAGTATGTCACAGCTAAGAAAGCTGCAGATATGTAATATTGCTACATGGAGCAAAATATTTCAAAAATTACAGCAGCTATTTCTAAAATGCCATTTTCATTTTTATAATGCCATAAGTTCACATTGGTAGGAAATTTAGGATGACTGCTCTAGATGCAGTGTAAATGCAGACACTTTTCTTCTCCACTGACAAAACTTTCAAATTATTGATGCATGTGCTTAAGCCTTTGAATTACTCTTTTAGGATACTTTTTTTAATGTCTATATTATGGCTCCTACAAGGCAGGCAGCACCTATCAGTACCAGTCAAACAAAAAGGAAAGGCTTGATCATTACTTTACTTGCTCTGATAATGAAGATCAAAAGGTCTTTGCACACCTTATAACAGAGTTCCCAAGTTGAGCTCAGCTTAGCACTGGGCTGAAGAGCTGTGGCAGAAATAAAACCTCTATGTTTAGACTATTCATTTGATTGAAAAAAGCTTATTCCCATTTCATCCTGGGAAATGCCATCTCCTGTTCAGTGTGTCATCTCCTGGAACATGTGGGATACTTAGGATCTCTAAAATTACTTAAGAAGCAGGTTAGGGAATGTAAAGCCAGGGTAAAATGAAGTAAAATGTTCCCTGTTTCACTTCAGCCACTTAAAAGAAAAAATATGCTGTTTCTCACCACATGTCATTTTGATTTGTTCCCAGGTTGTTACCTCTGTTCTATGTTAAGACAAGTTATTCAACTGAGTAACTTTCCGTTATTTATAAACAGTCATATCTCCTGCGTGAAGTTTAGAACACCAAAAATCTTTATGTCATAGTGCCTTAATAAAAAAGTAACTAAAGTATCTGTTTCTTAGTGCAGCAAGTTAAAGTTATTATCTAACATTTGTTATTAAAATTTGTGATATAATCAAGTTAATTCTTTCTGTAAGCATTTTTGGACACAGATCATTACCTTATTTATTGATGTAATTTCTAATGAGGGAATTCTATCATTCTGAGTAATTATCAGTTTCAAATTACATATAAATGTTGAATCTTGCAGCTTGGTATTTTGAATTCTATGGCATATATCAAGACATTTTAACACAGCTACTCAACTGAGCACGGGGCTAAGAGAGTCTGAAAACTTGGTTCATCACCTCTTATAGTAGAAAAGTCTATACAGAGTAACAAGAATTTAAGGGAGATTTTTAAAATTTTGTTAACATTATGAAACTGTACATATACTTTTCAGTAGTCTTTAAATGTTAAGCTCTGTACTGCTCTTTCATTACCTTGAAAGACACAGAGAAGTTTAAAAAAGGCCTTGGTCCACAAGGGAAGATGGGGATTATGATGGACAGTCTTGTAGTACATTTTTTTTTTCCTAAGACTGCTGCTGTGGGAGGAACACAAAACACCAAGATAGATAACTTTGATCAAATTCTCATAGTTTAAATTCCACAAGAGCGCAAACCCCAGAGTATTACTGCGCAGTTTAGGGGGTCTTTATATTTAGACATATCCAATGTTTAAGCATTCCTTCATCATCTAATGAAAAAAAATAACATGCATCATAAATAAACATCCATACTGAATCATACCTTCCCACTGAAACCATTACTGTCTTGCTGGCAGAATCATTATTGGAAGTGGAAAAAAAATGTACATACTTTCTGAAAAAGAAGAGACAAATGACAGCTGTATTGCAGTGACATGTAAGAGTGTGAAGAATGTATCTTGTCCTAGAAATTGTTCTATGGATTGGACCAAAAATTTACAGTACTACAAAATTATTACATCCTGTTAGTACTTAGGTAACCCCTGGAAAAATTGGCTGATTGTACTCTGACAGGCTGGTTTATGGGGAAATCAGTCAGATTGGATACCATCTCCACCTCTGCTAAAAAGGAATTGAATCTGTAACCAACTACTTTATAATCCTAACCTGTCATTTCTATGGCTCACAGTTTATTTTATTAGTGGAATTCATGCAAGAGATTAAAAAGATATCAATGAGGATATTTTGAACTACAGAACTCCAGACAGGAACAAAAAGTGCAAATTAAGCTAGAACTTCAATCAGAATTTAGGTGATGTATTTTTCAGAGACAGATGAACCTGTGATTTTGAGGCATAATTTTAGACATTAATTTAAAATTTATTATAGGCACTCCATTGATTCTAGAATAATGGATAAACAAAGACACCTACTCTATGAACAAGTGGGTTCTTCCACTTTCCTTAATTCTGCCATCTTCCATAACTGCTTCCATGTTCTTGTTTTGTGAAATTGGCAAAGGTTAACACAGCTGACATCAAGTGACATCTATTTGGAAATGTCTCTTCTCAGGTTTTCCTGAGGTCCTTGGATAGAAGCTTCTACTTTCAGATCACAAGCCTAAGTTAATTTTCCACTTTGCCTTACGACAGTGTTGAAGCTGATAAATTTGCTAACCTCAGCATCAGCAACAGCCACAGGAGCCAAACAAACACATTTCTAGACAGTGACCTTACCCAGTAACAAATGCAGAACATCTATCAGAAATCGTTATGTCTTATTTCATTGAACAATTTCTTTAGTCTGAATTATTTAAATACTCCAGTCCTAGATCTTCTTCTGGAAAACATTTTGTTTTCTAAAGGCAGCAACCAAAAACTGATTTAGTTATCAACACTCCTATTCTGAGACATGAATACTCAGATTAACTAGATTTAAAAATAAACTAAAATAAAATAAAAATTACATAGAGTTCCAACAGAACATTTGAGATCCAGAAATAAATTTTGATACTTGAAGAATAATAGTGGCATTACTGAAACTTGACTCTGAGTTTTAGCAGCAAGACCAGGCACAATAGCCCTTTCATAATATAAATCTTAATAAGGCAGCAGAACATGACAGGAGGCACTGATGTGTTTAGGCAACCTGGGGTCTGGCCTACACAAGTTACTCATTGTGCATAATATGGTTTTTTAAGAGTTGGCAAAGAAACCTAGAATTTTCTAGCTACCAAATGTTCAAACTGCATCCCAGGATAGTAGGATAGTTTTCTCTTCTTTAATTTTATAATTTTTTATAATTTACTCCTGTTTAATGCATTCATTCTAACCCATCCATCCATATGCTTCCTTGTTAGTAATGATAGCTAGGCAAATAAAAACCTATAATTTTTTTATTTCTTGAAGGGCAATTCTTTTTTAAGGCCCATTACTTCTAGCTTTAGGCCTTTTAAATAAATAAACTAGCTAAAAGATGTAAAAGGGCAGATATAGACAGAAGAAACATACTACTGGAAGAATGAAAATGTCAACCAAGAAGATGTTTAATAATTTTAGAAGATGATTTTGACATCCTGGAGTGTTTGGACTGTGAAAACTGAAAAGTTAAATTACAGAATTTTAGGCATCAGATATTCTTTCACAAAAAAAGAATTTCTGAAATGATAAGTTCTCTAAATTGATGACAATGAACAATACCAAATTCCTACAGGGTTTTTTTTTTTTAGGCAAATTGATGATTCTTCTTTATTTATGAAGGTGGAAGTACAAACTTTATATGCAAACTTTGGAGTTTAAGGTGTTAAAAGTGAAGATAACTAAACATAGGATGAAGAAACAGGGGGAATCAGGAATATTATCTTTACTGCTTACAGTAGGCATTGGGGACGTTAGTTGGGGCAACCATAGAACTCTACAGGACAATAGGGGGAGTCAAATTAGGAGGTGAAGGGAATGTGCTAAAAGCATATAGCAAGAAAAGAGAGAAAACAAGAATGACAAAGCAAGTATCCTGGGATAACAAATATGGATCACTTGCTTAATGTATGGATTATTCTCTTATATTATATGCTCTCATTATAGCAAAAAGACAGCTCTTCTTTTAAGACAAGAAGAGCAGAGTAAAACAGCTGAGCAATTCAGTTAGATATGAATGCAGCAACAGTCTTGCCTCCTTATCCAGTGTAAGTTAACACTCCACAACCAAGGAAACCTTGAGTTTGTTTTGACTCAACATATATAATAATTTCCCTACAAGGTTCAAATATAGGAAGAAGCTAACACCATGACTTCCAGCTAGGTTAACAAAGACTGTTACTATCACCCATTAAATATTATTCCACATGTATTCAACAATTTTGGATCAATGGGCAGAGGCCAACGGTGTGAAGTTCAATAAGGTGAAGTGTTGTGTCCTGCACTTGGATCACAATAGTCCCACAAAATGCTGCAGGCTGGGGGAAGAGTGGCTGGAAAGTGGCCTGGTGGAAAATGACCTGGGACAGCAGTCTGGACAGGAGACAGGTGTGCCCAAGTGGCCAAGAAGGAGGAGCAGCTGAGGGACCTGAGGCTCTGGGTGACCGTATTCTTTTCTACAACTACCTGAAAGGAGGTTGTAGCCAGGTGGGAATTGGCTTCTTCTCCCAGGGAACGAGAGGAAATGGCGACAGGTTTTGCTAGGAGAGGTTCAGGTTGGACATCAGGAAGAATTTCTTCACTGAAATGGTTGTCAGCCATTGGAAGGGGCTACCCAGGGAAGTGGTTGTGTGTTCCCTAGAAGTGTTCAGGAAATGTCTGGGTGTGGTACTCAGTGCTGGGGTTTAGTTGACACAGTGGTGTTCAGTTGAAGGTTGGACGTGATGATATTGGAGGTCTTTTTGAACCTTAATGATTCAATGATTCTATGAGAACTATCACCAGTGTTAGGTGTCACAACTAAAGTCAGCCAATACAATATCTTCTGCACCACTGAATACCCATTATTCCCAGAGGAGAAGTTAAGTTTATAACTAAATTCAATACTTCAACATGCACAGCACAGAAAACATGCAAGTTATTTCCAAAGCAAACTAAACATGTGTGACACAGAAGTAGCTCACATTTATGGCAGCTGCCACATATGTATTGTAGTTTATAAAGTGCTATTTTTCCCATTTCTAGTTACTAGTCTTCATATATTTGAAGAACAACACTCTAGACATTTAAACTTTGGACAAACCTTCTAATTTGAAATAAAGAACTTGTACTCTATATGATTTAATCAACAAAGAATAAAAACTGATTATGAACATGAGAGAATTATGATTAAAACCTCAACCTCCTGGTATGCCACATATAATTTCCAAGAGGCAGAATGCAGAAAGAAAAAAAATAATATTCAAAGAGACAAGAAAGCATATAGCAGTAACACTAATTAAATCACATTTAACATGTACTAAAAAAAAAGTTTTTTCAANTGAAGAGGTTGTGATGTTGGCAATGACTCCTGTCAGTGCTCCATTAAAATTATATAGCATACTTCGTCCTCTTTTGTTGGTCAAGGGAAGAAATAAATCAATGTTTCTCTGCTTTCACTATAATGACACCACACAAAATAGATGGATAGTGGAAAGTGCCATCAAATTCCCCCTGTCACAAAGGCTCAAGAAATAACATGAAAAGCAAAATAGAAGAAACCCCTAATACACCCAAATATATTCCCATGTGGAAAGAGCAAGGATAAAAGGCTGTGGTCCAATGAACAGGACACTGATCAAGGAACAGAAGACTTTTGATTCCTTTTCTAGCTTCACTGCTAATCCAGTCTGCACTCATACTCGTGACCTTAATGCCTCATGACTCAGAATTCCCCTATGGGCAATAACTGAAATAGCCTTTTACAGATAGCTTCTGTTGCACCACATTGAAATCCAAAATTTTTATACCCATTTGTTTAAAGCTAGGCTTTCTTCTAAGAGTAAAAGTGAGAAGAATTTAGTAGGAAAGAAACCACTTTCAGCTTTTACTGTGGTTTGCAGGAACAGAATGTCAGTCTCCAACAAATATCTTGTCACTCAACCAGCAAAATGTAAATCTAGGAGGAAGGTTAACCTATCTAAACATGAAGACCTCATTTCAACCCATATGATCTTAAAAAGAAAAAAACGTAAGGTTTTTCTTCTGATATTTCTTTAAAATGTTAAATCATAGTATTTCGAATTTGGGTCAAGTGAAACCAATTAATCCTTTAACACGTATTGATTGCATTCCATAGCACATCATCATCTCTAGAAATTTTTCACTAAACTTACATCTCTCCAAATTTGCAATAAGTGTAGTGAAACATCTGTTTTTATATATTGTTGAGTAGAATGACTCAGTTTAATGTTTACTGAAACCATGAGTTCAATTAAACACAAAAATCATATGAACAACAGAGTTTAACTGCCCAAACGAAATCTTTGAATTATTTTTGCAATCAAATCCCTTTCAATGCATCTGTGTACACTTCATTGTTCTCACTTGCAATAGTAATATGTATTAAGGCTGCAGTTTTGTCTTCTCTAAACATTTTAATTATAGCAAGTGCATTAGGAACTGTCATGTTACCCTTTAAAAGCTTTAAGAAATACTATTGCTTTTAACATGTACTCTTCCATATTTGTTAATGAAGCATAATTTGAAGTAAATGCATGTCTACTGCAAAGCATGACAGCAATCATTTTCCAAGGATGTGTGGATCATTTCTTTTAAAATTTGTTCTAAAACCCATGTGATGATTTTTAGTGCTTGAAAAAACACACATAAGGAAAACAAAAGATCTGTATTTTGCTACAAAAATATAGTAAGAGGCCTTAGTTATTCTGATGATATTGGTCATCTTGCAGGCACCAATTTCTAAATACTAATCACAGCAATAAAAATATAATTTATGCATATACAGAAAAATAATAAGATTTCAGGGGGAGGGGAGGGAAATAAAAACCATGAGAGGTTCAAAATTGATAAAAATGAGTTTGCTGATGTTGATACCTACACTGATAATTCAAGTCTAGTCATTAAACAGTGAAAGAATATAATTTATGTTAAATCTGTAAGAACACAGTGAAACAGAGAAACAGACTAATGGCCTTGTGCATGAAAGCTTTGACTTAATGGAAAAGAAACAAAAGTATCCATCTTACTGTTTTCTCAACTCAATCTTCTTTTTCACAGTCAAAATCTCATTATTTGAATAAATTCATCTGGATGATAAAAGTGCTGGTCTTATTCCAGGCTGTTACTTTACCTACTTATCTGCTCAGTGACAGTGTACAGCACCTAAGAACATTAAGGCAATCAAGAAAGTCCATTACCTGAGCCAGGGACAGAAATGATGTCTTACACAGTGAAATGCCTAATGTTTCAATGTACTCTTACTGCAAGGGAAGATTAATAAACATCATTGCACAGAGAAGTTGCAGCTTCCACTCTAAAGGATTTTGTTTTATGTATAGATCAAAGGTATAGGCTGAGTTGCCAGCAACTTCTTCTGAAAGGCCCTATGAGTCTTTAATGACCACATATAATTAGAATACAAATTCGAGTAAGTTATCTTTCAAGGGGACAAAGCATGACTCTCCTAGTTGAGACAGATCAACAAAATATTTGAAAACAAATTTTTCCAGGCCTGTTTGAAAGTTTGAAGGGTCAATTCTTATCCTAGGAATTTTCAGTGGCCTTTAACACTGTATTAAACACTGTCTGTCCATTTGCTTTCCCTGCCTTCAGATTTCCCTCCCAAGACTCAGAGACCTGTCTGTGTTCCCTCCCTGTTTAACATTCCTTCTCTCCAACATCCCCATTTCTCTCATTTCTCTTTGGCCGACCTGCCTTTCAGAAGGTTCTTTCAGGTGAGTAGCATCATTTGTTCTCAAGGAAGACAGTCTCATTTTTGTCCATGAACTTGCAGGCAGTCTTTGAGTGGGAGCCATGCTAATCTCTTCTGTATCATTCCATTTGGATTTCTACTTTTTTTAATATGCACTACTTTCATCAGCTGTAAATAGAATTTCCTGACTTATCTCAGTCTTCAGAACAATTGTAGTTTTTCATGAAGGACAGAATGATTCACCACTTAATTAAATACATACATTTGTCAAAAAATACCCCTGATAACAGAGATTTCAGGAAGCCTTTTTTAAAAAAATTAAAATCTGTTTGACGTGATAAGATGTCCTTTTCTCTTGGATTGATTCAGTAAAACAATTTTTTTCTTTATAAAGCATATTCCTACATGTTTGGGAAAACCCGTTGAATGGTTTTCCTTTTGCTTTTGAAAGTGACCAAGAAGTCACTTAGTCATTTAATAGTTAAAATGTTAAACAATATCTGAAACAATCTCCAAGTACACAAGAAAAAGGTTTACCCAATTGTCAGTACTGCTTTGCGTTGTCAGAACATCTTCTAATCATGTAATGAAAAACTGTTTCATAATACATACCAGTACCTCAGGTGGACTTATTAAATATATTAGTATTTGTGTAATGTTCTGAGGATGTGAGAGGCTCTCTAAACGACAACTGTTACTGTTAGGGATGATAGCTGTAGCTCAGGGATTTGTAAGACACAAGGGACAAATACTGCCTAACAGATAACCTCCCAAAAGAAATATTTCAAAACAAGCATCAGGTTCTATGGTTGCTTGACTGATTTTCATGTTGAGGGAATAACTTTAGTTCTATAAGATAATGTCAGTCGATGTGTTAAATTTAGCCATTTTAACCAGCCATTGAAATTATTTTTGTCTCTCAGTTTTACATTGTCTAAACCGTTCCTCCTTTAAAATATGCAATGAATGAAAAAGTCTAGGCTGCAGTGATCAAATCCAATTTTCAAAGACTTTAGAAGTCCATGGATTCAGATGGAAGCTCACATATGCTATGAATTTATTTCTTCATGTAGCCATTTTAAGATATTATAGAACAGTATTTTTACTTCATATTTATTATGCATCTCAAAAATTTACTAGAAGGTGATAACCAGTGGGATGACAGGGTATTTATAGAGAGGCAGAACACAGGTTAAACCAGGAGAGGAAAGGAGATATACATTAAATCATGTTAACTATACATCATCCATATTAACAAGAATCACAGAAACCAAGCACACTGAAACTTGTAGCAATACAAGAGAAAACATTTTGCCTGAACATCCAACACGGTAACAAAGAGAACAATTTGCTAAGAAGTCAGAGACAGTATTAATGAAACATTTGGCTGTCATATGTACACTCTATAAGAGTTACATCCATTGGTGGTGTCATTTATGTCTCCTATTGATGACTTCTTGAAGTGATTAATGAGGAAATACAGCAGAAGAGAGATTTGTCTTCAGTTTGGCATAAGATTTGGTAAAAAATGTGACATTTGAGGATTGTAATATACTAAAATTACATATAATTTAAAAAATTTATAAGTTAAAGAAATGCACTATAGTAATATTTTAACTTTTGCAAAAGAATGATGATATTTATTTTTTTTAAATATTCTAAACAATTGGTTAAAAGAAAAATGTGGTTGGTATAAAGACTGTTCAAATGCACTCATTTGGACGCTGGTAGTAAATTAATAACAAGTTATTAATAAAATCTTTAAAGAGCAAGTGGATAGATTATTAAAAGAGCATAGATTATTAAAAGAAAAGCTGATTAAAAGAATTGCCTATGATAATAGCTGACTGGGAATTAATGTATCAGATGAAAGTCTATGTCAATAAATTCATGACAAAACAAAACAAACTGAAAAAAGTAATGAAAAAAAAAAAATACCAAAATCAACTATTTATTGCTAAGGAAAGGGGCCACAGAAATAGTCTTACAAAAAATCTGACTTGTCACTTAAGAGAGACCAGCAAGTCAAATAGCACGTTGAAAAGAAATAAAGAACAAAACACAAAATCAGTCTCATGCCATGATGTAAACTCAGAATTAGTACCAATAACAAATAGTGTGTGGTCCTGATCTCCACATTTCAGTGAAATTATAATAAAAACATTAAAATTATATAAGAGGCAGGAAGGAACACAGAAACAAAAGAGCTTCTTTACAAGAAGAATCAAATTGATAACAACTTCCCTGCTGGAGGGGAGACTCCTGGTGGGAGATATGATAAATTTTAAAATCATGATTCATATAAAACTGAAATACCTACTTTCAAGTTTCTCACAGTGCACGATCAAAAACAAACAACCAAAAAAATATTTAAATTACCAGGCAACATGTTGGGGCTTTTTAAATCTAAAATTAAAGAATGTTCATCTGACATGTTCAACATGAAGCTCATGTTTAGAACCATACTGCCATACAACCTTGCATAAGTCAGTGGTAGAAAAGAAAAGGTAGAAAATAATTCAAAAGGTAAATTGACAAATCCATTGAGAAAAAGCTGTGAACAGTCTCTGGTACACAGCTGACTGCTGAAAGCAAGCAGGATGTTCCAGGGGACTCAGGATAGGTTTGATCAATTTGTGCACTTAACTGGTCACAGTGAAGACAATATGGGCTAAAAAAGACTTTTGTCCACCCTAGTATGAAAACAAGTGAAGAATATTAAACTATTTTGCAGGCCTGATCCTTGAGGAGACGACATGTACTCAAACTCTTCAGAAGTTCTGGAGAGAAGATGGATATCAATAGTTTGCTGTTTCTCCAGATGGAGGTCATATGTGTTATTCACAAAGTTCACAACTCAGATGTGCAAAATATAATTTTCCCCAGCAGTTAAAATAATTGCAAAACTTGGCAGCAATACAAGTGCTTTCTTCTGAACTTATTTTCTACTAAATTAGTACAAAACAACATGTGCACCTAATCATAGCACAGCTGCAATAACAGGGCAAAACCTGACATACAATTTTTCAATGAAAAAAAGAAAAAAAAGAGAATCAAGTAGCACAAATGCTGTCCCAAGTTTAATGAAACACGGGAAGATAGTTGTTACAGTGATAAACAGCATACTATCCTAGGTAAAACAGGTAGAATCAACTTGTTATTTTAGACCATAATCACTGTTTGATTCAAAAGGAAAAAAATCAAATTATAGAATACCTTATTTGGGTCTACTTTATATCAAAATCCATTATGTGAGACTAATGGAAACTACAAGGTCTTTCTTAAGTCAATGGCTTAGAAAATCATTATGAAACTGCTATAAAATAGATATTTTGCTGTTGGGTATTGAAGCTTCTCAGGAGACTATGGCTTTCTTAAAGTATTCGATTTTCCTGAGGTCTTATGAAATACTGCATGAAATAACAGTAACTGTAGGTTTGAATGGTACTTTTCCTAGTAAACTACAGTTACAATTTCAACAGCGGTATTCAGATTTATCTTGCAGGAAATTAGAGACAATATGATACTGTATTTTTCACCTTTTAAGCTGACAGAGAAAATACCGTGTTAGAGAAATCTAAATACTACACTGAGAAAACATTCATATTCCTCATTTATGTGATCTATTTATTTCCTTTATTATTATAATCTATAATTATTCCATTAGTCCCCTTATTATCCAGTTTTCTGCCCTATCATGGGTTTACATATATTTGGAGAAATTTATAATTGGTTTGGTTGCTATTCATTAGGAGAGCCAGTTGTAACAAAGCAAATGCAAAAAATATTTGAAGACTGTTGTAACTATTTATTAATTAAAGATGTGTTTCACTGAAGATAATTAAGAGAGAAAAGTACAGTTCCCATTGTCCTCTTTTCCTGCTACAATATTCTTTTTCTTTTTCTGTATTATCTTGCATCACAAATCCTAACTAATAGACTCTCATCCCTGAATATATTTCTGTTTCCCATTAATTTTAGTCTTCATTATTTTCATGCTGCTTCTCAAACACTGATCCTCCTAAAGCAATTATTTCCATGTTTTGTTTGATTTTTTTTTTTGGTTGGCCTTGTGTGTTGCTTGCTTTCAAGAATCCCTTTTGTGTAGCCACATCCAAGCAGTATTATCACACACTGCAGTCTTTCCCAGACTTGAAGCTCATTCACCCAATAAACACCATCCTTCTGCCTCAGAACAGTGGTATCTCAGCTGAGAATTCACATAACCCACTTTTTTACCCTCCTCTACGGTCTCTGCTCCAGTCTGCTTCTGTCAAGGCTTTGCAAATTGCCATCCATATCCACTCATTTTTACAGTTGTCCAAGTTTTTCCCTCACCTGTCAGATTCCTACCTCATCTCCTGCTCTGAAGATTAAAGAAACCTAGGCACGATGAATACTTTCTAAAATTCTGCCTACATGGCAATAAAAAAAGAGATGTGAGAGCTTCTAAAATAATGTGTAGTTTATTTATTTATTTGCAATTTTCATTGTACTGTATATATTTTACTTAACTTTAAAAGATGCTGTTAAAACAAAGAGGTTTGTTGTACTCAGTATGATTATGACCATTTGCAAGCACCATCTGGAATTCAAAGAAAAGCAATAGAGATATCCAAAAATATTCAAGAATGCAGATATTCAAAACATAAACAACCTGGAACATAAGTGAAAAAAATTGGCGCTATTAATGCTGGTAGGAAGCAGTCATTGCCAAGCCACATTAGAAGTTTATCCAATAGTTTGAAAGATGATTGTCAAGAGTGTGGTGAAACACATAACATGGATAAAAGCCATTTTACCAGTCACAATCTGAAAGAAAAGTACTTTCCTGCAAAACAGCATGTGGCATGCAAAAATTTATTAGCAAACTCACATTTTGAAGTCCAACAGTGAGGTAGACTTTTTCTCAGGTTATCTTTCTCTAGTTTAACAAAACATTATTTAGCCATGGAATTCTGTTGCAGTGGACCCCCCTGGGCCCCCCGGACGGGTTCCTGCCATGTGACTCTGAGATATTCCTTTGTCTAATGTTCAAGCAGCCCAGGCTCTGATCTGGTTGGTTGTTTATCCCAGCTCCATCCCTGGTATCCCCTTTCCCCCTCTCTGTGACAAAACCAACGGGACACAAAGCCCCCCTCTCTTACCTCGGCCAGTTTTGCTCAGGTCAGTGCTCTGTCTCTCGGGACAGAGAGAATAAACGACTTAACACCATAAATGGGGTTTGAGATATATCTCTCTCTCTGCTTCTGCTTCTGGTGAGTAGCTAACAGCTGGCACTGGCTTAAGTGGGGGTGCACAGCTGAGGAATATTTAGGCTATGTGTAAATTGTTTAAGATATTCCAAGGCATAAAGAGGCAAGTTTACCACAGAAATTAAGCAGTGTAAAAAACTATTAAATTACCAGAGAACTATCCCTCCCTTTTTTATGCAAATAATCTCAGGAAAAATAGGCAGATCCACCTTAAAGCTTTAGCCTATATTACTTCAAGGTCTGTATGTCTAAAACAAATCTGTAATTTGTAAGAAAAAACTATTTGTTGACTGTTAGGGATGGGAAGAGCTACACAAAAGCAATACAAGCACATGCAAACCTTTCCTCTTTCTTAGATATTTGTGCAAAAGATTTGCAGATTCTACAGTGCTAAGGATATTGTACAAAACATCTGGTTAGTGGTCTGCTGTAATCCTAATTGGCATGCTGTTTTAAAAATAAGAACAACAAAATATTAATTTATTGTGCAATCATTCATTATCATGACAGAAAAGAGCAACATGATACATCTCCTCTGGTTTTTAGAAGTTATATGAAGTAGATTCCCTACACAGCAGAAGTGATCTATTGTCCTGCTGGGTAAAGTAAACCATAATAAACACATAGAGAAAGACCAGGAGAGTTGAATTTTCTACTTTGGGAGACGATATTTCTCAGCATGGAAAACAGATTACTTGAACAGTCAAATTTTGTACATTTTTTACTAACTTCTTAGTGACTGAAAATTTAATTTATTGTACTTCTCTTCCAATTTTTTTCTGATACTTTTGAATATTCCTCTATGTGATTGTACATACCACATACTAGTCCTCCAAGAACAAGAAGCCTCTGTGGGACTACTGGCTGAATGAAGATTATTAAATTTGGAGCAAGAAAAAATAAAATACAATAAATTCAACCCTGCTTATGGCAAATGAGGGAAGGGAATTATTTCTCCTTCCTTATTAAAGTGTGAAATAAATTTTTAAGGATGTCATAGTCCTCAGCATTATTCACAGAAATTATGTAAAGCCTAGTCCTGATGCAGAACAAGAGTAACAAATGCCTTATTTTTGCCTTTCACATGAAAGGATGAAATTCAAGTGCTCTAGAAACAATAGATATTCAAACCTATAGTTTTCACCTTAAAAGCAAACACATAAGGACCTAAAAGAAAATCTGACTACTATTAGCCTGCTGGTGAACAAAATATTTTCCAGTCTGGTCACCATCAAACTGGCAGTAATTATGGTTTCATGTCAGACAACAAAAAGAAAAGCAACTTTTACAGTTTGGTAAGGCAGAATGCAAGACTAGACTGGATAGCTATCAACATGGCAGAAACTGATTTAATATTACACTGGATCACAGCCTCTGAACAGAAGTTAAAAATATCATTTTCTTGTGAAAAAAATGTAATTCTGGCATTTATATGCAAGAGTGGTGCATTAAAAAACATCCAGAATATGTCTTTAAGTCATCTTAGTAGTCTTAAAGCATCTGTTGGCCTTTTTTTTTTTTTTTTTTTAAGGAATACGGCTTAGGAAAGATATGGGATAATTAGAGACAATTTAAATGAAGCAAAAAACCCTGAAAATTGGTGTACATATCTTGACATACAACACACACAATAATCTTTTAAGAATGTAAGAGGTGTTAAAGAAAATTCAACCATTTTTGTATAGCCTGAAGACAAAATAAAAAGCAATAACCTGAAATTCCAGAAAAGGAGATTTAAATTAGAAATCATGAAAATATCTTGAAGAGTGAGGACAGTGAAGTACAAGAACAGGTTGCTTAGGAAGGCTGTGCAATCTGTTAAAGGAAATTTTTTACAATAAACCTTTAAGAGTGACACAATTATAGTATATACTGTCCTCATGCGTGAAATGTATCCAAGGACAAGATAACCACTTGCAGTGTTATTTATTATTCCAGTGATCTACTATACCTGTAAATATATCCCTATAAGATATATTTTCCCTGCGAAAAAAATGCCACTGGAAAAAAATGTTTTCAGTTAACATAATGTTATCTATTTCTTATGCCTAGAGCTCACACTAGACATAAGCAGAGAAGATTTGGGAATGATTCACAGGAATGATCAAAGCCATGTGAGGCATCTCTTCTAGAGGTATGAATTAAATTTAACTAATTAAACAAAAGAACAAAGAGTGATTTAGTCTCTCTACTGCCACAAGAATGTAACTTTCAAAAGTAATGAAGCAGCAGACTAGGAGATAAGGCATTGTAACAGCTAATGAACAAAGTCCACACATTTTTAACAATTAAACATCAAAGTAATTTGCCAGGGACTATCACAGGGCACATAAATTTATAGAAACAGATATGAAAATTATGCTCTAGTTTGATTATAAATTTAGATTCAGAACAAGAATTTTGTATTGACCCACTGAAATATGAACTTTCATTCAATGTGACAGGTGCAACGTCAGCAGGCAGGAACTGAGATGCTGAAGTGTTCAAAGTACCTGGTGAACTTTGAATACAGAAAGAAACATGACACAGTGTACAGTTAACCTTATCCAAAAAGTGAACCTGAATTTCAAGAATGCAGAAGTATCTACATCACCCTTGAAAGGGGGGACTGAAGCCTTGCAGTCTATGTAGAAGGTAGAAAACACTAGGGAGGCAACGCAAGTGGACTTCAGTTGTCTAAACATACTCAGCCCTGTGACATCTTTTTGCTCAGTATATTTTATTCTGAGACGTGGCTGTTTTACCAGGAGGAGGCAGTGAGAATCTTGTGTGATGGACCAAAATCTTAAAAACCCTTCCTTAAGGAAAGATAAAAAATAAGTAAATAAGTAACTATGCCCAGTGAGGTCACTGAAGGTTCAAAGTGTGAATTTAGTTACCTCCTGAAAAAGTCTGTGGTTGTGTTGAAACTTCCAGCTCCAGTTGTATTAAGGTTTTATGATGATTTAGTGGATCTTAGATGGCACTGACTGTCTTTGTTTAGGTAACATCTCAAGATTGAGTACTAATAATTAATTTTTTAAGTCTTCTGGTGATATTTTTGTCATAGCTGTGGTGGAGGAAAATTAAGCTAGTACAGAAACTATCTAAACCACTTTCTAAAAACAGAATGACTGAGGACTTGAACTAAATATGTTCTGCTGCAGACTAAAACCAGGAGTAATGAAGGAAAATACTGACAGAAAAAACATGTTTGTATAACACACTTATTTTTATGTCAGTAGCCTGCACAGGCTATAATCAAGGATTTAGCCCAACTTATTCTACATAGCTTGTATGTACAGAACACAAAGATCATTCCTACTCTCTAAAATTTTAATGGTCACAGTCCATCAGGCTTTTTAAATAAATAATGACTTATAAGTAAAGAAATAGAAGGGCTTTTACTTTGTGCTATTTTCTAATGCACTGTTAGGTAACTTTGCTCCCAGCATGTTGCTAGCCTCTCATAAAAGAAGATGGTCAGAATATGTATTTGACCTCTGATTCCAATAGGCATACAAAGAATCACTATGTATATGATATATCATGTTTCATATGCATTTTTTTACATATTTTGCTATTTTCTTTTTTTTTCAGCACCAACTGGAGAACAGCTCACTTTCAACACCACTAAGAAAAGGAAATATGGTGAACTATCATTTGTCTTTCTTTCCTTTCTCCATTTTTCACAGGAGGCTGAGGCAAACAGTTGTTTCTAAGTGTCTTCTGCTTTTACTAACAAATTAATGGAACAGAATTCTAGAAGGCCAATGAAAATCTCAAGGTTAACTTTCAGAAAGCAGCAACTGAAATGCACCAGTACTAACACTAAACCATTCCTTTTATCTCCCCCTTTGTGCTGCATCGTTTCTGCTTTACATGATACCGTAGTGCAAGAAAGGTTATAATCTTCAATTCAGTAATTTTTGTGCTAGTTAAATGAGTCTTTGCTTTGTAGGGTTGGGGTTTTTTTTTAAGTGTGTACTAAAACATTCCTGAAACACAAAAGAAAATATCCATATAAATATTATGATGGCCAGTCATGTCCATTAACAAGCTTTCTACTCCCTAATACATCTTCAAGGTACTAGGATTAATCACTTGTGCAGATTTCATACTAAAAGTTCATGTAAAGCAATGTCCTCAAACCAAGAGTAGAGGCTGAAATGTGCCTACAGCTTGGAACTTATTCCAACATGTTGCAACTGTGTTAGCTTTTCATACCCTACCTCACCCTCTGCTGAGTTCCATGGATAAAAAGCTTTTATAATCGTTTCTACCTTAGAAAAACAGAAAGTGTAATTCCCTCATGATCTGCTACTTATTTGTAGGAAAATTGCACAAATTATGAAATGCACTGAATTGTTTTTAATCAAGGGATATGTTTCTTCCATAAAGCATGCTTGTTTTATCTCCAGTGACTTCCTGGATGGGACTCAGTCCCATGGCAGAGTTGCCAATCAACATCTATACTGACTGCATCATAATAGTGTATCATTAAGCAGGACTAACTATCTTTACAATAGAAAATCAGTAACTACAAAATTATTTTCAATTTATCATCTATGCTGTGAACTGTATTTTAATTAGCCTCTTGGCTCACATAAGCTGATTTTAAAGAAGCGGATAGAAAACGAATCCTACAATAAGCCTGGAAGTGAACAATCTGTATGTTTCATTACAGAGAATAGAGAAAGTTGTTCCTCCCCAAAGAAAGACACTCCACAGAAAAATCAAGTAGTCTAAATATTTCCAAGTGAGCACCAACTGGCATGTCAAGTTTTGACAGTATCAATCCCCGACAGTAAACCATAAACAGCTATACACCTGACTACTGTATTTGTTTCAGTAGAGCAACCACAACAAAAAGGCAAAATCGGTGCTCCCATTTGCTATTTTGCTACCAGCTTTTACACTTATCTATGTATTTGCCTATATTTTCCAATAACCTACATATATTTTCTTCTGAGCTGACCTGCGGTGCCACTAAGGTCCTCAGTCAGACCAATTTATTTTGCATATCCTACAAGAAGTTAGCCAACTAAAACTGGTGTCTTATTCCATTTTTGGAAATATCAATATACAATTGACAGTTCTGCAGGATAAAGCCATCAATGCCCATGACTACATCTCATTTCTAACACCACATTAAATACACTTGACAAGCTCTCAGGATAGGCAGTATCTCTTTTCACCTATTTTGAAAAGAACTTTCATCCAATTAGGTGTTACAGTAATAAATTCTTATTTTTATTATTAAAGAAGCACTGTTAATAATCTAATGTCAAAAGTTGCTAGTGTTTGTAATACTGAAAGCTGCAGTGTTTGATAATTTTTAGATCTGTCAGAGTTCCCCTTTTCTTTGTGATAAATCAAGTGACAAGTTTGTCTACAGTCTTGAGGCAACCACTAACGAGCTGCATGGAGTTCATCCTATCTCACCCTATAAAATAATAAGATCTTCAAACTAATCAGATGCCTTCATGATGTAGACAGTTCTAGCTGCATATTTATGGAAATTACTGCACTCACTTGGCAACTTTACAGGCACTAATGCTTAGCACTATACTGTACAAACAGCGGATGTTTTAAACTTATGCACTCATTAGCAATTCCTGGTCTCCATGATCTTTCTTTGCTACTCCGAAATCTATCAAGGTTCCAAAAAAAGACTCCCAATACAGGAAAACATTTTTGTAGGTAGAATACATCTCCAAGTGCAATAGAAAATGACTGAAAGAACAACACAGATTCTATGCCTGTAATATGCTTCTAATGTTTTATGCATCTCAATTACACCCACACAGGCATAGAGATGGAAAAAACTGCTGTTTTATAGAACAAAACTGTAATAAAAATGGTAAAACACTTCCCATTCTAGCTTATGAGCTCAAACTAACTGGAATGGAAGACTGAAATACTTATACATAAATACATATTTTTTTCTTTTCTTTATAAGGAAAAACTGTGTTTCATAGTGCTTCCATTACTGACGTTCTCATGCCATCCCCTAACTCCACATATTTCCTCCCATTCCTTTGTGACTGCTTCAATGTCAGCATCTTTAACAGTGCAGCCTAATTAGGCAGAATATACACTGCTTGTAGTCTTCTGTCATTGCAGTTGTACTACCATTATCAGCTCATGCAGTACTTTTTGGTTACTTAAGAAACTTCACATCTTTGGCTTACCTTGAGCAAATATTTATGCTTAATACATGAAAGCATTTAAATTTTACTGGGAAATAAGAAAAATATCTTTGCTTACCAGCAATCCTTAAATTAAAAAAAAAAAAAAAAGTAAATTTGTTACTATTCACTTACCTATAGATTAAGAATGTACCTAGTGGTCAAAATGAAAATGTGATCACTTTTGTATGACATGTTTCAATGTGACATATATTAATGATTCATTTATTCCTAAAATAAAAGCTAATAAAAAGTCAGAAGTGCAAGTACAGTACATTATTTGATACTTTTACATTTTCATCCTGATGTTCCACCAAATAAAAAAATCACACTATTATGATAGCACCTATTTGAAAAGGCAACAATTAAGTGGCCCCTTTAAACCTCAGAGTTTTGAACAGTGGTGGTAGTTATTTTTACTCTGGAGAGGGTTATGGGTCCCTTACAAGACTAGCAGAACTCTTTTTCACCATGCAGAGCTATCCTGACATCCCTAGGCTGCTATATCATGAGAAACTTAACTGACCTTCTAAAAGGGGGCTTCTTAAAAGTACAAGAAGTACTGTGAACATACAAAGGGAAATCTATGCTTGAGTGTTGGATTTTACCTGTAAATTGTATGGAACCTCAACAAGAAGAGTATTATTTCTAAAAGTCTGTGATGCATTAATGCAGGACTAGAGACTGAAAGGCTTGAAATACTTGGTTAGTCTTAGAAGTATATGATGAAATGTTATTCAGATAATTTATTTCCTTTCTTAATACAAACCCAACTTCGGATGGTTAAATGGTATTCAAACACTCTGAATCCCAATATATATGTTTTTATAGGGTACCCACAGGCTAAATGTGTCATATTTTTTTTTTAATTCTCCCTTGCTTTCACCCCTTTTTTTACCAGTATCACCTAACTCAGATATTTTTAAAGCATATTACCACCCTGTAATCTCAAAATTCCTCTTGTCCTTTGAAGAACTATTTCTTCTTCTGCAATTGCTGAAAAAAAAAATAACCAAAAAAAGGAAAAGAAAAAAGAAAAAAGAAAGAAAAAGGAAAAATGAATGCACAAGATTACCTGAGCTGAATTATGCTTTCTGCCAGGATAAGGAAACATCGTCTCCTCACAGTTCATTTAACCTGAGAGAAAGCACAAATGAGGCTTCTAATTTCTGAAGGAGATGAGACTCGCAATAAAATACATCTGCAGATAGATATGTACTTCAGGGGAGCTCTTAAAACAATACATAAATTCTTTCTGTACAACTTGCTTTTTGGGCAGAGAAAAATTTCTTTCCCTTCACCCTCTGTTATACAACTTTATTTCTAACAAAAGAGTATTAGAAAGAGCTATGTTTTATCTGGCTATACCCTTCCAGAAAAGGTCTTTAAACAGTATGAAAGAAAGAAAAAGCACGTCCCAATATGTACCAATGTAAATCATGTGATATGTATTTTCTGTACTCATTGCCCAATGAATAACCTTCATACAAATTCCATATATACAACAGCACACAGTTTGATAAGCTTGGTAGGTACTCCTGCACTAACAAAGTATGAAACATTTTGACTTTGTATAATTATTAGCTACATTAGATTACTTCTCTTTGTAAGTAAAGGAAATTTCTACTTGCACACTTTACCTTTACATACAAAAGTAAATGGAACTTTCTAATGTGAGTATAGTATGTTATCAGTGGCTATAATTACAACTTTTTTCCTAGTTTATCCTGTTGGATTTTTTTTTAATCTCACAGCACAAATTTAAAAATAGGCAAACCTCACTGTTTCTGAAGGTGAAACACTTGTTTTTTAAATTTCAAAATTACAATAGACTTTGACACAACTTCTATACATAAGAATAGTTTCATCTCTGGAAGGCTGGAATGAATCTCTAATACACTGTGCTGGTTTTGACTGGGATATAGTTAATTTTCTGAACAGCAGCTAGTATGGTTTATGTTTTGGATTTGTGCTGGAAGCAGTGTTGATAACTGTACTTCATAACTGCTTACACAGTCAAGACCTCTTCTGCTTCTCACCCCACCCCACCAGTGAGGAGGCTGGGGGTGCACAGGGAGTTGGAAGGGACACACCTGGGACAGCTGACCCAGCTGACCAAAGCAATATCCAGTACCATGGGGTGTCATGCTCAGCATACAAAGCTGGGGAAAGTATAAGGAAGCAGGGACCTCTGGAGCAGTGGTGTTTGTGTTCCCAAGCCACCGTTACGTGTGATGGAGCCCTGTTTTCCTGGCAATAGCTGAACACCTGCCAGTCAAATCAAAGTGATGAATGAAGTCCTTGTTCTACTTCATTTGCTTTACTTGTCAAAATTTTCTTTATATCAAACCACAAACTTTTTCACTTTCACTCTTCTGATTATCTCCCCCTTCCCACCCAGGATGAGAGGCTGAGTGGCCATGTGGGGCTGACTTGTTGGCTGGGGTTAAACCATGACATACACACAGTTCAAGAAAACATTCAATAAATAAGAGATTAGTCACATGACAGAAAATGAGTATGAGCTTTAATAAAGCTTGTTTATATTTGCAGTTTGAAGATCTATATCTGTCCTTGGATGGCTGTCAGGCAATCCATCTGTGAATTACTGAAGTCAAATAATCAAAGCTTTCATTTCTCTAAATCATCTGTGAAGCCAGTCTTTACTGTTTCAAAGTTATCTTTTGGAATTTTTAAAGAAGCAATAGTATAGTTACCAAATCAAACCAAACTTACTGTATTTCTTCCGCTACAGAAAAATTCCAGTGAAAAATGGACTATCACTTTTCCACTGTTTTTTGTGGCATAAAAGAAAGGTTGTCTTTAGCTTCTCTGCTCAGGAAAAATATGGGATGCAGCAGTAAGAGGCTCTGGGAAGAAAAATTCAAAGAGATGGCTTTGTATCAGATAAAGTGGAAGAGATTCACGAAACTTCGAAGGAGGAGCTCTGGCGTAAGAATGATTACTGGAAGGAAAATAGAGAGATTAATGATTTGGAGACAGATAGGACTACAGAGAATAGAAGGAAAGGCTACACACACAGACTATTCCCTCTTCTGTACTTGTTCTGAAGCCAGAACAGTTTATCACAGCTATTATATCCATAAATGCAGTACAGGTAAGAAGACACAGGATATAATGGAGGAGAAAATAATGGAAACCACAGGAAAGATAAGAATATCAGAAGGTAGGCTAGGGAAAGGTATATCTTGATCTTTCACAGAAAAAATTAGCAATCACAAGACCAAGGAGGAAAAATTAATATAAGCAAGACATTAAAAAAAAAAGTTAATCAGTAATATTAGCACAATGATATTAACATCCCTTGTTCCACCTAACCTTAAACTGAACATAATTACTTCATTTCCTTGCAAAAGGGCTTGGAGGAAGTTGTGTGATTTGGGTTTCCTTTTGTTGCTTACTGAAATCTTAGCCAGTAGATTCAGTCTAATCAGCAAAAATCCTCTAACATAATAGAACTATGACAGAACAACAACTTTTAGGATTTCTTTCTTTTGATTAAGTGATTTTTTTTCTGCTTATTCTCTAATAATACTTTTAGCCTAGTAAACATGTACTCTTAATGGAACATGATAAAATGTTTCAGATTCACTTTTGACACTCTTAAACTTTCTGATTTTCTTATTTTAAAACAAATTTTCTCAGTTCCAGTACAAGTTCTTCCACATGGTAAAGCGAAAGTGAAAATTAAAGTTATATCCTCCATAAAACAGAAGCAAAGAGCACCCCTACAATACCTTTCCTTTCGAAAGAGAGAAGCAAAGAAGGAAAGAAGAAAAAAAAGGAGAAAGGAAAAGACAACAGAAGAAAGAAAACAGTAAAGAAAAAATTGGGGAGACTGTAAGGAAATAGAAGAGATATCAAGGTTTGATCTCCAGGCTATTCATATGCCAACTAATTTATTATTAAAGCATGAAATTTCTAAACCACTTGCTACACACCCCATTAATGAAATTATTCAGATACATGCAAGAAATATTAGAAATTAGAATTACTGCTAATATTTTTTTTCCCATAAGATCGCTCAGACAGCATAAAGAAAACATCATGCAACATTTCCTTCAATTCTCTCAGGACTCAAGGAGAACCATGGGAGCTATTGAATTTACTTGTTTATATCTACAGTATGAGACACTAATTCCAAGTCTTTTCATTCACATATTAAGTGAAATCCTGTCTCTGTCGAAATCAATGAGACTTTTGCTATTGATTTCAATGGAACCACAATTCTGATCAGTGTTTGTACTCTCTCTCATCTTAGAGAGATTCTTAACAAAAAATACAGGGCTCCAATTCATTACAGCCATTTTTTCATATGGCAGAGGGAAGAAATGTTTTGATTCAATGGGAAGATTGTGATGTTTACCTAGTGCAAAAATTTGCATTGAGTCAATCTGCAGTGTTCATACAGGTGTTCTGCTGTTCAGACTTCTGTTGATACAGTACACAATGAAATAAAAAGGGCAGGACTGATGGTCATTTTTAAGCCTTTATTAAAAGTGATCAGCTCGGGTGGGTGCTCCGGCCAGCTTCGTTGCCCCCA